>CM065698.1:16663909-16838410 GCA_017654935.2 Phymorhynchus buccinoides | reverse complement strand
CTAACATGCAACCGTAGCAAGAAAAATCCCACTCATCTTCCACAAATTAATTAGTTTCTCCAAGTCGTGAGCTATTTTGAGTCTTGCAACAAGCAATCTTTGAAAGGAAACTGATTATTATAGAAACATGAACATACTGGCCTTAGCTGTATAAAAATAGCCTTTACAATGACTATTCTCTTACACGGCAGATCACGTAGTCCATAGTTATTCATCTGCCAATGCGACTTTCACTGATGACGTAATTTCAGTGCTTGCGTATTCACTAAGATGGCGTTTTTTGTGTGGTCCGGTAAAAGCTCTATTTGACACTCCTTGAGTAATCTGGTTGTTAGCCGTATTTTGTATCATTTTGCAATTTCACTAACTCTTCACAAATTTTTTTTCAATGTAATGTTCATCAGAAACGACCTTTTGCATTTATCGGGTTCAGCATAGTGTTTGATTATGTTTGGGCTTATTTTTTTAACTAACTTCATTGTGCAAATAAAGAAAATATGGTTCGAGTACTTCATATATCGCATGCGAGTGTACCTTGATGTGATGACTGAAATATATGTCAAGATAATATAACTGTGACGTCCAAGTTTTTTAATAGGCAACAGAGTGTATTCTGTACACCTTTTCCTCTCTCGCGCTTTTTCTACTAGCCTATGGGTTAATATACGCAAATGATATCTCTGGATATTGTTTTTATATCCCACACTTGGCAGGCCTCTTTGGCTCTAGCTGTTACATCATTATATTTATTTATTTACACCACACTGACAACAACGCATCTATTGTTTACCTTACCTCATACTCATAGCAGCACACACCATGTTATATGCTCTTTACACTTTATTGTCACCACACGCATACATTTATGTTCTCTTGACACTCGCTCCAGTATCCCCCAACGGGCCCCGAGGTGGCCTGTGTATCCTGAGAAAGCTTTTTTATTTTGGGTCATCGTCGCATCCCTGAACATATTACCTTCTTCTTCTTTCCTTTAGTGCCCACAATCAACAGGCTGATTTGGGTTGAGGTCCAAAGTGGTCGGTCACAATCCTACTCTGCGTTTTTAAGGGGAGGGGGGGGGGGGGAATTTAATGAGAGCCGACAGTTGCCTGGAACGCGCCACGCCCTCTCTGACAGTCTGTTTCAGTCCCCGATGGTCCTGGGAAAAAACAAGCTCCGTCGGTATTCTGTCCTGCACTGGGTGGTACACAGCTGTTGTTCATGCTCTCTTTGACGGCTAGGCGCTGGTTGGAGCCTGCTGTTATCCACCTTCACAATGCTTTCCTTGATCTTGTACAGCATTGTCAGCCGAGCATTCCTCCTCCTCTACTCCAAGGTGGGCCAACCCAAGCGTTCCAGCATATCCCCTACACTCGAGGTGTTGTGGTAGCGGTTCAGCACGAAGCGAGCCGCCCGTCTCTGAACTGCTTCGATCTTGTCCACCAACTTCTTTGTGTAAGGGTCCCAGACAGAACTAGCGTATTCCAGCAGCGGTCTGACCAGTGTCAAGTATGCGCGCTCTCTCAGTTCTGTGGAGCTGATTTTCAGGTTACGCCGCAGAAACCCGAGCGCTTGGAGGGGAGGATCGTATATGCTTTGGACGTTATCTCGTCTACATGCTTATCCCAGGTTATGTCCTTTTGGATGTTTATGCCCAGGTACTTCACGTTTGTGGCTCTGTCCAGGGTGTGGCCATGTAGGTAATAACTGTGGTCCAGAGGTGTTCGTTTCCTGGATACTGGTAGGACAATACATTTCCCTGGGTGGAACTTCATGTCCCAGTTCTCCTCCCAGATTGCTAGTTGCTGCAGATTGCCTATGGGTGGGGGGAAGGTCCTCTTGCAGTTGTTGTTGATCTTTTTGGGAGGCCACTGTCCTGTACATAGCAGTGTCATCTGCAAACAGTCTGGTGGTGGATGTCACTTTTTGGGGCAAGTCATTGATATAAATCAGGAAAAGGCACGGCCCGAGGACGGATCCCTGTGGCACTCCTGATTTAACTGAGGGCAAATTCTGAACGGGCTCCCTCGCACCACACACTGCCTGGCCGTCTGTCTGTCAGGAAGCCTCTGATCCAGCGGTTTCACATCTGTGATCCAACATTAAGCAAATGTGTTTGACTTGGACTGTTACTGTTCTTGTTTACAATGTTTAACTTACATTTTGTGACAACTTAGGCCTAGTGTTGCAATAATAATAATAATTTTATTTCATATATGTAGTGCTTAAATCCATACAGTAGTATGCTCGATGCGCTTTACAAAAAGCAACATTAAAAATACTCTTTTTGAAATACGCCTCAACGCTTTTCTAACTTCACGTCTTTTTTCAAAACATTCCTTATCAAACCATGGCTTTTTGAGAAAACCTTATCCATTCCAACTGTTTTTAACATGCATTTACCAGCTGCCTTAAGACCATTGCAAAACGTATCAAATGTTGCGTCAATGTCCATATCAATCAATCAATTCTAGAGCATCTTGAATAAGCTTTATAACAATAGGATCATTGAACATTGTGAAATATGTATCTTTTAAATCGCCATTCCAAACAAATTTAGTGACTTTGGTAATGCTAGAATGCACAAACGAAGATTGTGGAGCAGTTGTTTCAGGTGTAACTAAAAACATTTCCACAGTTTGATTCCATTCGCGAAACAACTTTTAAATGAGAACATAATGTCTGCATGCTATTAGAAATAATGTAGTAATCAATAACACTGCTTCCGTTGTGTGCAATGTAAGTAAACTTACCAGTTTCATAACCTGCTGCATGGCCATTCATAATAATTAAACTGTAAAGATTACATATTTGGATTAAATATTTACCAAAGTCATTAATCACTCGATCCAGGGATCTCCTGCTAAACAAATCATCATATAGTAAAAAGCCAACTGCTGTCCCGTCTTGTGTGTGTGTGTCAAACACAGAACGGGCCTTATAACTCCGCCGTTTTTCGACCGATTCGCTTCAAATTTGCTGTGAGGGGGCCCTAACGGGGCGATGGCAACGGTTCAACCGAGGCGGCCGTGTTCATTTGCGCGGTTTTGCAAATGGTCGCGAAACGCGCATCCGACGGCCTTTCGGCGCCCATATCTGCGGTATTAGTCTGGACCGATTGCCTTCAAATTTGGCAGATTATATGACCGGGGACGGTGACTATCAATATGCCAAACCGGAAGCGAATCCATTACTTAGGCGCATAACAGCAGCATGATGCAAAACGGGCCTTATAATTCCGCACACCGAATCGCGTCAAATTTGCTGTCAGGCTTGCTGTCACCGGGGCAAAGCCTGCCAGCAAATTTGAAGAAAATCAAGGAGAGCGCGTCACTCTCAGAGCAGCGCCAACGGGAAACGGGGCTTTATAACTCTGCCGTTTCTTAACGAAATCGCTTCAAATTTGCTGTACTCAGCGTTACCAGTACTTGGCGTTACCGTTACTAGGGAGAGTGCGCATCACTCTCAGAGCAGCGCCAACGCGAAACGGGGCCTTATAACTCCACCGTTTCTTAAAACAAAATCGCTTCAAATTTGCTGTACTCAGCGTTACCAATACTTGGCATTACCGTTACTAGGCATTACCGTTACTAGGCGTTACTGGTACTCGGCGTTGCGCTAGTACATATTATAATCATCAGAATTTTCATCAGCAAAATCATCAATGAACAAATAAGAAAAAATATCAGTGCCAGTTCTTGCATTCAAATCCCCAAAGACAATTACAGGGAGATCGCCAAGATCTTGAAATAGATCAGCAATACAGTTATCTAACAAACTTAAAGCATTATTTGTAAATGTCTGTGTCAGCATAATAAACACTGTCAGATGGAGGGATATAAACACCAATCAAATAACAATCAACATGTAGACCTGTCAATGTTTTAGATAGTTTCAGAACCAGGCAATTGTCATATTCAACAATAACTTGTGAAATATAATTTAAGTAATGTTTTTTAACAAGGAGTGCTATACCACCAGATAACCGTGCATTAGCAGAATCAGATACCTGGACTCCAGGTGAAAAAAACACTTCATAAGAAGAAAACAAATGACAAGGAAATGAAGATGAAAAAGTCTCTACTAAAAGAATTAAGTCATATGTAGTGAGAAAAGATCTAGCATCATGTTGGTATAACAAAGACAACCCTTCTATATTGTAGGAAAGAAACTTCAAAACAATTACTCTCTTTTGAAGAGCCAGTTTCTCTAACTACAGAGTCATCAGTCACATGGGCAGGGCCGAATCCCTAGCTAGAGGAAGGAGCAGAAAATGCCCTAGTGGTGCGTTTTGGACTAGAGGATGAAAACGAATCTGTCAGCTGTGTTTGTCGACATTTGGCTCTATAGCGTGTTTGGGGGGCATGACAAGGGGATTTCACCAGGGTATCATTTTCACACGACACCCGAGGGGCAGCATTGGAACAGGGAAGGGAATGGTCATCATTTAGAGGAGCCTGCTGAGACTGTAACAGGGACTGAGACTGTGACTGAAACAAAGACTGCGACATCATCCACCTCCACGTCCACTTCTGTCAGACTGTCTGTAGAATCTTTAAGGGAAGACAAGTGGGAAGGGGCAGGGGTATCTGAACAAACCTGATCATTAGATGATGAAGGCACTGTGTTTTCAGGTACACTGCTCTGGATACCCACCTTACCATTAGCACTCACGCTGACCTTAGTTGATGATTCAACCACCTTGCTTATATGTCCTGGGTGGAGGGTAGTGGTTTTCTTTGTCACCCTCTGCCTGCTGCTGGATTCAAAGGTTTCCTGGCTTGCAAGGTTTCCTTGGGGCAAATTTTCCTGGTTGTAAGGCAATGTTTCCTGACTGGGGGGCAAGGTTTCCTGTCTAGGAGGCAAGGTTTCCTCTCTGATGATTTTGGAATCTTTCACGATGCTCCATATCATATGCTGACCTTGACGATTTTCATTCACATGAAGACATCCATTGTGGAAGAATGCCTGTCGTCCATTCTCCTTCTCCTGCCTGATGATGCTCTGCTGTTTGTTAGTGAGATCTGCACCCACTCGGATGTTCAGAGTTTCGGCCATGTTGCTCCTGCCGCTCCTGTACTGTTATTTTATCACTCCACCTGTGAAGCTTGGCGATCAGAACCCTTGGGTAAGAGGAATGCTCTCTTTTCCGACCAATTCGATGAGCCCGCTCAACATCATCAGAAGTCCATGCTTTGCTGGGGGAAAACCTGTTGAGAAGTTGGACCACTTTTCTTGGACAATCTGGGTAGCTTTCATTTTCACTCTCATGGATATTGAACAATCTTATATTGTTTTGTCTTGAAAAAGTCTCGAGTCTATGTTTTCATCTGCATTTTGACAAAATCCATCGATATATTCCATTCATTCCGAGAATCGTTCACATTTGCTTTCCAAAAACGAACACCTGTCTGCCAGGACATGAACAAACTCGTTCAAGTGAGCAATGTGCTCCTCCAGTCTGTTGAAAAGCTGAGAACCTGATGGACCTGGGTTTGCCTCCACATCCATGCAGTGAAGCAGGAAACGTGTCTGGAAGACAATCAGGAACGAGGCTGTCACGAATCCAAATCTTTCCTCAGCTCAAGGAGTAGCGTCATAATCAAACCAGCCATGAACGAAAAACAGTGACGCATAGTCAGTACGAATTTTGTGCTTACCCCCCTTTCGTAGATCGAAACCACAAGGAATAAATCGTATTCCCGTGACAGTCTGGCTTAAAGTCTCTTGCAAAGTTGGGACACAACGGTGGAATGAAAAGTGCCACAACGAACGCGAAATTCCACGAAACTAGCAGGCATGGTGGAATGTTTGATAGATAATGTCCTTGTCACACCATCATATCATCCTTGTTACACCATGTTGAGCGAATGTTGGATGGAAACACACTGAAGTAAAGTGGTAACAGGAATCGCAAGTTATTTTGTCGAAACCCACACAATCACAGAATTTGCCTACAGATTTTTTTTTTTTTTTTTTCGCAACACGATTATTAGAAATTGTTGATAAAAGCCCAGACAGAGAGGGAGAGAGAGAGAGAAACGACATAAATTATAGGCCACTTTTTCTTTGCCTAAGAAAACAAGCGCCGATACCATAACAGGGGTGCAACAGGCCTGCAAAGTCAAAAATCTAATTTTTTTTTATCAATTTTGAGTATTTTTGTGCTCTCTAACATTGTATCTTTCATATCCATGAACTTGTGAAGGTTAACCTTTAACACAATCCCAACGACAGCTGTGCCGACGCTCCACATAGCATAGCAGCACCCAGCGATTATTCCTTGCCGACGACATATTTTGGCACTTTTTTAATTTTTTGGGCGATAGCTAAAGTTAAACAAAAACAAACAATAAAGCTCTGAGGTGAGCCTATACTTTTGCTGAGTGAAACTGTTATGCAATTCGTTTTATCAAACAATAAAGTGTTTTCCCAGGTCGAGAGGACGTAAAACCTCAAATTTCATTCAATAAAGTGTTTGGTATCAAAAGAAAGAGCAAACACGGAACTAATCGGTTATGGTAAAATTTATTCGATGTCTGATAATAAGTAACCATGGCGTTCTCTTAAAATAACAAAGGTTACTTAGTAAAAAAACAAAAAACTTGTTTTACATTCTATTCTGTTCCGCACAACACCAAAATAGGGGTAAAACGGGGAAACAAAGCTTCAGTCTTACCTACACATCATCCAGGAATGATTATATTAAATCATCCATATACATGAGAACACTAACACACGACACGATATAAAGTGTTTAGCAGACATTTTTTCAGTGGCAGAAGGTCAGGAAATCCCGCTTCCAAGTGCTGCATTCCAGAGCGGCATTCCAGCACGTAGGCAACTTAGAAGTCAAAGTAGCAACGATAACCTTGCTAAGTCATCCATAAAACTTATTATAGGGGTTGCTTCCCTTAGACCGAACAAAAAGACAACAGGGATTCTTGAATGTTTGCCTTAAATCTTTATTCTAAATAATACAATGTACCATATTCTTCTGACTACAAGTACAAGGCGCACCCTCAAAATTCAATACAAAATTTAGATTTTGTTATTATATTTTCTTACGATTCATATTATAATATGGGGGGAAAGTATCGCCCTTATAGTCCGTAAAATACGGTATGTGTGCCAGTCTATCATTTCCCACTAAGACTGCCACATAGCAAGATATTCTGGATGACTGGGCTATAATTCATTTATAGTGGAAATGCCTTGCATAGGGTACGTCCCCACTCTGGGCCACAAGGATTAAAGGACAGCTGGCGTTGGGGAAAGTCCCCAAGTCAACCAGTCCCCTTTGGCTGCAGCACTAAAAGGATTTGAGGACAGCTAGCGTTGGGGAAAGTCCCCAAGTCAACCAGTCCCTTTGGCTGCAAGGATCTGAGGACAGCTAGCGTTAGGGAAAGTCCCCAAGTCAACCAGTCCCTTTGGCTGCAGTACTAAAATGATCTGAGGACAGCTAGCGTTGGGGAAAGTCCCCAAGTCAACCAGTCCCTTTGGCTGCAGCACTAAAAGGATTTGAGGACAGCTAGCGTTGGGGAAAGTCCCCATGTCAACCAGTCCCTTTCGCTGCAGCACTAAAAGGATCTGAGGACAGCTAGCGTTGGGGAAAGTCAACCAGTCCCTTTGGCTGCAGCACTAAAAGGATCTGAGGACAGCTAGCGTTGGGGAAAGTCCCCAAGTCAACCAGTCCCTTTGGCTGCAGTACTAACATGATCTGAGGACAGCTAGCATTGGGGAAAGTCCCCATGTCAACCAGTCCCTTTGGCTGCAGTACTAAAATGATCTGAGGACAGCTAGCGTTGGGGAAAGTCCCCATGTCAACCAGTCCCTTTCGCTAAAAGGATCTGAGGACAGCTAGCGTTGGGGAAAGTCCCCAAGTCAACCAGTCCCTTTCGCTGCAGCACTAAAAGGATCTGAGGACAGCTAGCGTTGGGGAGTCCCCAAGTCAACCAGTCCCTTTGGCTGCAGTACTAAAAGGATCTGAGGACAGCTAGCGTTGGGGAAAGTCCCCAAGTCAACCAGTCCCTTTGGCTGCAGCACTAAAATGATCTGAGAACAGCTAGCGTTGGGGAAAGTCCCCAAGTCAACCAGTCCCTTTGGCTGCAGCACTAAAATGATCTGAGAACAGCTAGCGTTGGGGAAAGTCCCCAAGTCAACCAGTCCCTTTGGCTGCAGCACTAAAATGATCTGAGGACAGCTAGCGTTGGGGAAAGTCCCCAAGTCAACCAGTCCCTTTCGCTGCAGCACTAAAAGGATCTGAGGACAGCTAGCGTTGGGGAAAGTCCCCAAGTCAACCAGTCCCTTTGGCTGCAGTACTAAAAGGATCTGAGGACAGCTAGCGTTGGGGAAAGTCCCCAAGTCAACCAGTCCCTTTGGCTGCAGCACTAAAATGATCTGAGAACAGCTAGCGTTGGGGAAAGTCCCCAAGTCAACCAGTCCCTTTGGCTGCAGCACTAAAATGATCTGAGAACAGCTAGCGTTGGGGAAAGTCCCCAAGTCAACCAGTCCCTTTGGCTGCAGCACAGCTAGTACAAATGCCGCCTAGTGTGCGAGTTGTCCCCAACAAGCACTACAACACAAACATTATGCTATACCATGAATTAACGTTACTGTAGAAAGTCATTTATTGCAAGGCGCTCATTTCACTATTCAGTACTGCTATAGGCTAAATCATACAACAGTATCCATAAAGCTTTCTGGTGGCCCGACGGGAAATCACTCTCATGGCTTACTTTAATTCCCTTTGTTAAATAGAGGGCAAAATCTATTTTTGGCACTCACGGGCCAGAGAGAGCGAGACATACAAAAAGAGAGTGAGTTCTAACTGCCTTCAAACAGGGCGCCACCTGGTGTCAAGGACTCCACCTATACAGCCCCTTAATACGACAATCCACCATTCAGTCACTCGGCACATTCCACCACCACCACAGGCGCACAGTCCTCAGGATCCGAAGTGAAGTCCCACTGAAACTTCTCCGTCAGGTGGTCCCTGAACTTTAACCCCCGCGACCTCAGCCCCGCGTCCACCTCCCGCGAATCCAGGTTGGAGAAGAACTCGTGCAGCGTGCTGGTCAGAAAGTTGTTCTGGCTGACGATGTCCACGAAGAAGTCCTGGGGAATCTCACGAATCTGGAAGTGCAGGACGGAGATGAAGTCCACAAAGAGGGCGGGCAGAGCCTGCAGGGCGGAGTCACTGCAGCACAGGACATGGACCAGCCACTTCCAGTGCTCAAACGAATCGTAGTTCTGCCCGATGAGGAAACACAGAAACGAGAACTGCACTTCGCCGAGGATCCCCGCCGGGTTTTGGGCGTAGCGCTGCTGCAGCATGGTGTCTAACTGAAAAGAGGAGTCCATGCTGAATTTGGTGATGTCCGATGGACTAGCCCCGCTCGGGTACCTCCGTTTGGGGATTTTAGTGTAGCGGATTTTGGTTCCTTCAACCGCCTTCATCTTGGGGAGGTGGTCGTCCAGGGATCTGGGCTGGGGCCTCTCTGGTTTGCTCGAGTCCTGGTCGGTGGCCTCCATGGCCTCTGCTGCCTGGGCCTCCCGTCTGCGTGACTGGGAGGTGCTGGGCTGGGAGACGAACTGTGCCACGGAGCAGATGGTGCCGCACTCTGGCTGCAAGGTGTGGGCGATGGTGGGCGTGATGTGTTTGGTCAGGGACACCCACTTCTTGTAGCTGCAAGCACACAGAATGCAGCAGTCATTTAACTGGAGTGATAGACAAATAGCATTCTGTACTCATCTAGGACCAGATTGTACCGGTAAATACCCAACCTCACCATTGATTGATATTGCATTCTTTTCTTGTTCAAGACTCATTATTTGATACTGGTGACTGGCTTCATGCTTCTGATTAGAATCATGTTATAAAACACAACATGAGCGGATTCTACATGCCCCAAACTTAAAGTTCAGAGCATCATTGACTTACAGTTTGGGATAGTTTTTTCATTAAAAAAAAATAAAGCAAAAAATAACGTTACATCACATCATTACACTGTGCACAAAATTGAACAGAATCATCATAAATGTTTCTAACATGTCTATAACAGAAGTATTTCACGTGAAGTTTCTCTCTGTGTTCAAATTTTTTAACATTGGGGTTTTTTAAAGCCTGGGATTTACTTTGGAAACCGTTATCAAGGCATTACACCGCCAACAAGGCAAGCAGCGCATTTTTTGACAGTTGATAGCACAGACGTTTGGTGACTGACTCATTTTCTTTATAGCATCTGTTTTCATACAGTATTTGTGTTCATATTTAAAACAAAACAGAGCAAGCAGTGCTTCAAATTCAGAAACACCAACTTATGAGTACTAAAGCCAATCCCATTTTGTGACGCTATTTTATGGCTATTTTCAGCAGATTTTTCAACATAGCCATAATCCATGATTGTCAAGCTTCTTTGGGCATTTACCTTTGATTTTCACAAAATTACAGTTGATCTTTGCAATCAGGTCTTTGCAGTTATTGGTCTTCAAAGAGGATAACCTTCCATTGTCTTCAATATCAAAGACTTAAAGTAAAGAAAAGAAACCAAGTTTTATAAACTCAGGGCTCTCAATAGGAAAATCAAAAAATCTCTTAAAGTCCTTGGGAAATCAGGATGTGATCTGTTGAACAAATCGAATATGTGCAGGGTTCAAATGAGATAAGATTAGTTCAAATAAAGAAAAGTGACAAATGACAGTTCATTAGACTGTGACAGCACACAAAGCAAACACTGCAGTTTTCTACCATGACATAAATCAAAAAATTCCTATTAATTTTCTTATTTATTCATTTTAATACTTACCATATCACACCAAAAAAGCATTTACTCTCAACTAGCCGGAAAAGTGCTTACCAACACCCCGTGAAGGCGATAGCCTCACAGGAAAAGAGTTTTGGCCACTTTTGCGCCTGGTAGCTAGGGCTGCGCGCTACCCGCACTGCGCACCAGGAAGTGGCCTACCTATCCCTTCATATTTTGATTGAAGCCCTCCACCTACAGTTTATGGAGGGAAACCGAAAGTAGGAGGGAGGATGATATGGTAAGTATTAAAATGGATAAATAAGAAAATTAATAGGAATTTTTTGATTTATTCCATTCATACATATCACACCGACGAATATCATATTCATATCACACCGAAAAAGCAGTTTGCCAAGCATTGGAAGGAGGGTACAAGAGGTTGACCGAGAGAAACTGGTCAATCCCAAGACCTGTATTGACACACTTGGGTTCTAGTTATCCTGTTAGCCTGGACTGTGGTGTCGCAGGCGTGAAAGACAAATAGGAATTGAACAGGATGGGATTATGTGGGACCCAATAACTAGTCTAACCGATATCTGATTATCAGGCTAGAGTGTGATACAGGAGCATGCATACCCCAAAAGAGCACTATTAATAGAAGATTAAGTGCTTTTACCATCAATGCTGCATGTTGACTGCAGTGCCAGCCAGTACCAGGTGGTTGATGCAGTGTGCCTCGTCAGGGCGTTGAGTGCTCATTGAGCGGAGGTAGTAGCTGATGAACGTGCCAGTAAGCCGTGGCCAGGATTCAACGGATAGGGACCCCCCGACACAGGGCGAGCGTAGCCCCAATAGCCCGGACCTCATGAGCTTTCACAGGGTTCTGAGGCAGGGCCTTCTGTGCGTCTGTGATCCATCTGGCTATAGTTTGCTTCTTGATATCTTTGTCATAGAGTGTGTTCAGAGAGACAAATAATCGTCGTCTCTGTCGTCTGAAGCTGGCAGTTCTTTTCATGTAGCACCTCAGGGCTACAGGGCATAGAGCGTGCTCTTCATCGTCAGGGCATAATATAGAAGCTAGGCTAGATATGTGTACTGGTTCTGATTCTACATCTGCCGGTTGGTTCTTTGCCCGGAATTCCGGCAGGTACGTAAGTTGAACTTGGTCTAGTCTGGGCCGAACTGAACGTCGTGGGGGAGGCCACTCAGGGCGTGTAGGCCACTAACACGTCGGGCCGTTGCTAATGCGATCAGAAAAACTGTTTTGTATGTTAGCATTTTTAATGAAAGACTAGCCAGGGGTTCGACTTTATCTCGAAGATAGGCCAGGACTAAAAAGACATCCCACTGAGGAAAGCGTGGGCCTTGAGTGGGAGCCTTCTGATGTACCGCTGCTATTACATGGTTGAGGTGGTGAGACAGCGACAACTCAGTTTGTTTGATCCCCAAGGTTAGCGAAATGGTGGTGGACACCGCTGTGCGGTAACCTGCCAATGTGGTTGCACTCAGACCTTTCTTCCTATGTAGGCGTGACAAGAACTCAGCGAATTGAGGGATCAAGGGCCTCAGAGCATCAATCTTGCGAGACTGGCAGTACTGGAACCAGGCTCTCCAGCGTAGATCGTAAAGAGAGTTTGTGCTGCAGCGTCGAGAAGTGACCATCAGGTCTATAGTGGAATCTCTGTAGCCCTGGGCCTTCCGACCTGCTCGGATAGTATCCATGCGCACAGGTTTAGCCTTGATGGATCGGGATGATGAACTCCTGTCCTTGGCTGAACGAGGTTTCTTGGACACAGATTTAGAAGCTTTGGGGGTTCTGCTGCTAGATCCGCAATCTCTGGGAACCATGGGCTGGATGGCCAGTGTGGTGTCACCAGGATCATCCGGGGCCTGTCTCGGGTGAACTCTTCTACTACCCGAGGGATCAGGGCCGTGGGCGGATAGGCGTACACGGACTTGTTCGACCACGAAATCGAGAAGGCGTTCCTCGCCAGGGCCTGATTGTCCCTCATGGGGGAAACGTACAGGGGAAGTCTGGCACTGTGCTTCGTGGCGAATAGATCGATATGCGGCTTCCCCCAAGCCTCCCACAGCGGTTGTAGAGACTGATGGGTGATCGTCCACTCTGTAGGGAGGATCTGTCCCGACCGACAGAGTTGATCTGCCAGGACGTTGAGGGCTCCGGGAATGAACTCCACCGAGAGGGTCATGCCGTGTGTTTGTGACCAAAGTAGAATCCTCTCTGCTTAGAGAGAGAGTATTTCTGACTGAGTGCCCCCTTGCCGGCGGATGTACGACAGCGCTGTCTGATTGTCGCCGCAAATTGTGACCCATTTCCCCTTCAGGTGAGAGAGGAAGTGGTCAAGGGCTTTCTCGATGGCAGTCAACTCTAGGACGTTGATGTACAGGGAGGACTCTAGCTCCGACCAGAGGCCCGAGATTTCTTTGTCTTCCAAGTGGGCACCCCAGCCTGTGTTGGAGGCGTCCGTGTACAGGAAGGTCTGGGGAGACAACATGCGGATGGGCACAGAGCTTGTCCAGCCATTCTGTGTCCAACCATTTGCCTAGAAGGGTCTTTAGCTGGGGGGTGCTTTTGGATCTGAGGGCGGTCATGGGGTCGCCCAGGGATCGAAACCATCTTTGGAAGGGCCGATTGTGGGCTCTTGGCGCATGGGGGAGGAGCCCAGCCAAGATTCCAATGTAACCAATGGAACCCGAAGGAGTGGCGGTGTGGTGCATGGTTTGAAGCAAGTATATCCTGATGGCAGTTCTGAGGCGAGTGATCTGTCTGGGTGCGGCCGCACCGTGACGGATTGGGTTGTCGAATGACATTCCCAAGTAATTGAACCTCTGGCTGGGGGTCAAATCGGACATCTCTGGCTTTAGTAAAAAGCCGATGTCGTTGTGCAAGGCCTTTGAGCCAACTGAGTGGGTTCCTGACACACACTCTCCGATGAGGCGAGCTGGAGCCAGTCGTCCAGGTAAACATGACGAATGCCCCTTTTTCTGGCGAGCGTGGCAACTTCCCGGACTATCATTGTGAACACCCATGGAGCCAGGGAGAGGCCGAACGGGAGGGCTATGAATTGGTAGACCTTCCGTTCCCAGACGAATCTGAGAAGGTGGCGCTGGGACGGATGTACCAGGATGTGGAAGTATGCGTCCCTTAGGTCCAGTGAGGTTGCCCAATCGCCTGGCCTGATTGCGGCCCGAATGAGGTCCGTAGACTCCATCTTGAACCTGATCCTCTTCAGATATCGGTTCAGTAGAGACAAGTCTAGGACTGGTCGATATCCGCCGTCTCTCTTGGGGACGGTGAAGAGGCGGGCATAAAAACCCGGGCTCGGGTTGGGCACGTGGCAGATTGCACCTTTTGCCAGTAGTTGTTCGACCTGAGTGCAGTGCCTGGTACTGCCGATGATCAGATGGTGCTGGGAAGGATATAGGTTCGTCCGTTAAGAGAGGTCTTGACTTGAGCGGAATCTTGAAGCCTGCCCGCACCACACGCAGAGCCCACTGACTCTGAACCAGAGACTTCCAGCGAGGGAGAGCCTGTGAGAGGGCTCCCACACTGGAAGTCTCTTGGGTGGGCCCTACCGAAAAAACTGGCGGGGCTGCTTACCGTTGCCCCTGCCACGACCCCCTTGGGCAGGCCGATTTTTGGGTTGGCTTCGACCGCGGGGAGCCTTAGATGCGGAAGTGGAAGCGCGGTCCAACTGGTACCACTGTGCAGGTTGTCGAAAGGCGGATCCGGGAGAATGGTGTTCCACTGGGGACTCCAGTCTTCGGCGTTTGGCCCAGATGGCTCTATGCCGAATTGGATTGCGAGGGGCGGACTTGTTGCAACGTTCCGCCACCGCGCTGAGGTTCTCCCGTGGGAAGAGGCCCGTGTGGGTGAGAGGTAGTGACCTGAGGCGGGCCGGGTCATCGGCGTGAAGCCGTAGGGGGGAACACGTGATGATGGCGTTGCGGTACAGGGCCTCTAGGCTAACCCTGAGGGATGCCGCGATGTTCGTTATGTTTTGGGTTATGCTGGCGAAGGCGGCCAGCACCTGACCCAAGGTAGCCTCCTCCACGTGCTCGAATAGCCTGAATTCCTCCAGGCGGTTGTTTTCGGACTGGCCGAGGACTGAGCACATTGACTCTAGCAGCGAGGACTGAATGCCTGTGGCTGCTAATATGTCCGAGACTCCAGATTGAATCGACATGAAGGCTGAGTGGGGGAGAGACACAGGCTTCTTAGGGTCTCTGGACTGGATATCCAGATCAGAACGATCTGAGTCTGAGACATGGCTTTTGAGGGGAATCGGTAAGAAGCCGGAGGCCGGGAGTGGCAACGGCGACTTGAGGGAGGGAAGCCGGCAGTCCCCGGGCTTTGAGAAGGCGGCCATGGACTTAACATCCCCTGTGGGGATGTCCAAAGAGACCGTCCTGCGGTCCATGTGGGAAGAATGCAGGTCCTTCTCTGCCGAGCGGATCGGTAAGAAGCCGGAGGCCGGGAGTGGCAACGGCAACTTGAGGGAGGGAAGCCGGCAGTCCCCGGGCTTTGAGAAGGCGGCCATGGACTTAACATCCCCTGTGGGGATGTCCGAAGAGACCGTCCTGCGGTCCATGTGGGAAGAACACAGGTCCTTCTCTGCCGAGCGGATCGCACTGCGGACTGTAGAGGAGCATTTAAACTCCAATTCCGAGGAGGCGGCCAAGTCACAACGATTCATCTTCCTGTAGACCACTGCTTCAGGCAACTTCCAAGTTTGACGATATCATAGCAGAGAGGGCGAAGGAGAGCTTTACGGGAGTTCTCTCTCTCTTGAAGCCACTTTGGATCCTCCGCTCCGCTTGGGGTAGGGTGGCTTAGTGGCACTCAACATCCTCATACCCTTGATCATTGCTTCCTACCGATTTCCTCGTAGTAGCGGTCGCACGCGGCTGGTTGAAAAGTGCCCCGTGTGGTTGATCGCGGGGTCCTGAGCCGCGCGGGTGGCCATTGTGGCCGCATGGGCCTGGCCGCGGGGGCCTGGATAAGGGGGCATAATGCCGCGCTCTGTTTCTTTGACTTTTTGTACCCGCGGAGGGCCCGTGCCGCGGACAAAATCTCTTGGTTGGGCCTGGATAGCTGAGAGGGCGTGAGTGTCGCCAGCGGCGGCCCCCGCGGCCTACTCCAATGGGTACGGTATTCCGCGTACCCCTCTGGAGTAGGCCGCGGCCGCCGCGGCGACACACGCCTCTCAGGCTATCCAGCCCAACCAAGAGATTTTGTCCGCTGCTCTGATATCGTCAAACTTGAAGTTGCCCTTGAAGACAGTGTCTACAGGAAGATGAATCGTTGTGACTTGGCCGCCTCCTCGGAATTGGAGTTTAAATGCTCCTCTACAGTCCGCAGTGCGATCCGCTCGGCAGAGAAGGACCTGTGTTCTTCCCACATGGACCGCAGGACGGTCTCTTCGGACATCCCCACAGGGGATGTTAAGTCCATGGCCGCCTTCTCAAAGCCCGGGGACTGCCGGCTTCCCTCCCTCAAGTTGCCGTTGCCACTCCCGGCCTCCGGCTTCTTACCGATCCGCTCGGCAGAGAAGGACCTGCATTCTTCCCACATGGACCGCAGGACGGTCTCTTCGGACATCCCCACAGGGGATGTTAAGTCCATGGCCGCCTTCTCAAAGCCCGGGGACTGCCGGCTTCCCTCCCTCAAGTCGCCGTTGCCACTCCCGGCCTCCGGCTTCTTACCGATTCCCCTCAAAAGCCATGTCTCAGACTCAGATCGTTCTGATCTGGATATCCAGTCCAGAGACCCTAAGAAGCCTGTGTCTCTCCCCCACTCAGCCTTCATGTCGATTCAATCTGGAGTCTCGGACATATTAGCAGCCACAGGCATTCAGTCCTCGCTGCTAGAGTCAATGTGCTCAGTCCTCGGCCAGTCCGAAAACAACCGCCTGGAGGAATTCAGGCTATTCGAGCACGTGGAGGAGGCTACCTTGGGTCAGGTGCTGGCCGCCTTCGCCAGCATAACCCAAAACATAACGAACATCGCGGCATCCCTCAGGGTTAGCCTAGAGGCCCTGTACCGCAACGCCATCATCACGTGTTCCCCCCTACGGCTTCACGCCGATGACCCGGCCCGCCTCAGGTCACTACCTCTCACCCACACGGGCCTCTTCCCACGGGAGAACCTCAGCGCGGTGGCGGAACGTTGCAACAAGTCCGCCCCTCGCAATCCAATTCGGCATAGAGCCATCTGGGCCAAACGCCGAAGACTGGAGTCCCCAGTGGAACACCATTCTCCCGGATCCGCCTTTCGACAACCTGCACAGTGGTACCAGTTGGACCGCGCTTCCACTTCCGCATCTAAGGCTCCCCGCGGTCGAAGCCAACCCAAAAATCGGCCTGCCCAAGGGGGTCGTGGCAGGGGCAACGGTAAGCAGCCCCGCCAGTTTTTTCGGTAGGGCCCACCCAAGAGACTTCCAGTGTGGGAGCCCTCTCACAGGCTCTCCCTCGCTGGAAGTCTCTGGTTCAGAGTCAGTGGGCTCTGCGTGTGGTGCGGGCAGGCTTCAAGATTCCGCTCAAGTCAAGACCTCTCTTAACGGACGAACCTATATCCTTCCCAGCACCATCTGATCATCGGCAGTACCAGGCACTGCACTCAGGTCGAACAACTACTGGCAAAAGGTGCAATCTGCCACGTGCCCAACCCGAGCCCGGGTTTTTATGCCCGCCTCTTCACCGTCCCCAAGAGAGACGGCGGATATCGACCAGTCCTAGACTTGTCTCTACTGAACCGATATCTGAAGAGGATCAGGTTCAAGATGGAGTCTACGGACCTCATTCGGGCCGCAATCAGGCCAGGCGATTGGGCAACCTCACTGGACCTAAGGGACGCATACTTCCACATCCTGGTACATCCGTCCCAGCGCCACCTTCTCAGATTCGTCTGGGAACGGAAGGTCTACCAATTCATAGCCCTCCCGTTCGGCCTCTCCCTGGCTCCATGGGTGTTCACAATGATAGTCCGGGAAGTTGCCACGCTCGCCAGAAAAAGGGGCATTCGTCATGTTTACCTGGACGACTGGCTCCAGCTCGCCTCATCGGAGAGTGTGTGTCAGGAACACACTCAGTTGCTCAAAGGCCTTGCACACGACCTCGGCTTTGTACTAAAGCCAGAGATGTCCGATTTGACCCCCAGCCAGAGGTTCAATTACTTGGGAATGTCATTCGACACCCAATCCTTCACGGTGCGGCCGCACCCAGACAGGATCACTCGCCTCAGAACTGCCATCCAGGATATACTTGCTTCAAAAACATGCACCCACCGCTCACTCCTTCGGGTCCTTGGTTACATGGAATCTTTGGCTGGGCTCCTCCCACTGGCAAGAGCCCACAATCGGCCCTTCCAAAGATGGTTTCGATCCCTGGGCCCCATGACCGCTCAGATCCAAAAGCACCCCCAGCTAAAGAACCTTCTAGGCAAATGGTTGGACACAGAATGGCTGACAAGCTCTGTGCCCATCCGCATGTTGTCTCCCCAGACCTTCCTGTACACGGACGCCTCCAACACAGGCTGGGGTGCCCACTTGGAAGACAAAGAAATCTCGGGCCTCTGGTCGGAGCTAGAGTCCTCCCTGTACATCAACGTCCTAGAGTTGACTGCCATCGAGAAAGCCCTTGACCACTTCCTCTCTCACCTGAAGGGGAAATGGGTCACAATTTGCGGCGACAATCAGACAGCGCTGTCGTACATCCGCCGGCAAGGGGGCACTCAGTCAGAAATACTCTCTCTCTAAGCAGAGAGGATTCTACTTTGGTCACAAACACACGGCATGACCCTCTCGGTGGAGTTCATTCCCGGAGCCCTCAACGTCCTGGCAGATCAACTCTGTCGGTCGGGACAGATCCTCCCTACAGAGTGGACGATCACCCATCAGTCTCTACAACCGCTGTGGGAGGCTTGGGGGAAGCCGCATATCGATCTATTCGCCACGAAGCACAGTGCCAGACTTCCCCTGTACGTTTCCCCCATGAGGGACAATCAGGCCCTGGCGAGGAACGCCTTCTCGATTTCGTGGTCGAACAAGTCCGTGTACGCCTATCCGCCCACGGCCCTGATCCCTCGGGTAGTAGAAGAGTTCACCCGAGACAGGCCCCGGATGATCCTGGTGACACCACACTGGCCATCCAGCCCATGGTTCCCAGAGATTGCGGATCTAGCAGCAGAACCCCCAAAGCTTCTAAATCTGTGTCCAAGAAACCTCGTTCAGCCAAGGACAGGAGTTCATCATCCCGATCCATCAAGGCTAAACCTGTGCGCATGGATACTATCCGAGCAGGTCGGAAGGCCCAGGGCTACAGAGATTCCACTATAGACCTGATGGTCACTTCTCGACGCTGCAGCACAAACTCTCTTTACGATCTACGCTGGAGAGCCTGGTTCCAGTACTGCCAGTCTCGCAAGATTGATGCTCTGAGGCCCTTGATCCCTCAATTCGCTGAGTTCTTGTCACGCCTACATAGGAAGAAAGGTCTGAGTGCAACCACATTGGCAGGTTACCGCACAGCGGTGTCCACCACCATTTCGCTAACCTTGGGGATCAAACAAACTGAGTTGTCGCTGTCTCACCACCTCAACCATGTAATAGCAGCGGTACATCAGAAGGCTCCCACTCAAGGCCCACGCTTTCCTCAGTGGGATGTCTTTTTAGTCCTGGCCTATCTTCGAGATAAAGTCGAACCCCTGGCTAGTCTTTCATTAAAAATGCTAACATACAAAACAGTTTTTCTGATCGCATTAGCAACGGCCCGACGTGTTAGTGGCCTACACGCCCTGAGTGGCCTCCCCCACGACGTTCAGTTCGGCCCAGACTAGACCAAGTTCAACTTACGTACCTGCCGGAATTCCGGGCAAAGAACCAACCGGCAGATGTAGAATCAGAACCAGTACACATATCTAGCCTAGCTTCTATATTATGCCCTGACGATGAAGAGCACGCTCTATGCCCTGTAGCCCTGAGGTGCTACATGAAAAGAACTGCCAGCTTCAGACGACAGAGACGACGATTATTTGTCTCTCTGAACACACTCTATGACAAAGATATCAAGAAGCAAACTATAGCCAGATGGATCACAGACGCACAGAAGGCCCTGCCTCAGAACCCTGTGAAAGCTCATGAGGTCCGGGCTATTGGGGCTACGCTCGCCCTGTGTCGGGGGGTCCCTATCCGTTGAATCCTGGCCACGGCTTACTGGCACGTTCATCAGCTACTACCTCCGCTCAATGAGCACTCAACGCCCTGACGAGGCACACTGCATCAACCACCTGGTACTGGCTGGCACTGCAGTCAACATGCAGCATTGATGGTAAAAGCACTTAATCTTCTATTAATAGTGCTCTTTTGGGGTATGCATGCTCCTGTATCACACTCTAGCCTGATAATCAGATATCGGTTAGACTAGTTATTGGGTCCCACATAATCCCATCCTGTTCAATTCCTATTTGTCTTTCACGCCTGCGACACCACAGTCCAGGCTAACAGGATAACTAGAACCCAAGTGTGTCAATACAGGTCTTGGGATTGACCAGTTTCTCTCGGTCAACCTCTTGTACCCTCCTTCCAATGCTTGGCAAACTGCTTTTTCGGTGTGATATGAATATGATATTCGTCGGTGTGATATGTATGAATGGAATAAATCAAAAAATTCCTATTAATTTTCTTATTTATCCATTTTAATACTTACCATATCATCCTCCCTCCTACTTTCGGTTTCCCTCCATAAACTGTAGGTGGAGGGCTTCAATCAAAATATGAAGGGATAGGTAGGCCACTTCCTGGTGCGCAGTGCGGGTAGCGCGCAGCCCTAGCTACCAGGCGCAAAAGTGGCCAAAACTCTTTCCCTGTGAGGCTATCGCCTTCACGGGGTGTTGGTAAGCACTTTTCCGGCTAGTTGAGAGTAAATGCTTTTTTGGTGTGATATGGTAAGTATTAAAATGAATAAATAAGAAAATTAATAGGAATTTTTTGATTTATGTCATGGTAGAAAACTGCAGTGTTTGCTTTGTGTGCTGTCACAGTCTAATGAACTGTCATTTGTCACTTTTCTTTATTTGAACTAATCTTATCTCATTTGAACCCTGCACATATTCGATTTGTTCAACAGATCACATCCTGATTTCCCAAGGACTTTAAGAGATTTTTTGATTTTCCTATTGAGAGCCCTGAGTTTATAAAACTTGGTTTCTTTTCTTTACTTTAAGTCTTTGATATTGAAGACAATGGAAGGTTATCCTCTTTGAAGACCAATAACTGCAAAGACCTGATTGCAAAGATCAACTGTAATTTTGTGAAAATCAAAGGTAAATGCCCAAAGAAGCTTGACAATCATGGATTATGGCTATGTTGAAAAATCTGCTGAAAATAGCCATAAAATAGCGTCACAAAATGGGATTGGCTTTAGTACTCATAAGTTGGTGTTTCTGAATTTGAAGCACTGCTTGCTCTGTTTTGTTTTAAATATGAACACAAATACTGTATGAAAACAGATGCTATAAAGAAAATGAGTCAGTCACCAAACGTCTGTGCTATCAACTGTCAAAAAACGCGCTGCTTGCCTTGTTGGCGGTTTCCAAAGTAAATCCCAGGCTTTAAAAAACCCCAATGTTAAAAAATTTGAACACAGAGAGAAACTTCACGTGAAATACTTCTGTTATAGACATGTTAGAAACATTTATGATGATTCTGTTCAATTTTGTGCACAGTGTAATGATGTGATGTAACGTTATTTTTTGCTTTATTTTTTTTTAATGAAAAAACTATCCCAAACTGTAAGTCAATGATGCTCTGAACTTTAAGTTTGGGGCATGTAGAATCCGCTCATGTTGTGTTTTATAACATGATTCTAATCAGAAGCATGAAGCCAGTCACCAGTATCAAATAATGAGTCTTGAACAAGAAAAGAATGCAATATCAATCAATGGTGAGGTTGGGTATTTACCGGTACAATCTGGTCCTAGATGAGTACAGAATGCTATTTGTCTATCACTCCAGTTAAATGACTGCTGCATTCTGTGTGCTTGCAGCTACAAGAAGTGGGTGTCCCTGACCAAACACATCACGCCCACCATCGCCCACACCTTGCAGCCAGAGTGCGGCACCATCTGCTCCGTGGCACAGTTCGTCTCCCAGCCCAGCACCTCCCAGTCACGCAGACGGGAGGCCCAGGCAGCAGAGGCCATGGAGGCCACCGACCAGGACTCGAGCAAACCAGAGAGGCCCCAGCCCAGATCCCTGGACGACCACCTCCCCAAGATGAAGGCGGTTGAAGGAACCAAAATCCGCTACACTAAAATCCCCAAACGGAGGTACCCGAGCGGGGCTAGTCCATCGGACATCACCAAATTCAGCATGGACTCCTCTTTTCAGTTAGACACCATGCTGCAGCAGCGCTACGCCCAAAACCCGGCGGGGATCCTCGGCGAAGTGCAGTTCTCGTTTCTGTGTTTCCTCATCGGGCAGAACTACGATTCGTTTGAGCACTGGAAGTGGCTGGTCCATGTCCTGTGCTGCAGTGACTCCGCCCTGCAGGCTCTGCCCGCCCTCTTTGTGGACTTCATCTCCGTCCTGCACTTCCAGATTCGTGAGATTCCCCAGGACTTCTTCGTGGACATCGTCAGCCAGAACAACTTTCTGACCAGCACGCTGCACGAGTTCTTCTCCAACCTGGATTCGCGGGAGGTGGACGCGGGGCTGAGGTCGCGGGGGTTAAAGTTCAGGGACCACCTGACGGAGAAGTTTCAGTGGGACTTCACTTCGGATCCTGAGGACTGTGCGCCTGTGGTGGTGGTGGAATGTGCCGAGTGACTGAATGGTGGATTGTCGTATTAAGGGGCTGTATAGGTGGAGTCCTTGACACCAGGTGGCGCCCTGTTTGAAGGCAGTTAGAACTCACTCTCTTTTTGTATGTCTCGCTCTCTCTGGCCCGTGAGTGCCAAAAATAGATTTTGCCCTCTATTTAACAAAGGGAATTAAAGTAAGCCATGAGAGTGATTTCCCGTCGGGCCACCAGAAAGCTTTATGGATACTGTTGTATGATTTAGCCTATAGCAGTACTGAATAGTGAAATGAGCGCCTTGCAATAAATGACTTTCTACAGTAACGTTAATTCATGGTATAGCATAATGTTTGTGTTGTAGTGCTTGTTGGGGACAACTCGCACACTAGGCGGCATTTGTACTAGCTGTGCTGCAGCCAAAGGGACTGGTTGACTTTGGGGACTTTCCCCAACGCTAGCTGTTCTCAGATCATTTTAGTGCTGCAGCCAAAGGGACTGGTTGACTTGGGGACTTTCCCCAACGCTAGCTGTTCTCAGATCATTTTAGTGCTGCAGCCAAAGGGACTGGTTGACTTTCCCCAACGCTAGCTGTCCTCAGATCCTTTTAGTACTGCAGCCAAAGGGACTGGTTGACTTGGGGACTTTCCCCAACGCTAGCTGTCCTCAGATCCTTTTAGTGCTGCAGCCAAAGGGACTGGTTGACTTGGGGACTTTCCCCAACGCTAGCTGTCCTCAGATCATTTTAGTGCTGCAGCCAAAGGGACTGGTTGACTTGGGGACTTTCCCCAACGCTAGCTGTTCTCAGATCATTTTAGTGCTGCAGCCAAAGGGACTGGTTGACTTGGGGGACTTTCCCCAACGCTAGCTGTTCTCAGATCATTTTAGTGCTGCAGCCAAAGGGACTGGTTGACTTGGGGACTTTCCCCAACGCTAGCTGTCCTCAGATCCTTTTAGTGCTGCAGCCAAAGGGACTGGTTGACTTGGGGACTCCCCAACGCTAGCTGTCCTCAGATCCTTTTAGTGCTGCAGCGAAAGGGACTGGTTGACTTGGGGACTTTCCCCAACGCTAGCTGTCCTCAGATCCTTTTAGTGCTGCAGCCAAAGGGACTGGTTGACATGGGGACTTTCCCCAACGCTAGCTGTCCTCAGATCATTTTAGTACTGCAGCCAAAGGGACTGGTTGACATGGGGACTTTCCCCAATGCTAGCTGTCCTCAGATCATGTTAGTACTGCAGCCAAAGGGACTGGTTGACTTGGGGACTTTCCCCAACGCTAGCTGTCCTCAGATCCTTTTAGTGCTGCAGCCAAAGGGACTGGTTGACTTTCCCCAACGCTAGCTGTCCTCAGATCCTTTTAGTGCTGCAGCGAAAGGGACTGGTTGACATGGGGACTTTCCCCAACGCTAGCTGTCCTCAAATCCTTTTAGTGCTGCAGCCAAAGGGACTGGTTGACTTTTTCCCCAACGCTAGCTGTCCTCAGATCATTTTAGTACTGCAGCCAAAGGGACTGGTTGACTTGGGGACTTTCCCTAACGCTAGCTGTCCTCAGATCCTTGCAGCCAAAGGGACTGGTTGACTTGGGGACTTTCCCCAACGCTAGCTGTCCTCAAATCCTTTTAGTGCTGCAGCCAAAGGGGACTGGTTGACTTGGGGACTTTCCCCAACGCCAGCTGTCCTTTAATCCTTGTGGCCCAGAGTGGGGACGTACCCTATGCAAGGCATTTCCACTATAAATGAATTATAGCCCAGTCATCCAGAATATCTTGCTATGTGGCAGTCTTAGTGGGAAATGATAGACTGGCACACATACCGTATTTTACGGACTATAAGGCGATACTTTCCCCCCATATTATAATATGAATCGTAAGAAAATATAATAACAAAATCTAAATTTTGTATTGAATTTTGAGGGTGCGCCTTGTACTTGTAGTCAGAAGAATATGGTACATTGTATTATTTAGAATAAAGATTTAAGGCAAACATTCAAGAATCCCTGTTGTCTTTTTGTTCGGTCTAAGGGAAGCAACCCCTATAATAAGTTTTATGGATGACTTAGCAAGGTTATCGTTGCTACTTTGACTTCTAAGTTGCCTACGTGCTGGAATGCCGCTCTGGAATGCAGCACTTGGAAGCGGGATTTCCTGACCTTCTGCCACTGAAAAAATGTCTGCTAAACACTTTATATCGTGTCGTGTGTTAGTGTTCTCATGTATATGGATGATTTAATATAATCATTCCTGGATGATGTGTAGGTAAGACTGAAGCTTTGTTTCCCCGTTTTACCCCTATTTTGGTGTTGTGTGGAACAGAATAGAATGTAAGCAAGTTTTTTGTTTTTTTACTAAGTAACCTTTGTTATTTTAAGAGAACGCCATGGTTACTTATTATCAGACATCGAATAAATTTTACCATAACCGATTAGTTCCGTGTTTGCTTTCTTTTGATACCAAACACTTTATTGAATGAAATTTGAGGTTTTACGTCCTCTCGACCTGGGAAAACACTTTATTGTTTGATAAAACGAATTGCATAACAGTTTCACTCAGCAAAAGTATAGGCTCACCTCAGAGCTTTATTGTTTGTTTTTGTTTAACTTTAGCTATCGCCCAAAAAATTAAAAAAGTGCCAAAATATGTCGTCGGCAAGGAATAATCGCTGGGTGCTGCTATGCTATGTGGAGCGTCGGCACAGCTGTCGTTGGGATTGTGTTAAAGGTTAACCTTCACAAGTTCATGGATATGAAAGATACAATGTTAGAGAGCACAAAAATACTCAAAATTGATAAAAAAAATTAGATTTTTGACTTTGCAGGCCTGTTGCACCCCTGTTATGGTATCGGCGCTTGTTTTCTTAGGCAAAGAAAAAGTGGCCTATAATTTATGTCGTTTCTCTCTCTCTCTCCCTCTCTGTCTGGGCTTTATCAACAATTTCTAATAATCGTGTTGCGAAAAAAAAAAAAAAAATCTGTAGGCAAATTCTGTGATTGTGTGGGTTTCGACAAAATAACTTGCGATTCCTGTTACCACTTTACTTCAGTGTGTTTCCATCCAACATTCGCTCAACATGGTGTAACAAGGATGATATGATGGTGTGACAAGGACATTATCTATCAAACATTCCACCATGCCTGCTAGTTTCGTGGAATTTCGCGTTCGTTGTGGCACTTTTCATTCCACCGTTGTGTCCCAACTTTGCAAGAGACTTTAAGCCAGACTGTCACGGGAATACGATTTATTCCTTGTGGTTTCGATCTACGAAAGGGGGGTAAGCACAAAATTCGTACTGACTATGCGTCACTGTTTTTCGTTCATGGCTGGTTTGATTATGACGCTACTCCTTGAGCTGAGGAAAGATTTGGATTCGTGACAGCCTCGTTCCTGATTGTCTTCCAGACACGTTTCCTGCTTCACTGCATGGATGTGGAGGCAAACCCAGGTCCATCAGGTTCTCAGCTTTTCAACAGACTGGAGGAGCACATTGCTCACTTGAACGAGTTTGTTCATGTCCTGGCAGACAGGTGTTCGTTTTTGGAAAGCAAATGTGAACGATTCTCGGAATGAATGGAATATATCGATGGATTTTGTCAAAATGCAGATGAAAACATAGACTCGAGACTTTTTCAAGACAAAACAATATAAGATTGTTCAATATCCATGAGAGTGAAAATGAAAGCTACCCAGATTGTCCAAGAAAAGTGGTCCAACTTCTCAACAGGTTTTCCCCCAGCAAAGCATGGACTTCTGATGATGTTGAGCGGGCTCATCGAATTGGTCGGAAAAGAGAGCATTCCTCTTACCCAAGGGTTCTGATCGCCAAGCTTCACAGGTGGAGTGATAAAATAACAGTACAGGAGCGGCAGGAGCAACATGGCCGAAACTCTGAACATCCGAGTGGGTGCAGATCTCACTAACAAACAGCAGAGCATCATCAGGCAGGAGAAGGAGAATGGACGACAGGCATTCTTCCACAATGGATGTCTTCATGTGAATGAAAATCGTCAAGGTCAGCATATGATATGGAGCATCGTGAAAGATTCCAAAATCATCAGAGAGGAAACCTTGCCTCCTAGACAGGAAACCTTGCCCCCCAGTCAGGAAACATTGCCTTACAACCAGGAAAATTTGCCCCAAGGAAACCTTGCAAGCCAGGAAACCTTTGAATCCAGCAGCAGGCAGAGGGTGACAAAGAAAACCACTACCCTCCACCCAGGACATATAAGCAAGGTGGTTGAATCATCAACTAAGGTCAGCGTGAGTGCTAATGGTAAGGTGGGTATCCAGAGCAGTGTACCTGAAAACACAGTGCCTTCATCATCTAATGATCAGGTTTGTTCAGATACCCCTGCCCCTTCCCACTTGTCTTCCCTTAAAGATTCTACAGACAGTCTGACAGAAGTGGACGTGGAGGTGGATGATGTCGCAGTCTTTGTTTCAGTCACAGTCTCAGTCCCTGTTACAGTCTCAGCAGGCTCCTCTAAATGATGACCATTCCCTTCCCTGTTCCAATGCTGCCCCTCGGGTGTCGTGTGAAAATGATACCCTGGTGAAATCCCCTTGTCATGCCCCCCAAACACGCTATAGAGCCAAATGTCGACAAACACAGCTGACAGATTCGTTTTCATCCTCTAGTCCAAAACGCACCACTAGGGCATTTTCTGCTCCTTCCTCTAGCTAGGGATTCGGCCCTGCCCATGTGACTGATGACTCTGTAGTTAGAGAAACTGGCTCTTCAAAAGAGAGTAATTGTTTTGAAGTTTCTTTCCTACAATATAGAAGGGTTGTCTTTGTTATACCAACATGATGCTAGATCTTTTCTCACTACATATGACTTAATTCTTTTAGTAGAGACTTTTTCATCTTCATTTCCTTGTCATTTGTTTTCTTCTTATGAAGTGTTTTTTTCACCTGGAGTCCAGGTATCTGATTCTGCTAATGCACGGTTATCTGGTGGTATAGCACTCCTTGTTAAAAAACATTACTTAAATTATATTTCACAAGTTATTGTTGAATATGACAATTGCCTGGTTCTGAAACTATCTAAAACATTGACAGGTCTACATGTTGATTGTTATTTGATTGGTGTTTATATCCCTCCATCTGACAGTGTTTATTATGCTGACACAGACATTTACAAATAATGCTTTAAGTTTGTTAGATAACTGTATTGCTGATCTATTTCAAGATCTTGGCGATCTCCCTGTAATTGTCTTTGGGGATTTGAATGCAAGAACTGGCACTGATATTTTTTCTTATTTGTTCATTGATGATTTTGCTGATGAAAATTCTGATGATTATAATATGTACTAGCGCAACGCCGAGTACCAGTAACGCCTAGTAACGGTAATGCCTAGTAACGGTAATGCCAAGTATTGGTAACGCTGAGTACAGCAAATTTGAAGCGATTCGGTTAAGAAACGGTGGAGTTATAAGGCCCCGTTTCGCGTTGGCGCTGCTCTGAGAGTGATGCACTCTCCCTAGTAACGGTAACGCCAAGTACTGGTAACGCTGAGTACAGCAAATTTGAAGCGATTTCGTTAAGAAACGGCAGAGTTATAAAGCCCCGTTTCCCGTTGGCGCTGCTCTGAGAGTGACGCGCTCTCCCGATTTTCTTCAAATTTGCTGGCAGGCTTTGCCCCGGTGACAGCAAGCCTGACAGCAAATTTGACGCGATTCGGTGTGCGGAATTATAAGGCCCGTTTTGCATCATGCTGCTGTTATGCGCCTAAGTAATGGATTCGCTTCCGGTTTGGCACATTGATAGTCACCGTCCCCGGTCATATATCTGCCAAATTTGAAGGCAATCGGTCCAGAAATACCGGAGATATGGGCGCCGAAAGGCCGTCGGATGCGCGTTTCGCGCATTTGCAAAACCGCGCAAATGACACGGCCGCCTCGGTTGCCGTTGCCATCGCCCCGTTAGGGCTCACAGCAAATTTGAAGCGAATCGGTCGAAAAACGGCTGAGTTATAAGGCCCGTTTCGTGTTTCAGACACACACACACACGGACGGACAGTTGGCTTTTTACTATATGATGATTTGTTTAGCAGGAGATCCCTGGATCGAGTGATTAATGACTTTGGTAAATATTTAATCCAAATATGTAATCTTTACAGTTTAATTATTATGAATGGCCATGCAGCAGGTTATGAAACTGGTAAGTTTACTTACATTGCACACAACGGAAGCAGTGTTATTGATTACTACATTATTTCTAATAGCATGCAGACATTATGTTCTCATTTAAAAGTTGTTTCGCGAATGGAATCAAACTGTGGAAATGTTTTTAGTTACACCTGAAACAACTGCTCCACAATCTTCGTTTGTGCATTCTAGCATTACCAAAGTCACTAAATTTGTTTGGAATGGCGATTTAAAAGATACATATTTCACAATGTTCAATGATCCTATTGTTATAAAGCTTATTCAAGATGCTCTAGAATTGATTGATTGATATGGACATTGACGCAACATTTGATACGTTTTGCAATGGTCTTAAGGCAGCTGGTAAATGCATGTTAAAAACAGTTGGAATGGATAAGGTTTTCTCAAAAAGCCATGGTTTGATAAGGAATGTTTTGAAAAAAGACGTGAAGTTAGAAAAGCTTTGAGGGTATTTCAAAAAAGTATTTTTAATGTTGCTTTTGTAAAGCGCATCGAGCATACTACTGTATGGATTTTAGCGCTATATATGAAATAAAATTATTATTATTATTGCAACACTAGGCCTAAGTTGTCACAAAATGTAAGTTAAACATTGTAAACAAGAACAGTAACAGTCCAAGTCAAACACATTTGCTTAATGTTGGATCACAGATGTGAACCGCTGGATCAGAGGCTTCCTGACAGACAGACGCCAGGCAGTTGTGGTGGAGGGAGCCCGTTCAGAATTTGCCCCAGTTAAATCAGGAGTGCCACAGGGATCCGTCCTCGGGCCGTGCCTTTTCCTGATTTATATCAATGACTTGCCCCCAAAAGTGACATCCACCACCAGACTGTTTGCAGATGACACTGCTATGTACAGGACAGTGGCCTCCCAAAAAGATCAACAACAACTGCAAGAGGACCTAGCAATCTAGCAACTAGCAATCTGGGAGGAGAACTGGGACATGAAGTTCCACCCAGGGAAATGTATTGTCCTACCAGTATCCAGGAAACGAACACCTCTGGACCATAGTTATTACCTACATGGCCACACCCTGGACAGAGCCACAAACGTGAAGTACCTGGGCATAAACATCCAGAAGGACATAACCTGGGATAAGCATGTAGACGAGATAACGTCCAAAGCAAACAGAATGCTCGGGTTTCTGCGGCGTAACCTGAAAATCAGCTCCACAGAACTGAGAGAGCGCGCATACTTGACACTGGTCAGACCGCTGCTGGAATACGCTAGTTCTGTCTGGGACCCTTACACAAAGAAGTTGGTGGACAAGATCGAAGCAGTTCAGAGACGGGCGGCTCGCTTCGTGCTGAACCGCTACCACAACACCTCGAGTGTAGGGGATATGCTGGAACGCTTGGGTTGGCCCACCTTGGAGTAGAGGAGGAGGAATGCTCGGCTGACAATGCTGTACAAGATCAAGGAAGGCATTGTGAAGGTGGATAACAGCAGGCTCCAACCAGCGCCTAGCCGTCAAAGAGAGCATGAACAACAGCTGTGTACCACCCAGTGCAGGACAGAATACCGACGGAGCTTGTTTTTTCCCAGGACCATCGGGGACTGAAACAGACTGTCAGAGAGGGCGTGGCGCGTTCCAGGCAACTGTCGGCTCTCATTAAATTCCCCCCCCCCCCCTCCCCTTAAAAACGCAGAGTAGGATTGTGACCGACCACTTTGGACCTCAACCCAAATCAGCCTGTTGATTGTGGGCACTAAAGGGAAGAAGAAGAATTAATATGTTCAGGGATGCGAGATGACCCAAAATAAAAAAGCTTTCTGGATACACAGGCCACCTCGGGGCCTCGTTGGGGACTGCGCAGGAGTGTAAAGAGCACATAAATGTGCGTGTGTGTGACAATAAAGTGTAAAGAGCATATAAACATGGTGTGTGTGCATGAGTATGAGTTAAGTGTAAACACTAGATGCGTGTGTGTCAGTGTGCGTGTAACTATAAATAAATATACTGATGTACAAGTAGAGCCAAAGAGGCCTGCCAAGCGTGGGATATAAAACAATATCCAGAGATATCATTTGCGTATATTAACCCATAGGCTTAGTGTAAACGCGCGTGAGAAAAGGTGTAAGAATACACCGTTGCTATTAAAAACTTGACGTCACAGTTATATATCTTGACATATTATTATCATCATCACACATCAAGGTACACTCGCATGCGACTATCTGCAGTACTCGAACCATATTTTCTTTATTTGCATCAAGTGAAGTTTAGTAAAACAAAAAGCCCAAACATACTCCTAACCCTATGCCTTAACCCGATAAATGCAAAAGGTCGTTTCTGATGAACATTTTACATTGAAAAAAAATTTGTGAAGAGTTAGTGAAATTGCAAATGATAAAAATAGCGGCTAACAACCAGATACTCAAGGTAGTGTCAAATAGAGCCTTTTTACCAGGACACCCCAAAACGCCATCTTAGTGAACTTACGCAATCACTGAAATTACGTCATCATTGAAAGTTCGTCATTGGCTAAATGACAATAACTATGGCCTAAGTGATTGCAGTGTAAGAAGAATATGTCATTGTAAAGGCTATTTTTTATACAGCTAAGGCCAGTATGGTTCATGTTTCTATTAATAATCAGTTTCCTTTCATAATGTATTGCTTGTGCAAGATCAAAATAGCTCACGACTTGGAGAACTATATTATTTGTGGATGAGTGGGATTTTCTTGCTACGGTGAAGTGGTTAGTATTCTTTAGATATGCATGCACGGTGTCTCGCTTCTTTTATCTGAAAGAGGTAAAATATCGGTATATAATTATGACTTTGCTGTGAGATATTGCTGTTATGCTGTGAGATATTGCTTTTATCCTATGTCGAGAGAGACTTGGTGTTTATCCTATCTCGAGAGAGACTTGGTGTTTATCCTATGTCGAGAGAGACTTGGTGTTTATCCTATCTCGAGAGAGACTTGGTGTTTATCCTATCTCGAGAGAGACTTGGTGTTTATCCTATCTCGAGAGAGACTTGGTGTTTATCCTATCTCGAGAGAGACTTGGTGTTTATCCTATCTCGAGAGAGACTTGGTGTTTATCCTATCTCGAGAGAGACTTGGTGTTTATCCTATCTCGAGAGAGACTTGGTGTTTATCCTATGTCGAGAGAGACTTGGTGTTTATCCTATCTCGAGAGAGACTTGGTGTTTATCCTATCTCGAGAGAGACTTGGTGTTTATTCTATCTCGAGAGAGACTTGGTGTTTATCCTATCTCGAGAGAGACTTGGTGTTTATCCTATCTCGAGAGAGACTTGGTGTTTATCCTATCTCGAGAGAGACTTGGTGTTTATCCTATCTCGAGAGAGACTTGGTGTTTATCCTATCTCGAGAGAGACTTGGTGTTTATCCTATGTCGAGAGAGACTTGGTGTTTATTCTATCTCGAGAGAGACTTGGTGTTTATCCTATCTCGAGAGAGACTTGGTGTTTATCCTATCTCGAGAGAGACTTGGTGTTTATCCTATCTCGAGAGAGACTTGGTGTTTATCCTATCTCGAGAGAGACTTGGTGTTTATTCTATCTCGAGAGAGACTTGGTGTTTATACTATCTCGAGAGAGACTTGGTGTTTATCCTATCTCGAGAGAGACTTGGTGTTTATCCTATCTCGAGAGAGACTTGGTGTTTATCCTATCTCGAGAGAGACTTGGTGTTTATTCTATCTCGAGAGAGACTTGGTGTTTATCCTATCTCGAGAGAGACTTGGTGTTTATTCTATCTCGAGAGAGACTTGGTGTTTATCCTATCTCGAGAGAGACTTGGTGTTTATCCTATCTCGAGAGAGACTTGGTGTTTATCCTATCTCGAGAGAGACTTGGTGTTTATCCTATCTCGAGAGAGACTTGGTGTTTATCCTATGTCGAGAGAGACTTGGTGTTTATCCTATCTCGAGAGAGACTTGGTGTTTATCCTATCTCGAGAGAGACTTGGTGTTTATCCTATCTCGAGAGAGACTTGGTGTTTATCCTATCTCGAGAGAGACTTGGTGTTTATCCTATCTCGAGAGAGACTTGGTGTTTATCCTATCTCGAGAGAGACTTGGTGTTTATCCTATCTCGAGAGAGACTTGGTGTTTATCCTATCTCGAGAGAGACTTGGTGTTTATCCTATCTCGAGAGAGACTTGGTGTTTATTCTATCTCGAGAGAGACTTGGTGTTTATCCTATCTCGAGAGAGACTTGGTGTTTATCCTATCTCGAGAGAGACTTGGTGTTTATCCTATCTCGAGAGAGACTTGGTGTTTATTCTATCTCGAGAGAGACTTGGTGTTTATCCTATCTCGAGAGAGACTTGGTGTTTATCCTATCTCGAGAGAGACTTGGTGTTTATACTATCTCGAGAGAGACTTGGTGTTTATACTATCTCGAGAGAGACTTGGTGTTTATCCTATCTCGAGAGAGACTTGGTGTTTATTCTATCTCGAGAGAGACTTGGTGTTTATACTATCTCGAGAGAGACTTGGTGTTTATCCTATCTCGAGAGAGACTTGGTGTTTATCCTATCTCGAGAGAGACTTGGTGTTTATCCTATCTCGAGAGAGACTTGGTGTTTATCCTATCTCGAGAGAGACTTGGTGTTTATCCTATCTCGAGAGAGACTTGGTGTTTATCCTATGTCGAGAGAGACTTGGTGTTTATCCTATCTCGAGAGAGACTTGGTGTTTATCCTATCTCGAGAGAGACTTGGTGTTTATCCTATCTCGAGAGAGACTTGGTGTTTATCCTATCTCGAGAGAGACTTGGTGTTTATCCTATGTCGAGAGAGACTTGGTGTTTATCCTATCTCGAGAGAGACTTGGTGTTTATCCTATCTCGAGAGAGACTTGGTGTTTATCCTATGTCGAGAGAGACTTGGTGTTTATCCTATGTCGTGTGAGCAAAGTTTAAAGACTATACATGTATAGATGTGTGTGTGTAACCTTGACCTTGACACACAACACAGTGGTGTGTTGTGTGTTTGTGTGTATGTGAGCAAATAGGCCTAGATGTGTGTATGAGTGTGTGTGTGTGTGACTGTGAGAGAGAGAGATAATGAGAGTGAGAGAGAGACTATGAAAAGGTGAGTAAAGGTGTGTGTTTCTCACTCAATGAGTCATTGGAGATTGAAGGTGAAGTTGAACTTGAAGAAGCACCTTTGAAATTTTTTGAAGATAACGCATAATTCGTGCTTCGATTCTTCGCATTGTCACAGTGGTTTTTGTTTTTAACGTGGTCAAGCACAGCAGCCTTCCCCCCGTTTGCCTAGATGAGGGCATCGTCACACCACTCACACAAAACTGCCCACCACATCAACTGTCCAATTCAACTTTCTGGATGAAATCGCCGACACGTCTTATTGTCCTCCAAGCCAAATTTGTGTCGGCGTCCTTTGTCGATCTCCTCAATATTCACATTGACAGTGCGATGAATAATGTTCATTGCTGCGGATAAAACAATGACTCAAGATCACTCTATTCTGGCCTACACCGCCATCGAACAAACTGTACTCCCAGTTCAAGGCAACGATTATAACAAAAACGACAATAAATATTTCAACACTAACAATGGAAACAAAACCGAAAACTTTGATATTATGCTTGTAGTTGTAAATTAAAAAAAATCCCCCTCAGTAATAAATCACACAGTAATAATAAACTTGGTTAAGATAATGTAACGGTAGTTACCGGGCACTGTGAAATGGAATGCATTGCTCTTTCCCATTCCAATGTACTGGCGCTCTTATACAACTGGAAGTACAAACAAAAGTCACCTTTATCTAAAACAAAACCCCACAACATTCTGGCATTATTTGCGTTCTATGGTTATGGTTTGAGTAAAACATGACTTAAGTTTTACCGCGGTGATGATTGTACACATGAACATTTTAGGGGTAAACAGGTCTGGATGATGGCAGAGGTAGAAAATAAGGAGGGGGAGGGGTTCAGTTAATAAGAGGTGGAGAATATAGAAGTAGGATGAGATTAAACAAGCGACCATGAGAGTCCATAAGAACAGCACACACACACGTGGATATGGAAGCATTTACGCACTTTATTAAAGAGCTACCTATCTTGGCACTAAATCCACACATACAAGTGAAGGTTGACAATGATAGGGCCATGAATAATAATAAAAGAGTCCATACTTGCAGACACCCGTTCGCACACTTCCACAACACTCGCTGACACCCTTACCAACAACCACACCCACACACACCCAGCACAGAAACACGCTTACCAGAAATGCTTGAACACTTACTTCGTGTACACCGAAGAGCTATCCAACTACATAAGCTGTTCACAACTCTCAGAAACGGGAGAAAAGGTTACACAATTCATTTTGTCGCCCACAAAAAATATTACAACCACTATTTCAATATAACAATCCTTGCACACATCAGTCGCTCGCCGAGCATTTTGCACTGTATCTCCAAGCTTGTTTTTCTGTACAGGCCTTTCAAATTGAATGCGGGATACACTCGGACCAAACGTCTTAGACCCAATCACCAAACCCTTGCACTCTCCCTGCACGTTCAGAGCCAAGGCGTACTGGATCCACTGGTCAACGTGTCCCCAGTGGAAAGCAAGGGCAGGGGAAGAAAACACACAGGGTCACAATACAGGATCATATTATACAGTAGGTTTGCTTTTTTTTTGTTTGCTATGTGGAAGGTAGGTTAAATAAATTCCCACGCATCTAGCTCCGAGGTCTGTACAAAAAAATGTGCATGCAGTGAAGAGGGGCGGGTGCATAATAATATTATATTGCAGACAATACTCAAGGCCTTGGTCGCAATGAGGAGGGGTATATTTAAGGGACAACCCTAAGGAGAGAGGGACCGGCTCTCCACACAGTATCATTTTCAGCAGAATCGGCCTGAACAGGCCAATCAGTTGCCAGCCGTTGCGCCGCACAAATGGTCCCAAACACAAAGTAGTGAGCTACAAACAACTTCAAGCAATTACCAACACTTGTTCAACAATAGGGATCTTTGGCAATACTCGCATTTCTTCCCTAAAGATAGATAATTGATGACAGAAAAGAGCGCAGCCGATTATCTCCCCTATGGGAAGAAATGTGAATATTACCAGGTCTTCATTAAATACATGTGTAGAGGTAACATAAACGTGTCATTCGCACAAAAGCATTGCTTAGCAACACTTGATAATGTTAGTATGTTGGACTTCATTCTGCATGTACAGAACATGTTTATATACCATTAAACATTCATCAAACATCAACTGTCGAAATGTTCACGAAAAAAAAAATGCATTCAATTTGTTTAAAGAAAAATAATGGAAAAATGCACTTAGTATGAAAAGAAAAAAAATGCAAAATATGATAGTAAGTAAATGATTCAGCAAACATTATTATTATAGTATTTAAATGCGGATGTCAACTAACTCAAAACTGATTGTCTTTAGTTTAACAATCACTTCATGGGGGAAAAGCCCTGCCACTTTAGTGCCAGGGTCATTAGCGCTTTCCATTTCTGATTTTACAATATCTGTATGTCAAACAAACTGCCACAATCAGGAAGAACACATAAACACCTGTGAAACAACGCAACAAAGAAAATTAATAAAACATCTTTCTTATTCTTTCCAAAGCATACGCTTCCTAATTTAGGATAATTTTCTGCCAAAACGTTTTCTTAACCCCACATCTTTGAAACTGTATGTGAACAAATCCGATACACGACTTACTCCAGTTTTATCCAAGCATCCTGAAATAAAATTCAACTACTGTGCATTTTTTTAATCCATAGTTTAGAAACAATACTTTGTTTCTGCTTGCCATTATTTTTAACCTTCGTTGGCTATAAATGCTATTTAATGTTTTTTTGTAATCATAGGTAGAGTAAAGTTTGTAATTTGATGATTTAAGATGGCCTCCAAAAGGATGAAGTTTTCATGACCCTAACCCTAATGCACAACTTTTCTAAATATCATTCTAATCCAATAACCTCTTTTAATAAAATTATGATTCAAGAACATTAAAAAAAAAATTGTCTAGCATTTAAAGTGTTGCATCCCTTCAGATTATGTAAAGCCATGTCAAATTCAAATACATGCAATACATAAAGATTAAAAAAAATGATGAAAAACAAAGCAATCTTTTTTTTATTTTATTACACATGAGACGAGTGTTATAAAAACAAGCGCGGATTCGCAATCGTTTGTGGCAGCGGTCTATTTTTACCACTCCAATCATTACATACACTGAGTCGCCTCCCCTGGCTTTTCAATAATTTTAATCTGTAAACCAGAATGTTATCTCTGCACCATTTCGTAACTTTTTATATCTTTTGGAAAACATTTAAAACTATTTATCCTACTTATACTCATCGAAAGAAGCACCGCATACTCGTCGTGTCTGTTGCAGTGTCTGTATTACGTATGTTTATTATTTTGTACGCTTTAAAATGAAGATTCATGTGCTCTGTTCAGTATACAATTCTTTCCATACCTAAGGACTGTCATTGAAGTACTACTTGTGGCGGTGCCATAGCCGATGAGGTTTAACCGAGGCGTGGTCACCGCTACAGCTATCTGTATTAATTTAAAAAATCAGGACTTTACTGGTTTCGTACTGCCTCCGGGCATTGCCTCCATTATTGTTCCCACCATATTTGTATTTACAAATGTCCCATATGTGTCTGATTCAGACCAAGAGGACGTAAAACTCCATTTTCTCTCTCTCTCTCATACCTAAGGACTGTAGATATGACAACTGAAATGTTACTCTTTGCCCAAGTATTTTTTTCTCTTTTACAATATGTGCGACAATTTTGTCAATATGTTCGACAATTTTGGACCGACCAACCGACCGACAAAGTGAGTTATAGGTTTGTGGCTTGAGCCACAAACAAAAAAGAAAGAAATGAATCTTACTGAATTTTCTTGATTTGAATAAAGTCGATTGTAAATCTTCATCTAAAAAAATTGTAATAAATGTTTGAATATCAAGGGGGAAAAAAGAAGAAAAATAAAACCTACAGTAGATAGGCTGTAAATCCTTCATCCTTAAAAAAAGAAAACAAAAAATAAGAACCCTTTCATCTCCCACTGAGAGACAAAAACCCAAACCAAAACAGACACCAAACAAAGTGAAAACCATAACAGATAAAGCCTTGTTTTTCTGAGAAACAAGTGTTCTGTACAGCAGTGAGAGAGAGAAGCAGTCTGGACAAGTGCCTGTAATGAGAAGGCAGGAGAACCACTCTGCCTGCTATTGTGTCGCCTCTTGACAAATCGATGGACACTGCCATAGTATCAATAAAAAATACATTGCGCCCCCTCTCAGCATTCATTTAACTCTCTAACATAACTCTCACAGACTTGCCAACAAACCAAAGAGGAATATTTGTAGCAGGAAAGGGAAAGGGGATTTTTGGGAGCTAAGAGGAATTTTGATGCGGCATCTTCTTACCTTTCGCGTGTAAATATAATTTGAAGCAAGCAATTTTCATCCTTGTGAACTTGTCTTGTTTAAAACAAGTCTTGTCTGGAAGAGTTACAACTATTCCTAACACAATAGAAGCTTTTGGTTTGTTCCTCTGTCCTTTTTATTTGGGCAGACCAAGACGGTTGGTGCCATAGATGACTTAAATAATAAGACTTGGAAGGAAGATAATGAATCAATTTAGTTCATCTTTGTTCTCCTTTCCTTCCATTGGCTTGAAAATGTCGGTAACGGTGGAAGTCTGGGAGTTTGCAGTTTCGATAAGACACTGAGAAGTAATGTGGCATTTGATGTCTTGAGATCCTCCATATGAGACTTTTAAGTGTAGTGAGCACATCATACATCAAGCATGACGCACACTTTCTTGATCTCTGAATGCACAGATACTTTTCCATGTAATCTTGGCAGAAATATTGGTCTATTCTCTTTCTTTTCTCCCCAGTCTCACACACATCGATGTGTCAATCGCCATCTTGACGGAAGTGCGTGAACAGTAACTGGAAAGTCGGTTATACGCACAGCAGCTGTGCTGCTCTGTATATAAGACGATGAATTTGTGTGTTCCAATTTGAAAGCGGAATTTTATGAACTTGAGCGGAAGGGCGGAAGAAATTCCGCTCAAAGCGGAAAGGTTGGCAGGTCTGCTCTCATTTGCTTTTTAAAAAAAAGACACACACACACAACAAAACTCTTACACATCTGCAAGCGACTAAAACGAACTAAGCAAACAAAATAAAAGATCCACAGCACATGAATCACAATGCAAGTCAAAAACAACAGATCCCACTTTTTATTTTATACAGATGAATATGATAAAAATCCTGTTCCCAATATAAAATAAAACACATTAACAGAGTGGAGTGGAGCCCCTCGAGGCAGGTACAGAGAACAAGGGAGGGGCTTGATCCTAGAGCGGAAACCTGATTGGTTTGTACACAGCAAAGAATGTTTATTATTACAAGGACACCCCCTCCCCCACAGGGAAACCACATACAACGGTACACTGGCAGTTAGCTTTATACAGGTAGACTGGATGGGTGGGGCGATTACTGTCTAAAGTCACGCCAGTCCTGTCGGTAAAATCAGATTCAAATTACCTCAACAACGTGTATATCATAAAGAAAATCTGAGCACATTCTACTTTAGATGGCACCGTTCTCTCTGCTGCTTCGCCCGTGAATTGTGTTCACCACAATTCAAGACATCCTGAGCCATGGAAATAATACAACAAACACTGCCGGCAGTTTCTAAAGGCTTGTGTAGCTGCTCCAATGAATGTACTGTTTGAACGCCTGGCTTTGTGTTCAGCCAAACCCATCACATTGTACCAGTAATGAGTCCTGCATCTGTTGTGACGAACCAAGAACTCCCCGTGCACGAAATCCCTATTGCCCCGCACATTGCACACCAATTCATCCAAACTGATGTTGATTAAAACCAAACATTGCACACCAATTCATCCAAACTGATGTTGATTGAATCCAAACTGACGCTAACAGCCAAGTCTGTCCTTACCAAACCGTGAGACAAAACACTAAAAGGAGAGAGCAATATCCAATCATCAACTATCTCACCAACCAGGGAGAGGGTAGATTAAACCCATTGTGTTCAACCAATGTACATTCTTCTCACGAACGAATAAACCTGAAAGAGCTGTCAGGGGTCGATCCAGCCACGGTCAGTTCAACCAATGTACATTCTTCTCACGAACGAATAACCCTGATAAGGCTGCACAACAGGAGTCCAGCCCGCACAAAGCAGCCTACAATGAGAGGGGCTGTCCAGTACAAAGGCCGCACAGGACTTGTACGACCAAGTGAACCCAGGGAGGGCCTCCTAGAGTGTGCAGCCACAGGTGACCAAACAAACCCAGAAAGGGCCTCTTAGAGTGTCGCCCTCAGGGTGTCATCACCTTCAGAAGAAGCCGTGTGGGGCCTTTTCAAGGTGGGTGTGTTCAGTGCCTCAGGACCAGGGGTGGAGTGAGTTGTTAGTGGGGCAGGTGTCCAGGTCCGAAGCGCTCCCTCTCCATGGCCAGTTGGCGCTGGATGGCCTCATGGTGGGCTGCCTGGGCCGTCAGCTGGGGACACAGTGCAACATGTCATCAGTAATGGCCACAGAAACACTTCAACATGATGGGCACAGAAACACTTCATCATGATGGGCACAGAAACACTTCATCATGATGGGCACAGAAACACTTCATCATGATGGGCACAGAAACACTTCATCATGATGGGCACAGAAACACTTCAACATGATGGGCACAGAAACACTTCATCATGATGGGCACAGAAACACTTCATCATGATGGGCACAGAAACACTTCATCATGATGGGCACAGAAACACTTCATCATGATGGGCACAGAAACACTTCATCATGATGGGCACAGAAACACTTCAACATGATGGGCACAGAAACACTTCATCATGATGGGCACAGAAACACTTCAACATGATGGGCACAGAAACACTTCATCATGATGGGCACAGAAACACTTCAACATGATGGGCACAGAAACACTTCATCATGATGGGCACAGAAACACTTCATCATGATGGGCACAGAAACACTTCAACATGATGGGCACAGAAACACTTCATCATGATGGGCACAGAAACACTTCATCATGATGGGCACAGAAACACTTCAACATGATGGGCACAGAAACACTTCATCATGATGGGCACAGAAACACTTCATCATGATGGGCACAGAAACACTTCAACATGATGGGCACAGAAACACTTCATCATGATGGGCACAGAAACACTTCATCATGATGGGCACAGAAACACTTCAACATGATGGGCACAGAAACACTTCATCATGATGGGCACAGAAACACTTCAACATGATGGGCACAGAAACACTTCAACATGATGGGCACAGAAACACTTCAACATGATGGGCACAGAAACACTTCATCATGATGGGCACAGAAACACTTCATCATGATGGGCACAGAAACACTTCATCATGATGGGCACAGAAACACTTCAACATGATGGGCACAGAAACACTTCATCATGATGGGCACAGAAACACTTCATCATGATGGGCACAGAAACACTTCAACATGATGGGCACAGAAACACTTCATCATGATGGGCACAGAAACACTTCAACATGATGGGCACAGAAACACTTCATCATGATGGGCACAGAAACACTTCATCATGATGGGCACAGAAACACTTCATCATGATGGGCACAGAAACACTAACACTTTTATTGTGAGGAATCGCCATCAGTGTGCACGTAAATCCTTCAACATTTTCACTCTAAAGAATTATCATAAATGTGCACAGAAAGACAAACACTTGTACTGTAAGGATTCGCCATCAATGGGCACAAAAATAATTCAAGGTTTTTTTTCTGCACAGAGATATTTTCTTGGTACGAAAAAAATAATCATCAATGTGCACAGAAATACTTCACCCCTTACTGTAAATGTGCACAGAAATACTTCACCCCTTACTGTAAATGTGCACAGAAATACTTCACCCCTTGCTGTAAATGTGCACAGAAATACTTCACCCCTTACTGTAAATGTGCACAGAAATACTTCACCCCTTACTGTAAATGTGCACAGAAATACTTCACCCCTTGCTGTAAATGTGCACAGAAATACTTCACCCCTTGCTGTAAAGAATAACCAGCAATGTGCACAGAAATACTTCACCCCTTACTGTAAAGAATAACCACCAATGTGCACAAACAATATTTCGCCTAACTGCTAAGTCCAAGTATATCTATCATTAACTTCAACACACCACTGAGAAAAAGCAAATACCCAGCAATCTGAAAAGATTTCTGTCATCCTTTTTCAATTTTTTTGTCTAGCCTATAATGCCATAAGATGCAGCATATAGAAAGAGCAGCTTAGTACCCACAAAGGAAAAAACAACAATGGGTGGCACTGCACTAGTGGCGACGCACTCTCCAGGTGGGAGCATCCCGAAACGTAATACATAATACCTTGCAGCCATTGAATTCCCCTGCATGATGGGCCAGGGTCCATGTAGGCTCTGCTGTACAGCTCTCTCTGCAGGAGCTCAACACACACTATACCCAGGCATGAAAACTACTGTTCCCAAAAAAAGAGATTTTTTTCAGCCGAGAAATCCTTCCACCCGGATTTTTAGTTTTGTTGAGCGGGGGGGGAAAAAAATTAGGCAGAGAAGGCGAAGAAAACGGAGATGTTTTCATGCCTGATACATGATGGGCCAGGGTGGGGTCCATGTAGGCTCTGCTGTACAGCTCTCTCTGCAGGAGCTCAACACACACACACACACTATACCTGATGGGCCAGGGCGGGGTCCATGTAGGCTCTGCTGTACAGCTCTCTCTGCAGGAGCTCAACACACACACACTATACCTGATGGGCCAGGGCGGGGTCCATGTAGGCTCTGCTGTACAGCTCTCTCTGCAGGAGCTCAACACACACTATACCTGATGGGCCAGGGCGGGGTCCATGTAGGCTCTGCTGTACAGCTCTCTCTGCAGGAGCTCAACACACACACACACACTATACCTGATGGGCCAGGGCGGGGTCCATGTAGGCTCTGCTGTACAGCTCTCTCTGCAGGAGTTCGGCCTGCTCCCGGCTGGTCCCCGGCAGGAGGGGGGGCTGGGAGGCGGGGTGGAGGGAGGACAGGGTGGTGGGGGTGGCGCTAGCACTGGGCAGGCCTGCCATGGGGTCCGCCCCTGTGGACAACACACATACCTGTGTACAAACACAGTGACAACACACCAAGCCTACAGGACTGTGGACAACACACATACCTGTGCACAAACACAGTGACAATACACCAAGCCTACATTTTATGTGACATTGCAACATAAAAAAATCCAAGGTCAAAGGTCAAGGTCATCGAGGTCACCAAGGTCACAATACTTAGCATTCCATATCTTAACCTAGTCTACCTGCCAAATTTGGAAACTGTATCTGCCATAATATAAAAGATATGACCAAAACAAATAATTGACGATGTTCAAGGTCAAAAGTCAAGGTCAAGGTTAATAGGGTAAAAGTGATCCTGAATACCTAATCACCTTAAATAATACACAAAATACCAAATTTGGGGACCGTAACTGTAACAAGAGGCAAAGCCTTCAAGGCTTACGAAAATTTTGCTGAAGCTTGATGTGATATATCACCCAACAAAATTTTAAGCGAATCCGTGCAGCGGTTCATGTAAAATTCAAGGTCAAAGGTCAAGGTGATTGATCATGGTCACCGAGGTTGACAACCCTTCGCATTCTATTTGATCTTAAGCTAGTCTACCTGCTTGCCAAACTTTGGGACTGTATCTGCCAGGATATAAAAGATATGGCCCAAACAAATGTTCAAGGTCAAGGACGATGTTCAAGGTCAAAGCTAAGGTCAAGAGTAAAAGTCATTGTAGATACCATATCACATTAGGCCACATATCACATCACCACCATGTCAAATTTGGGGACTGCGAAACTGTGTAAAGGCAAAAAATAAAGGTGAAAGGTCAAGGTCATTGGTTAAATTCAATATGCAAATCATCTTTCTTGAAAGCTTGCATAAGCATCTATTGCAAAGTTTGAACAATGTACACCTTGTAGTTCCCGAGAAAAAGCCAACGTTAAAGTTACCACAGACAGACACAGACACCCGGAAAACCGAGCGAGTCAAAAATGTAAATGTAAAAGATATGGCCAAGACAAAAATTGCCTGTTGAAGGCCAAAGGTCAAGGGCATTGGTTAATTTTATAATGCAAATCATCTTTCTTGAAAGCTTGCATAAACATCGATGTGTATGCAAAGATTGACCAATGTACGCCTACTAGTTCCCGAGAAAAAAGCCAACGTTAAAGTTTGGACCACAGATGCAACACACACATACACACAACCGAACAACTGATGAGAACATAGACTCTCTTCGTTAACACGAGTGAGCCAAAAATGAACAAAATATCGTTAGTCATCATCATGAAAACAAGAGCAACAACACAAAGCAAACACATTACATATCACAGAAATATGAACAAAGATTGAATATTACATTATTGACTTTTCTTTGTCCGGAGAGAACGAATACTACAGCCTATCTGTATGACTGTGTACCTATACACCCACTCTCTGAACTAAGGTAAACAAAATCCAGGACAGGCAGACAAGGAGGTCTGTTCCAAAAGATTTCACAAAGTATTTGACAATGTACATTTTCTCTCACTTTCCAGCTATTTCTTCTTGTACTTCAGTGGGAAGTGTACATAAAAAAGTAAGATGTCAAATAAAAGCTTGGCCTTTTCCCTATTTGCTTGCATACGCCTATGAACGATGTCACAATATTTCATCACCTATGATGTCATTGAAAATATGATGTCATCAACTGTGGTTGAAAAACATGGATCCAAATCCTGAACAGCTGAGGTTTTATGTTTTTACAAGGTTCAAACTTGGAGAGACTCCAATCAAAATTCATGCTGATTTGATTTCTGTGTACGGGGACCAGTGTACGTCACACAGGACAGTTTGCAGATGGATTCAAAATTTCAAAGATGGAAAAGCTGACTTTAAAGATGAAAACCGCTCTGGGCGTCCTTGTGATGCCAGGAACGAGCACAATATCCTGCTTGTAAAGAAAGCCGTTGAAGAGAACCAACATATTACAATTCGGGAGACAAGTGAAACACATGGGCTTTCATATGGTACAGTTGAACGGATCCTGCGTCAAGATCTTCAGCTAAAACAAATAGCTGCAAAATGGGTACCACACCTGTTGACAGATCAACAAAAGAAGCAAAGGGTTTTGTGTGCCAAGAAATTGCTGGCGATGTTTGAGCCAAATGGCCCAAAACGGCTGTGTGACGTAGTCACCGGAGATGAAACTTGAATCTCATTTTCCAATATGGCGTGGGTGAGTGCTGACCAGGAGAGACCAGTTGTTCTTCGTCCATCTTTTCAGAGTCGGAAGAGGCTTTTCTCAATTTTTTTCAGCACCCAAGCAGTCGACATACTTCCAGAGAAATGCACACTCACTGCCAGCTATTATGTTGGAACAGTTTTGCCAAAAGTGGCTGGGTCTGTCTGTGAGCAGCGCCCAACCGTTGGTACCAGCAAAACAATGCTCCTGCATGACAATGCCAGTGCTCACAAAGCCAAGGTCACCATGACCTATCTAGAAGAGCAATCTGTCCAGACTTGTCACCATGTGACTTTTGGTTGTTTCCACTTTTGCTGAAGGAAAACCTCTCTGGCAAGAAGTTTTCAAGGATACAGGACTTGGGAAAAGCGGTGAAATCACAGCTGGACACCATACCTCTGCTGGAGTATCAAAATGCCTTTGTTTCTTGGCTGACCCGACTGCAACTTTGTGTGGAAAGAGGAGGAGAGTACTTCGAGGGACTGTAAAGAAATGGTAAGTTTTGAGCAATAAACACGGCTGTTAGAGACCAAGTGTCAAGACTTTTGGATCATCCCATGTATCATGTTGTGCTTTCTCCTTCCTTTCTTTTCTTTCTCCACTTGTGTGATCCTCATTTTCTCATATTTTTGCCAAATCTTAGAGTACCATACTTGAAAAAGGCCAAAACGATCCTCCAGGGAACTGTCAAGGGAGCCTGGAGGGAGACAGAAAAAAATGATGGACTGACATTGCAGAATGGACAGGGAAATCTTTTGCAGAAACCCAGGCTATGGCTCACCGCCAGCAGAGCTGGAGAAAACTGATAAACAACTCCTCACTGTGGCGCCCCGATCACCAGTGATCACATTAACCCTTTAAGTCCTGACGCTCTGTGCGCTCAGTCACCTCTGAAATCCTAGCCCAAGGGACGTCACTCTGTACAAAAGGGGGGGTAGCGTCAGAAAAATAATAAAATAAAACATACCCTAGCAGATTTTGTGTTTTTGTTGTTTTGAATGTGTCTGTCTGATTTGCAAAATGAATGGCTCCACAAAAAAAAATCAAAATGCCAAAGTGTAGCTGCAAACTGCATTCACTAGTCATTCACTGCCTACTTTTTGCAGACTGGTCACCACTGGTGAAGCCTAAGACGACTGAAATGGAAATGTAGATCAAAATCATTCACTTACCCTTTCACTTCACGATCTTATAATTCCTATCTTTCACAAAAAAAGGAATTCTCATCGCTGTCATCACTCAGTGGATGCAACAACGATTCAGATGCAAAAGTCAGGAAGATGCAAAAGTCGGGAAAATGCAAAAGTCGGTAACACGACTTTAAAAATTCGCATCGATCGAACAAAAACAAGCTCGCTGCCGAAATAGGTCAGAGTACACTCCTTACTCATCACTTCGCAATCTCATAAGCCCCATCTTTCACAAAAATACGACTATTCATGACTTTCCTCAGTCACTGGACGCCATAACTGTTCATAATCCATATTGGAAATATCGCGAAAATGCTGAAGTCTGTCACTAATTTTCAAAAATTCATATCTTCCAAACCAATTGGCCTAGAAGCCATTGCAAGCAACAGGGCGGAAGTGTAATCTATTGCGAAAGCGAGGCTGAAGCGTCCACGTGACTGCCAGGAAATCAAACACCAAGGCGTACAACATTCCATCTTGTCGTACTCTGTACAGGAAGATGTCCTTCTTTCCCCGGACAATCCCAGACTGGAACGTGCTTCCCCAGGACACAGTGGAAGCTGAGTCTCTGGACCTCTTCAGGTCCAGACTCGGCTCCCAAATCTGATTCAACAACCGCAACTTCTCCCCCCACCTCCAGACCTGCCTACTTGGAATTTTCCCAATCAGTAGCCCAGCCATCAATTTTCAGTAGCATGGCAAATTTTTTCGTAGCATCCACAAACGACGGCAATCGATTTGTTCTCTTCCTGAGCCGAAATGCACTGCTTCTATGTTTCGCCGATTGAACATGTTGACGGCAATCTCTACCGCCATGATTCACAGAGAAGTCCGCATGGCAGAGGTTGCACTGCAGCGAGCATGGTTCGCACCGAGTCGACTTCTGACGATGCAAGGCCACTCTTCCGTGTAAGCTATTTTGAAAACTTGTGCGGCAGGCCGATGTTTTTTTTATATTAGAACAAGATGAGTTTCGTTTTCTGGTTTGGGTTCGTTTTTCTTCGTTTGAAACATCTCCCGAATCGCTACTGCTGCTGGAGTCCGTCATTTTTTCCAGAGAAAAGTAATAAGAACGCATGCGCAGTCACTTTGATAAAAACGGTAGTGACTAGGTGATCGCGCGTGACACGGCGTCTGCTCTTAGAAACAGACAAAACCGGGAACGGCATTATAAAGCAAAAATAAAATGCGGCGGCAATTTGTTTTTTTCCGTAGCAACGTTAGGGTTGCCGTAGCTCCGTAGCAAAGCCTTATTTTTCGTAGCTGCTACGGCCAAATCGTAGCAGTAGGCAGGTCTGCCCCTCCCTCCCGCTGTCCCTCGATTCCCCCCTCCCCCCTGGTCTCCATGATAGTCCCCTCCCCCCCCCCCAGATTGACTACAGCTATTTTGTTTCTCTCTTCTGGCTTGGCGATTGTGGGCCTGACCCAGCTTTAGGCTAGGTCTCCAGCTTGCTGGGGGTTGAAAAGCGTTTTAGCCTGTCCGGCAGCTCCACTAACGCTGGGCGATGTAGACTGCATCCCTCCCCACACCCTCTTTTGTCTGTTTGTTGTTGTGAATTTAGTTGTTCTAATCATTTATGTTTATTTAATTACTTATTATTTGATTCTAACTTGCTTTGGCTTGGCTGTGCGCATGACCATTGTTTTTCTGGTAAAGGTAAAGATGTGACACCCCCCCTGCATTTCTCGGTTAATTTTATTTTTTCGTTTTTGCCTTTCTTACCATACATAAAGCTGTATTTTAGGAACATTTTTAGCTAATAACCTTTTTGGAATACTAACCCTATCCCTAAACCTAACCCTACCCCCCACTATGTACTGCAGTACACCGCGATTTGTCACAGTTGTGGTTCGTTGCGTTTTTCCGTCTTATTGAGGGGGGGGGGGGTAGGGTTAGTATTCCAAAAAGATAATTTGGTGAAAATGTTCCTAAAATACAGCTTTATGTATGGTAAGAAAGGCAATAACGGAAAAATACAATAAATCGAGAAATGTAGGGGGGGTGGCACATCTTGACCTTTACCGTTTTTCTTTTTTTCTCTCCAACATCGGCAGAATCTTCAACTTGATGAAGGAGGCCGATCAACGGGAAGAAGAAGAAGGAAGGAAGATTCCTGGGTTGAGTCTATCACAGCAGCTCCTTAGCGGAGCCCTTATCATTCTGTTGCATAACTATGCCTTGGTTGAGTCTATCACAGCAGCTCCTTAGCGGAGCCCTTATCATTCTGTTGCATAACTATGCCTTGGTTGAGTCTTTATAATGCTCAACATCTCCATCTGAGCCAATAGCTTTTCTTTCCTTCTCGTTTTTGCATTTATTGGTAGCCTGTATACCCCCCCCCCCCCCCCCCTTCCTTCCTTTCAAATCAGGATTTTAATTTTTTTTTTCTCTCTGCATGATCAATTTTTGTAGGGAAAAATATTGTTAAAAAACTTTTTTTTACTCCTTAAAAAAAAAAAAAATAGAAAGAGGAGTGTGGGTTAGTTGGTGTGTGAGGGTGAGAGTGTATCCGTCAGTAAATGAACATTCAAATGTTTTTATATTTCACTTTACAGCTCAAAAACTAGTAAACTGATCTTTATGAAACTTCACAGAATGGTTCTCCATATCTGATGTTTAAGTTTCACCAAAAAGCAAGCCATATGAACGCACTCCCTGTTATACTTATTTTTCATATAAATGAATACTGTCAACTCAAAGATAACCCAAGAACCTTTTCTAAACGGGTCAGCCTTATACTGCAGACTGCTTTCCCAACGGGGATGCCATATATTGGGGATAGGGAAACAGAACCTGAGGACGGATCCTCAGAATTTAGCAGACCCAATTAACCTTTAGCACACTGTATTTTTGCTGACGTTCCATACTCTGCCACTGCATTCTTTTTGAGGCGGTAAAAAACGCTTACACCCACTTGATTAAAAATACTCTAATTTTCTCTGTGTGTTGTGTATTGTTGTTACTTGAGTATTGGAATACTAATAAAGAGATGATTGAGGAAAGTTTTGAGATGATGTATTTTGTTGTCCGTGTATGTTTTGTTGTTGAAAAAAAAAGAAAGCGAAATCAACAAAGCGAAAGTGTTGACTTACTGTTTCGGCACGGTCAGAATGAGTGCCGTCTGCTTCAAAGTTCACCCACTGACTAATTAACTCACGTCTAAGATCCATTTAACGAAATAACTCACAGAAATATCATTAAGAATGTTATGAAAGGCAACATTTTCTTTGAATTCAACCTAGTAGTCAAAATCGGTACCGAATCACAATCGCGGCTCGAATCGATATCGGATCGTCTTCATCGAGTCACACTGACATCGGCTACCCCCCCCCTTCTACTGCATTACGATCTTCAATCACCCTTTCACTGTCAATATCCGACCTAACAAAGCCTAAGAATTCATGATTTAAACAAACATCGACACTAATTTCCAGTAGGAAGCTTCGCCAACATGAAAATCCGCCATATTTGATAGTGAACTTTACTTTCTGACAGATCAACACTTTGAAAATTTCAATACAACTAAAAAAGCGGTATCCCTGAAAACCGGAACTCCCCGAATCAACGGGTCAATCTTTACGAGTGTAAACAAATGATCACAGTTCGCCATTTGATCGCCAGTTAACGATGTAATCAGCGATCAAAATCCATGTTATGGATGAACGATATAGTGTGTGTGTGTGTGTGTGTGTGTGAAAGAAAGAGAGCGAGATTTTGTTTTGTTTTATTTTAGGAAGCCGAGGGGGGGTCCATCCAACCAGGAACCGCCCCCCAATCCGTCCCTGTTATATGATGAAGTGAAAAATAATAATAGCGACGACAAAAATAAGAATCAAGAATCAACTTTTTCTTACCTCTTTTACCTTTAGATTGGTGTTACAAAAACGGAAAAGAATGTAAGTTTTTTTTGTTCTTACTCTGTTACCCATGTCTCTTTCAGACACAAGTACGACCAAACGGTAGCCGCTAATGATTCCTTTCTACCATAACCGTTTAGTTCAGGGTTTGCTCTATCTGTTCTTCTTCTTTGATCGCTCACACAGTTTCCTGTCAATTAGGAGTGCAGATGCGTCATGCTGCCGTTATGCGCCTAACTAAGAAATAGCTAGGCCCAGCAAGTCAGACTTCGGCTGGAGGAAATCGTAAGTATTTCGTGAAAAAAGGCAGCAGAATGGACCAGGTAAGGCAGAAAGATAGTAGACGACAGCAAGCAAAGGGAAACGACAGAGTCAAAGAGAGCGACAGATTAGAGTAAGTTACAAGCACAGAACGTCCAGAAGGTGGGGGAACTATTTATACAAAAGACCCCCCGGTATCCCCACGGGGGGCTCTATCTGTTGATACCAAACACTTTATTGTTAGCATTTGTTTAGCTATCAGGACAAAAATCAGAAAAGTGCTGAAATCAGCCGTCTACAGGGAATAGGTGGCAGTTGTGGGTGCCGTCGCACGGGAAGTGTACGTTTGACACTGCTGCCGGCGGGATTGTGTTAAGATGTTAGTTCACCCTAAAGGGGAAGCCATAGTACTGAAGTTGTACCTTTCCGCTGGTTCGTTATTTTTTAAAAATATATATATTTTAAAAAATCATGATTGGCAGCATTCATGGCGTTATAGTTAAAAAAAGAATCAAGGGTGGAGGGAAAATGCGGCTATTGGGAATTACAAACCTCTAAGCGAAAAAAAAACCCTGTTCAGAAATATTTTTTTTCACAAACCGGAACCCGGTGATGTCCAAGGATGGGTGAACTCGCGCAAGAACTGACAGACCAAAATGGGCGGGGTCGTCTGCCTGAAAGCACATCAAACTGCCTGAATTGAGGCTTGAGGAACAGTAGTAGCCACATGAATGGGTCACTGACAGACCAAAATGGGCGGGGTCGTCTGCCTGAAAGCACATCAAACTGCCTGAATTGAGGCTTCAGGCACAGCAGTAGCCACATGAAGGGGTAACTCACGGGAGAACTGATAGACGAGCTGTGCGGGGTCGAGGACCCCCCTGTCGGGCTTGGCGGCCCGGAGGTAGAGCTCGTTGGTGATGCGCTGCATGTAGACCAGCTGCTCGTTGCTCAGGTTGAGGTTGCGCTGCGTGTAGTACTGGTAGATGAACTGCGTGGACATCTGCTCCAGCTGGTGGGCATCTGTGGACGGCCACCATCATGCACCGGGCCAGTCAGACCACGGTGAAGGAGACACCCAGTGGGGGACCAGTACCAAAGAAAATGTGACCATGCCTCTTTTGCTACGGTGTGAAGGAACTGCCCACCACCACCCTTTCTTCTGGGAATACGGGCTGTGGGGAACTGTGCCCGCAACCCCAGCTGTTGTAGAGTTTATTTTTTTGCGAAATTAGAATCAGGTTTAGAGCTTGTCTTGTTGGCGGATAAATAACCAGAGTGCTTAGAACAGAGAGAGCGCGAGTCAGTGGCACGCATTTTTTAAAAGAACCTCAAGTCTGCCATACCTATCCCATAGTCTGAACAAAAGAAAACGAAACGAAAACAAAACGAAACAGAAACAAAAATGAAAAAAAGGGAATGGGCAAGGATACAACAAAACTGCAAGACTGTGTACACTGGACACCTGTTTACTTAGCTTGGATCAAATGCTGTATTTCTAGATTCAAATATGTTATGTTGCAATTATTAATCTTTAATTAATCTACAAAAATATTAAAAATGCCCCAGCTCTTTCACCAATTTAGTGTCAAATTACATTATTCCGATTTTCAGTAACGCCGAAATGTAACCTGAATCTATTGTTTCCCCCCACTGATCCAAGCCAGGTGAAACAAGCAGCCTCTGAACACAACAGACAAGGGAGGGTCAGGGGTAGGGGGGGGGGGGGAGGGTGCTTACCTGAGAAGGGCACATGGGGGTACAGGTGGTGGGCCAGGGGGTGGAGAGGCCCGGGGGGCACACCAACGCCCCCATTACCCCCAACCCCACCACTACCCCCCGCTAGAGCAGCAGCAGCGGCAGCCAGGTTGTTCTCCTGCTGCTGGTGGAGGTGGAGGTGGGTGTGGGAGTGGGTGTGGGCATGGGTGTGGGCGTGCATGGCGGCGGCGGCCGCAGCGGCCTGGTTTCCGGCCAGACTGGCCATCTGCAGGCGGGCCAGGGCCTCGGGGTTGCTGGGGGGAACCAGGCCTAGACGCTCCGCCTGCTGGCGCTCCGCCGACAAGCGCTCCACCACGCTGGCGTAGGACAGGTCCACGGGCAGGTGGGGGTGGTGGCCTCCGGGCACTCCTGGGGCATCAACAACCTCTGGGGCTCAGTACACAGCACTCGCTGCTGTGGCCTCACCATTCATCAACAACCTCTGGGGCTCAGTACACAGCGCTCGCTGCTGCTGGACTCGCCATTCGGGGCAGCTTTCTAAGTCAATATTTGGGGGAGGTTCTTTTGTGACCAATCCATGCTGTGCAGGTTTCTAAGTCAATATTTGGGGGAGGTTCTTTTGTGACCAATCCATGCTGTGCAGCTTTCTAAGTCAATATTTGGGGGAGGTTCTTTTGTGACCAATCCATGCTGTGTAGCTTTTAAGTCAATGATGTGGGGCTTTAAAAAAAAAGAAAAGAAGACATATGGGAGCTGATGTGGGAAGTTTTCTAGAGGGTCTACTTTCACTGAAAGGCTTAGTAATTTAAGTGTTATGGAAGGCTTTATAGGCCACCTAAATTGGAAGCTTTTCTGAAAGGCTTAGTAATTTAAGTGTTATGGAAGGCTTTATAGGCCACCTAAATTGGAAGCTTTTCTAGAGGGTCTACTTTCACTGAAAGGCTTAGTAATTTAAGTGTTATGGAAGGCTTTATAGGCCACCTAAATTGGAAGCTTTTCTAGAGGGTCTACTTTCACTGAAAGGCTTAGTAATTTAAGTGTTATGGAAGGCTTTATAGGCCACCTAAATTGGAAGCTTTTCTTTTTTCTGGGGGCTTTCTACGCCATAATACTTGGGGCCTTCTAAGTCAGATGCTGGGGGCTTTCTAAGTCAGTTAATACGTGGGGCTTTCTAGATCAGATACTTGGGGGGGGGGGGCTTTCTAAGTCAATTAGATACTGGCGGCTTTCTAGGTCAATTAGATACTCAGATTTTTCTAAGTCAATTAGATATCGGAGGCTTTGTAGGTCAATTAAACACTTGGGGCTTTCTCGGTCAGTATATGGTAGGGGGTGGGGGGAGCTTTCAAGGTCACTGCAGGCTATTTAGGTCAATTAAATGCAGAGGGTTTGCTAGGTCGATTGGGGGCTTTTCAGTTCAATTAGGTTACTGGCGGTTACCCGGGTCAATAAAACAATTTTTTGTTTTTTTCCATTATACTTATAGTCCCGTTAGTGAACTTTCCAGGTCAATCATATATTGGGGCTTGCTGTAACAATTAGATATTGAGAGCTTTCTAGACCTGTTAAATACTGCAAGCATTCAAATAAATACCGGGGGTTGACTAGGTCAGTTAGAAATGAAAGCAACTTTAAAAAATAATTATGTGAAGGACCCTTCAAAATAAAGATTTAAACCCTGGCAAGCATTTATCCCAGGGCTCACCAATTTCATGACAAAAGTATCCATTAACACTGTAATAACTTAACAAAATCAGGTCAAATTTATTTTTTAAAGTTGGGTTTAAATCTGGGGGCAGAAATAATAAGAGCATTCAAGTTTCTTTTTCTTTCTTGAAACTGAAGTTAATTACAAACTTCATTCTGTAATATTAGTGTTAACATTTTTGTACACTATGTTTTTTCTTTGCCTTAAAGGAGGTTCAAAATCAAATATCACATTACATTAGGTAGTGTACATACATAACACACTAACACATTTTTTGTGTGCGTTTTCAAAAACACACATTACTTCAATACGCACACGACAGAATACAGCTGTTGTTAACATGCAAAGAAAATGGGACGGAAGAAACCAAAAGCAATGAAAATAAAAACGACAATGTAGATGATGCCACAGGGGCATACAACACTACGAGTTAAGAGGCTGAATGTAGCCTGGTCTGTTGTGCCTGCCTTGTCACACTCCTGTCCCAGTCAAAAGCAGCAGCAAGTATACATTGAACAATGCTAAATGCTAACAAACCAGCCCATAATAAGAGGGGACAAAATAACTTCTTGCCCTTGTCCGTCGTGTTGTCTTTATAAGCGTTCATCTTCTCCTACTATCTGGGATAGTAGTCAAATCTTGCAATAGACATTTCTTAGAGTGCCTCAATGTGATATTGGTTGTGTTAAACTCCTCCCTCCCCTGTTAAACTTATATCCCCTTCCCTCTCTCAACCTTTCACATTTCCATCCCTACTCTAGCCAACTATACAAAAGTAAGCAGTGGTATTCTCTAACCAACTCAGCAGAAGTATATATATTAAGCGGCAGAGGACAGGTCTGTGGCAATGGCCGGCACAACGGACGCCAGACAAACACAGACTAACCAGTCAACCGCACCAGCCGCCAAGGCTTCCATTCATTTACGGCAGTTGAACTGTTTAGTCGGTGTTGATGAGCCTTGGGATGGCGTATGGCAGACTTTTCTTTCTTTTTAACTTTCTTTTCCTGTTTACCCAAGCACCAAAGCAAGTCGCAAAAGATGAAATATGAGGGAAAAGCCCAGCGCAACAAATGGTGAGCTGGGGGGCCGGGACTACATGGCATTCTTCCATCACATTTTCTTTGGTACTTCTTGCCTCAAAACTTCATTTGCGGAGCAAAATCACACACAAACATGATCATAATGACAAGCATAATAAACATGGAGACATTTTCATCATGCATACACTACACAAAGCACATTTTGTCTTCCTTTAAAACCGATCTATACACTCATTCAAACAAAAACACCTCAAAACGACACTCTTCCTTTTTTTAAACATACAAAGAGATAAACTGTAAATTGTAAAATATTTCATCAAACACACACACTCGCACACACACAAACATCCTACTGACAAGTCTCTCCAGCGCACAGACTCTCTCTCTCTCTCTCTCACACATATAAACTCTCTCTCACACACACACACACCTTTTTTCTATAGATTCAGTATTATATACTTTTGTTTACATGCTAGCTTTATTCTTTTATATATATTTGTTTTTATACATAATACTTGATGTTGATTTTGACACACACACACACAGACAGCCCCACTGACCTAGTCTCTCCAGCTTCTCCCTCTCCCTAGCAGCCAGCTCCCCGGCCAGAGACACGGGGGGATAGACCCCGGGCAGGTGATTGCCCCCTGCACCCCCTGGAGCTCCGGGCGGAGGGGGCAGGACGGACAGCGCCCCCCCAGGGTAGGCAGCCAGGCGCCGCTGCATCTCCAGCCAGTGGGGGTCCAGGGGGTTGGCGCCTGGGGGGAGAAGGCGGTCCAGGCCTGAGCGGGGAAAAAAAGAAACAAAAATAAATAAACATTTCCTTTAAACTGGACGAAATGTTGGGGGCTTAGCTAAGAACAGGCTCCACTGAACTCCACTGAAGTGACTCAGCAGCAGTGCAGTATCTCCTCGGTTGGTTGCCTCCTGTCAGCCTATCATAGCTGACTCATCTTTGGACTCAATGTTCCCTTTAACCCTCTTGCATTCACATCGTAACACTACGGGAATTCCCCAATACCCCCCTATGTTTTTACAACATAAATCGCCGTGACCTTCAACCTGGTAGTTTTCCTTCACGTGCAGATTCCGTTAAAAGTGTGTAGAAGTCAGGTTGTCAACACTGAGCTTGCATCGTTTCAAACAAAATGGCGGCCTCGGTACGGCATGCATTTCGATTTTATAACCAACTGGCCCATACATGCATTTCCAAACACTGCGGACCCTCTCGATTATTTCTTTTTGTGTTACCCCACCCATTCTTCAAAACAGCAGCAGACAAAACAAACAGATGCGCAACACATAAGCAAGTAAACAAAGGCCCACTTTGGAGGGTCACAGCAGACGACATGCCTAGGCCTACAGTGTTGATTGTGATACCTAGGCATCAAGCGACAGTGATGGTCTCATGTAGGTCTTTGGCCTACATGGCTGTGCTCTTCTGTCAGCCAGCTCTCTATTATCGCAAGAATTAATGTTTTTGCGACTACCATGACACAGTGGTGTGTGTAGGGTGTAGGGGTGGGGTATGCACACCTATATGATGGGGCGACACCAATGACACAACGACAGTGGTGGTACACACTGACTTATCACTGTACAGCTCTGTTGAGTGTGTGTGTGTATTTTATAAAGTGTATTACAGTGTGTGAAAGTGTATACAAACAATGTACAGTTGTGGTTTTAACTACATACAAATAGGTTTTATTGGTGACAGTTGACAATTTTCTGTGTCACTCACTGGATTAGCAGTATGAACTGAAGCAACAGACAGAGAACAAGATTAGGTCAGGTAGGCTTCAGCTTTCATTTTCACCCTAGTAACGTGCATGTGCATGAATAAACTGCATGTCAGTGCGCTGTTTTACAATGTTAACCATAATATGTGACACATTTGGTGACATTTAGTTGACAATGACATGACCCTTCACTCTGAGACACACAAAACACACTTCACACCCGAGAACAAAGCCTCATGACCACACATGCAAAATTTCATGGCTGTAGACATTTATTTCTAGCAATGGTGTAGCATAAACCACACTAACCCATTTTGGGCTACATTTGCCAAAAGAATATGAAATCTAGCAGAAGTTTGGTCCGAATATAAGAGGGTCAAGTGTTCGCCTGACAAAAATAAGACACAAAGCAGAACCAAGCAAAGATACCATGTTTCGCAGCTTGACGATGGTCACAGGAAACCAGCAATACTGAACTGCATTGAATAAAATTGATTTTACTTCGAGGGATATATGGGTACAAGCTTTAGATCACGTAAGGATTTCAGTGATAAAGAATTACTAGAGAGCAATCTAGAGAATTAAAAAAAAAGATATTTGACAGTCTTGTTCGAAAATAAAGGTCATAAGAAATAACCAACCAGCTTAACTGTGATGAAAATACAGACAGAAGCTCTATATATGTGCGTTAGGATTTCTGAAGCTTTCTGTTTTTAAATCTATTAAAATAAAAAAGAAATCATATTCTGTGCATTACACACAGACAATAATAAAAAACAAAAATAACACATTCCATACAACACAACACAGAAAATAGAAACTGACATTTCACAATACAAACGAAGAACACAAACAAATGACACATTGCACAGTCAATAGAAATGAAGAAAACAAACAAACAAACAAAAGTGACACATTTCACATAACACTAATACAAAAAATGAAAATGATAAATTCTACAGCATATAGCAATGATCTAAAATAAGATACAGCCAAAAACCAAAGAAATGTGAGAACATGACTCACTTCGTCAAAACGAGTGAGCTAGAAAGCAAATGAGGAGACAGACAGACAGACAGACGGACATTACCTGGTGTGGACCAGGACACAGTGAAGAACGCACAGACGACGGACACAACAACAGAGGAGGCTACAGTACCTGCTTTAGAAGCCGGCATACCTGGCGGCTTCATATCCATGTCGGCTTTCATTTTCTCCCTCATTTCCATTTCTCTCAGCTCTCGCTCGCGCATTTCCCGTTCCCGCTGGTCCCGCTCCCGTTTGTCCCGTTCCAGTTCTAGTTCCAGTCTGCAAAAGTTAAACCGATTTGATTTTGAGGTGTGCTTGTTAACTTATAACTACTGACTAACAACGCTATTTTTCTTTCATTCTGCTGATAGGCTTTTATTGTTTTTCCCTTTAACAGTAAACCGAGCAAACAACAAATCTAGAAACACTGTTTCCTCTAGAATTAGTAGAAACAATGAAGCCGGGAGGTGATAATATAAAAAGGAAACACTCCATCATGCTAAAGCCAGCGCGGTATTATATAAGCAAGCAGTAGGCTAAAATTTTTAGTCATATACTGATCGCTTCTCTGCCTTTTTGGCTAAGACAGTGATTCAGGAATATAAATTTTTGTTTATACCCTGGTTGGTTTGTTCAGCCCGTCGTACATGGCGAAAGCCGATACGCGACGTTAAACTGAACTTCCATCCAAAAATGTTAGTCTCTGCTTGGCGCTCGCAACGAAAGCTTCCTTTATCAAACTAAAGAGGATGGAAAAAAACTGGTGCAGGCAAAAGCCCGCAGCTAGGAGAGCCACTGGCTTGTTTCTTTCTCTCCCTCTCCCACTCCCAACTGATACCCGATTCCTGGGGTCGGCTCTTTTACAGCATAGCTCAATTCAAGACAATCTGTGGCACCAATGCATGGTTGTTTCGACAAAATCCTGGTAAACCAGTGGAGGGGCTGCATAGTCCCCGGCAAGATGCAGGGGCAGCAAGGGGGTGAAGGGGGCACCCATGCAAATGGCCCACTACCTGCCTACCTTTCCCTGGATCCAGGTGGGTACATGGCCAGGTGTCTGTAGCTGGCCAGGGGGTCCATGTGGGGGTGACCCGCCAGGCCCAGGTAGGCCGCCGCTCGCTGGGGGTCTTGCCCTGAAAACACACAGACCACACCTGTACGCACAGGCCATTTTCATTTTGGCTCACTCGTTTCAACAAAGTGAGTCTATGTTCTCATGTCTCTTCATTTTCTCTGTGTGTGTGTGTGTGTGTGTGTGTGTGTGTGAAAACACATTATTGGACCAGAGTCAACGAAAAGTTAATCCCAAATATAATTTAAAGATTACACTGTCCATAGAACGGAAAAAAGAGTGCTGAATGCACCCAAAGTTCCCTTGGCTACGAAACACTGTGTCTGTGTTTTAATTTAATCGTAACAGTTCACAGAAAAATAGGATGTAAAACATTTGTTCAACTGGATTGACTGTAGAAATTGGAACGAAAACAATGAATGTGAAATAGATCTACACATCTGTGAATATACAACATACAATTTAAATAATCAACCGAGATTGGAACTTTTCACATTTGATAATGTGCTGTAGTAAAACTAAAAGTAGTTCTATTGCTTCCATAATCAGCACATACACACAAACAACAACTACTGACAATAAAGAACTATACAACACACCACAAGTTACGGAGAGAAAGCCGATGGGCTTGTCAATGGTCCAGATCCCCCCCCCCCCCTTTCCCACTCAATATTACACACTCAGTAACACACACACACATGAACAATACACATGGGGTGTGTGAAAACACAAACATTTGCTTGAATGTTCATGTTCAGCCCTAAACATAGTGTGGAATAGTTTCTTTGTCATGGACCACTGCCTGGATCTGTGTCAAACTACAGGCATACCCACATGCACCCCTGCATACAACACACCAGCTTGGTAACCAAGTGGTAGAGATGAAAGCTGACCAGCTTGTCAATGCTCCAGATTATCCCCCCTTCTTACACATAATCAACACCAAAAAAACCCAAAGACAATAAAGAAAACTATTTTTGACAACACGGCTTGCTACAAGTGAAGGAGATTAACCCTTTCGCCACCAGCCATTTTCCAGCCAAAATATACCATTAACCCTCTTGTGCCTGACGCTCTGTGCTCTCAATCACCTCTGAAATCCTAACCCAAGGGACGTCACTCCGTACAAAAGGCGGGGTAGCGTCAGAAAAATAATAAAATAAAATATACCCTACCAGATTTTGTGGTTTTTTTTGTTTTGAATGTGTTGCCGAGATGTCTGTCTGATTTGCAAAAGGAATTTCAAGATGTTATGGGGATGCATGGCTCCACAAAAAAAAATCAAAATGCCAAAGTGTATTAGCAAACTGCATTCACTGCCTACTTTTGCAGACTGTTGAAGCCTAAGACGACTGAAATGGAAATGTAGATCAAAACCATTCACTTACCCTTTCACTTCACGATCTTATAATTCCTATCTTTCACAAAAAAGGGAATTTTCATCGCTGTCATCACTCAGTGGATGCAATAACGACTCATCATCCATGATGTAAAAGTCGGGAAAATGCCGATGTCAGTAACAGGACTTCAAAAATTCGCATCGATCGAACAAACACAAGCTCGCTGCCGAAATAGGTCAGAATACACTCCTTACTCATCACTTCGCGATCTCATAAGTCTCATCTTTCACAAAAATACGACTATTTATCGCTTTCCTCAGTCAATGGACGCCATAACTGTTCGTCATCCATATTGGAAAAATCGCGAAAATGCCGAAGTCGGTCACTAATTTTCAAAAATTCATATCTTTCAAACCAATCGGCCTAGAAGCCATTGCAAGCAACAGGACGGAAGTGTAATCTGTAGCGAAAGCCAGGCTGAAATGCTCACGTGACTGCCATGTGATAGAAACAAAATGGAAGCGCCCAAACCGGCCACGTGGAATCCGTACGTTCCCGAACGTTCTAGACGTTTCTGATCCGATTTTTTTTTGAACGTTCACGACCGTTCACCGCACAAGAGAGTTAAACTTAACTGGATAGAGAAAAAAATGATTTGCAATATTGTGAATTCCTCTGTGACATGTATTACATTAGGCCTCCCAAAATTAAGAAAACTAGCGCAACGCCTAGTACTGGCAATGCACCGTACTGGTAACGCCATGTACTGGTTTCGTCGCGTTTCTGAACCAATTCGCTTCCGGTTTGACACACGGATAGTCCCCGTCCATCTACTTGCCAAATTCGAAGGCAATCGGCCCAGAAACGCCGGAGATACGGGCGCCGAGAGGCCGGCGGATGCGCGTTTGCCGAACCGCGCAAATGACACGGCCGCCTCGGTTGCCGTTGCCATCGCCCCGTTAGGGCTCACAGCAAATTTGAAGCGACTCGGTCGAAAAACGGCGGAGTTATAAGGCCCGTTTTGTGTTTCAGACACACAGACAGACGGACACTTGGCTTTTCACTATATGATAGGGTCTTCGGATAACAGGCCCTGATTTCATACCTTTTAGTGACATGAAATCATGTGGTGCATAAATGCGACATTGGTTATGAAAGGATTAAAGCGGAAGATGACTAGGCCTAGCCATATATATGCAGCCCTGCACACAACACAACACATACAATGAACGGAAGACGGAAGGCGACTTACTGTCTGGGGGGCACCTACCCATGGCATGGGGTCGTGCATACTCCGACAGCTGCCTGAGGGCGGGGGTGTCTGGGTTGGGCAGGGGGTAGGGGCGGGGGGTGTGGCGCTCCGTGTACAGGCCGTGCTGGGCGGGGGGGGCCGAACTGCCGGCGCTCTGTGACTCCACCGATGCTGACTTGGGAGGGGTCTCTGGACGCCTCTGGGGGAGCACAGTTTACACCATCATAGTGGATGCTTTGTTGTTGGGGTGCTTTTTTAATGAGAGAATTGTGTATAAATTAAATACTGCACTGAAAAGATTAGACAAACTGAAATAATCATCTTCTATCACGCGTGTGAGCAACTAAAGAGGAGTGATTACAAGTGGACGCATACCAATCGAACTTTCCGAAATCGCAAAGAAGACAAGTGGACGCATACCAATTGAACTTTCGGAACTTTGCGAAATCGCAAAGATAAACATGGAGAAACGCAGTAACAACGTTAAACAATTTTGCTTATAATACTGCAGAAACTGGTTGCTTAGTCCCAACATCACAAGGTGCAGGCACTTACATGTAGTCATGTCAATGTAATGCAGGCACCCTTAAGAAAATGATCAATATATCAAAATTAGTACACTTTGAAGAACATAAAACACATTTACAGACATCCTCTTTTATCAAGCGACACACCAACTCACCTCCCTAGGTTTGTCGTCGCGAGAATGCGATGACGATGATGATGAAGCTGATGATGATGCTTGCTTCCTGGCCCGCTCGTCCCGTTTTTTGGCCAGCGCGGACGAGGGCAGAGGCTTGAAGACCAGGTCACATCGTGAACAGCTGTTGCGGTCCCCACGGTCAAGCACCTTGATGAAACTGGGCAGAAAAAACACACCATAAAGTTCTTGACATCTCTGTGTGTGTGTTAAAACGTATTTTTCTCTTCTTCTACGTTCCCAGGCCAAAAGGCCATAATGGGCAAAGTATGTATGTGTCTGTTTCCAGTTTTCACTGGTCTCCCCGCTGCATACAGCCAACACATTCTGACTTTGGAGCAGCTCAAACGAGAAAAGTTATTTTGAAGATTTTTTTAGAAAAGGCAGGAGAATGGGTCAATAAGTCAGAAAGATAGTAGATGACAGAAAGCAAAGAAAAAAGGCAGAGTCAAAGAGAGTGGAAGATTAGAAGAAGTTACAAGAACAGAACCTCCAGAAGGTGGGGGAACTATTTTTTATGAAAGATGTGTATTCCCACGGGGAGAGAATACACCCACTGCCCCAGTCTTTCTCTTTTGCCTTGAAAGAAATTTTCATCCATAATATTATGTTTAGTAAGCATACTCTTGCGACCGTTTAGTGGACCTTTAGAAAGGAACTACAATATTTAGTGCATAACTAATAAGAAAATGCGTTAAAGTTAACAACGGCATATGTGCACACAAGGAACTGGAGAATGATGATTACATAAAATCACTGTTTATCGCATTTCAAAAACTATATAGACACAACGGGTGAATTTCACTGGTGGTTTATTCAAAAGGTAAAAGCTGGAAGCTGACTACTCACAATGCTGATTTGCTGCGCATCACCTCCTTATTGCACGGGGTGGGGTTGGGCCCGGGGGTGATGGACCCCTCCCGGTCAGAGTCCGAATCATCCACCACTTCCTCCACTATCCCCCCATCCTCCACCCGAATCGGGGCCCCTCGCAGGGAAGAAGGATGCAGCCCAATATCCCTACCCTCCGGCCCTCCTCTGACTTGTTCGTTGGATGGATGGTGGTGGTGCATGTCCGGTCGGAGATTTCGCTCCCCTTGAGCCATCGGCACGGCAACGGGAAGGTGGTGGGGGATGTTGCCGGCCAGCGGGTGGTGGGGGTGGTGTGGCAAGGAGGAGGAGGTGATGGTGGCCGAAGGCGGGAGGGAGGTGAGGGGCGGGGGGAACAAGGTGCGGCCTGTGAGGTCGGCCGGAACGTTGGGATGGCTGGCATTGCCGCCCGAACCGGCCATGAGAGAGATCTCCCGAGCCTCACGCAAGATGGTCTCCCGCGAATTGTCCCGTAGGCTGTCCGGCCCGCCCACTAACCCCGCCCGTTCCACCAGCCCTCCGCCCGTGCTCGACTCGATGCTGGTGAGGGGCGGGGGGATGGGCATGTGTGGGGGCTTCTGATCAGAGGCCTGCTGCGACGAGGACTGGGGGGGAGGTAGGGTTTGAGGCAAGGGCCGATGCACCGTGTGTGGGGACTCCCCCAACAAGTCTTTGCCCCCCTCAGGTCCATCCCCCCGGGAACTAACTCCCTCTCCAGCTTCCTTCTTGATGGGCACCAGGCTGGGTACAGGGGGTGGAGGGGCCCCAGCAAGGCGCGGGGGTCCTAGATGGGGCCCATAGGGGAAGAAGCTGTAGGGAGCGAACAGTGCCCCGCCCATCCCTGGGGGTAAGGGCTGAGGGTGTGGTGGGGGTGCTGGAAGGGACTGGGAGGGGGTGGACTGAGGCGGGGTGTACTTCTTCTCCCTCTCCCTGTCTCTCTCCCTGTCTCTGTCTCTCTCCCTGTCCCCCTCAGTAGTCCCTGAACCCGAGGACATGAGGGTGACCCCGGTGGAAGACATAGACGTCATCATGGATGACGATGAGGAGGAGCCAGCAGAGCTCATGGACGACGATAGTAAAGATGACGATGATGATGATGAAAACACTGAGGAAGGTGTGCTCACTGACAATACTGACGAGGAGGGGGGTGGAGGGGGGAAGTTGCTGGCAGAAGAGTGGGGGAGGAGAGAGGACACGGAGTGCCCACTAACAGGTAAGGGGGGTGGCAGGGCCCCGCTAGGCAGCCCCCCTGTCTCTGACGCGGCCACAGACATTGAGGAAGACGTCTCTGCCGGGTGTCTGGGGACAGGGGGCAGAGGACCTAACCCCCCAGCTAACGGATGGGGGTGGGGGAACAGCCCCAGGGGGGGCTTGACGTCCCCGAACGTAGCTCCCACAGGAAGCATGGACGCGCTGGCGGAAGGGGGTAGAGTCGGGGGAGGGTAGCGCCCCGCCACTCCACCAAAACCCACCGGGGGGTTGAGGTTGGGGTTCGAGTCCTGAGTTTGTGGCACGGGAGTGACCAGAGCGTTGCCACTGGTGGTGGTGATGGTGTTTGTGGTGGAGATGCAGGCCGTTGTTGCTGTGGTGGTGGGGGGGTTAGGCCGTTGTTGATGCGGAGGGCCTGGGGGCCGTGGCTGGGGGTGGGGCAGACCCGCCACCAGAGGCGACTGGGGCAAGGGCTCCGGTTTGATGTAGTCCTTGGCCGATTTGAACTCCGTGTCCAGAGAGCTGGGGGTGGACGGCTGGGAGCTGGCACTCAGGTCATCCTGCGGGGGACAAAAACAATGCCATGTTGTAAACGGCAAAAAGAAAGCAAACTTTGAAACAGAAATTAATACAAATAATGAGTTCAGCTAACATACAACCACTTTCTTTTTAACAGAAAAAAAAAAATTGCGATGTTATCAAGGACACAAAAAGAAACCAAAGTTTGTAACATAAATCACTGAAGTGAAATGCAAAAAAAGAAACCAAACTTCGTGTCAGAATTAACTGAAGTGAAATGCCATGTTGAAAACGGCAACTAAAAGAAACCAAGCTTTGGAACAGAAATTATGCGTACAACCACTTTTTAGCAAAACAAAAAAAGCAAACATACACATCACAACATAGATTTTTTTTACAAACACACACAAATCTAAAACCCGATGAATTGGAACACACTTTTCATTCTAAAAAAAAAAAATATCTGAAAACAGAAAAACACACAGGCATAACAATGGCATAAATCAGCCATGTCCCCTGACCTGGTTGTTGTCATCGGAGTCTGCCTCGTTGCCGAGGTCTTCGTTGCCGGAGGCCTCGCTGCTGTCGATCATGGATTCAGAGTCGGAGCGGCTCTTCTTCAACTTGCCCTCCTCCAGCAGGTCCCCGTTCCTGCGCTTCTTGCTCTTCCCCTCACTCTTGATCTGCACACAAAACGCTGCCCCTGGTCAAATGGACTATGCATGGAGCAATACTTGCAATAGCTGATAAAATAGAGCAATTATCAAGTTCGTTTAAACACAAAACTGAGGAGAGATGACACAGGTTGTCAAAGTCAGTTAGTTAGTCTATTATTGTCCCGTCAACAGCTATGGTCATCTCAGGACTGTCACCGCGTAAAGTTCGACCACGTATAACAAAACACAAATCCGTGAATCTTAACAACGTACAAAAACTTGAAAACATAAAAAATATAGTACAATTCATAACATGACACTTCCATCATTGTACGCTATAGCAAATAATTCCAGACAGTGCTGGAAACGTAAGCTATTCCGCTCTGCTTATCGAATTCAGGTTAAGAAAAACAGTAAAAAAGGATAACAAATACATACTAGTAAGCTAAAATACATTAAAAAAGCCATATAGGCAAATATGCACTGCAGAAAGGACAACAGGTGCCCACTCAAGTGCACAAAGTCTCACGTCTGCACGCCAGTGAACAAAAAAACAACCACCTGGCATGTCCTAAATTGTAAAAAAAAAATGTGGAAGGGTTTTATAAAAACAAATGCAGGAGTATGGATAAAAAAAAAGGCAGAAAGAAGTAGATGCCAGAAAGCAAAAGGAAGCGAAAAGGCAGTCAAAGAGAGTGATAGAACAGGGGAAGTTACTAGCATAGAATTTCCAGAAGATGGGGGAACTATTTCTACTGAAAGACTCCCCGGCATCCCCACGGGAGGGCCCAGCTTAAGCCGTAGCCCGCCTCCCTCAATCCCCAGGCAACAGAATAAGTCTGGAGTCCAATCCTGCTGCAGCCAGAGGGATTGGTTGGCCTTTGGAGCCCCCAATCTGTTGGCGATGGGTTGTTTAACTGGCCGTACCTGTGCGTTGTTGTTGTCCTTAGCGTCTTTGTCGTTGCTGCTGCAGCTGCCGGTGCTGGCCACGCTGGGAGAGTGGGGCCCCAGTTTGGTGGAGCCAACGTTCTCCAGGTCCGGACTGCTGGTGCTGTTGCTGCGCTCTTTCTTCACTTTCGTTTCACCCTGATAGATGTACAACACGCACAAACAACGAGAAATTGGTTCGACTAGAAATCTCAAACATATTGCAAAACTACACCAAGGAAAACAAGTATGCAGTGTAACTCTGATAAGCTAAAATAGGGCATTTGAAGCGGGCATTTGTAGTGTAGACTGGACTACAGCTTTGCCCATATTTTCTGCCCGTAGTTGCGTGAACTATTTTATTCAAAGCCTTCAGGGAAATTCAAGGTCACACCTGCACAGGCAAATGGCCTATTGAAAGGACTGAAATTTCATTTCGAAATTGCTAATATTTTCAGGGCAAAAAAGAACCTTTTCTGAGTTAGCTGGTTTCCACTGTATTTTTTCCTGTGCACTCACAGCAGAGTTTCCCCGGCGTGTGCGCATATTGTGTTTGCCGTTCACTGTGTCCTCGGCGTCCTCCTTCACAGGCTTGAAGAGGTACTGGGACCCGTCCTTGTCCCCGTCCAGTGGCCGCGCCTCCCCGTACTTCTTGAAGAACAGGCGACATTCTGTGCACAGCAAGCCCCGATCCTTGCCCGCATGGTGCCAGTCCTTCGACTCTGAAACACGCCAAAGCATGCGGAAAACATGAGCCACGTACTGACAGACATACTGATTAACATTATGTTCAATGAGCATTCAACATGTCAAGGCGACATAAAAGATAAGAAATGTTCAGACATACATGATTTTATTTCATCATGAAAGCATCAGAAACTTGTAGACAGAAAATGATTAATTTTGTGCATGCATGTCAAATATAATAAGAATAATAATTAAAGACAAAAACTTAATCAAGTACCAAGGCACCATAAAACAGGAGAAACATAACAAACATAATAATATGTTCAATTTAGCGCACAAAGCATCAAATGAAACACCACTTGGTGTCAAATGCTACGGATCATAACTCCCTCTAAACAGCTAATTAAAAACAAAGTAGACCAAGGCACAGTTAAAACAACTTCCCCATCCAAACCAACTCCGTCTCAAACTGCTTTTTATCTGCCCCTGGAGTGTCTTTCTATGCTGATGATAATCCCAATGGAGGAAGGAGTAAAGGGGCCTAGATAATTCATAGAGCTGTGCACCCCCCTGCCAGTGCCTCCCCATTGCCATACACTGGGCAACCCAGCATGCAAACTGACAGACCAGCCCCCGCAGAGCAGCTGCCTGTATGTAGCTAGCTGCGGAAACCATCAGCAATTGATGAGCACAGGTAACACGCTCACCTGGGTGCTTCTACAAAATCCTGGAAAACCTGAAAAGCGGGGGTCTAAATCACCTAGTCCCTGGTGGAGCAGCATCCCTTTTGGGGGAACTACCCTCCTGAAGCTGAAAGAAGAATGCTAGATTTGACAGGCTATTCTTGAAGCACAGTACAAATGACATTGCTAGTAACAAGCGGTGGTAGGGACAAAATATGAGGTGAGATTAGGAGGTAGCTCTTCAATTTTATAACCCAAAATTCAGGCACAGGCTACTGAAAAAAACCCACCCTGAAGCACATAGCCTGCAGAAAAGCACCCATGCGCTTAGCTAATCGCCTGGCCACAGGGAGAATAAGCCCCTGCATTTTTCATGATGGGTTCCTGAGACAGGGGGAAGTGTGGGCTGATGAATTCCTCCTGTGGGGTGGGTGCAGTGTGCTGACAATTCAAGCAGTCGCAGGCTGCAGCACGGTGGGCTTAACATGCCCAGCCAGCGCCAAGTTGATTGCCAGGAATTGGTCCGTAGTGTTAGGCTCTTTGAAAAAAACACGAGCAATTAATGCGTTTTTTAAACACGCAACTTTTTCTTTTTCACTAAGGCAAGTTTATTGCCGTGAATTGGTAATGTTAGGCTCTTGGAAAAGACGAGCAATTTACGAAGCCTTTTTCCTTTTTTTCTGTTATGTCTTTAACACTGCAAGGAATTATGAGCTAACCAGACAAAATTTTTCGAATACATTTCTTTGAGATACTGACTTTTTATACACTATCCACAATTTATCTATGTCTTACACTCTTTATAACCTTTCTCTAATTATGTTTTATATTTCTTACTGTCTTTCTATAATTATGTTGTATATCTGTGTTTATGCATGGATCCATGTGCTTGGGTGCGAGTGTGTGTATAAAGCGTTGAGTGAATGAACGTCTGTATCTGCTGCTAAATACAATTGTCTGTGGCAAAGAAGTGTTCAAGCAATCTGGAATTCTGATGATACACTATATAAAAATTGTGATGTAAAATGTATATCAATGCTGGTGTTATATGCTAAAATATGGCAAAGAAATGTACTCAAGCACATCTGGAATTCTGATAAGACAGTAGTCAAACCTCTGTTAAAAGATCTCAGGCCTTACTTTTTTTTAACAGATGTAACATATCTTACTATAATGTATGTATAAAACCGACCTCTATTATAAGACCCCTTCAATTTAAGACCAATTTTTCCTGACTTTTTTAAAGTCTTAAAGTAGAGGTTTGACTGCATAGAAATTGTGCTCTCAAAGCAATGTTGGTGTTACTATCTCCTGATCTTTGTCTCAAGATGTTAGTTACGGTCCTGTTAATTATGAGCAGTTGCCAGGCTAACCTTCCATTCATCAACCAGTGCTTCAGAACAATCGTTTTACTGTCTACTGTGGGTGCCGCCTTCCCCACTTGTCTTGTCCTGCCATTTCTTGCAGCACGCATTCATATTTTAAACCCATTCCTTTTGTTCTAGGCTTCCAAATCGGCTGTGAAGCCGTTTTAATGGCTCCCATGTCTGCCTGGCCTTTTCAAGAGCAGGAGGGGCATAAATCAAGAATGTGTAAGGGGAGTTTACTTGTCTGGGAGAAGGTTCATGCATAGTGGATGAGGGTGACAGCAGAGGCGGGAGGGTCAGACCTGGAAGCCACACCAGCCCAGTGACTGACAGACAGATGCCTTATCTTCCTTCACAGCCACCCTCCCACCTCCCTCCCCAAAAGATGTGTGGCCGCTACAGCAGACAAACCCCCTCTCCTCACGGCATCAACCCCACGCAGCAGCCAATGAAAGCCGCCAGGCAGCCAAAGACCAGGGACTGGACTGAAGAAGGTGAATATTTTATGGGGTCTTGGCAAAGCATTGTGGGAACATGGTGGCAAGCGGGCAGCCGAGGGCCTGTGTCCCTCTAGAGCTGACATCCAGTTCTGGTCCCAATTTGTATTGATGACTCCCCCCCCCCCCCCCCCCCCCCCCCCCCCAACTACCCCTCCTCTCCATCCAGCAGAGACAGTGCAGGGTGGTAGCAGGCAGCAGCCAGCACGTGCAGCCTGTCTTGTCAAGCCAGCACTGGAAGGGAAGGGACAGAGACAGGGAGAAAAATCAATGCTTGCCAAAACCCCAGGCTCAGTCTGTCTATTCAACGAGCAAACATCACAGCCGTTGGGGCTGGGGCTACCGGCCTTCCAGGCTGAAAGCAACACTATTTATCAGGATATGGCCCTCCACTTGCTCATTACACATTTATCAGGGCTTTATTGATCCTCCACACAACCCACTGAAAATGCCCCACCACCTTCTCTCTCCAGCCCAGTCTGGTAGACTCTCGGCCTAATGCACAGCGTCTGGCACAATGATTTTCCACTTCTTGTCACAGATGGAAAGCTCGTATTGTTCATTCTGCCTAAATAGACCAGGAAATGATTTCTTGTCCTCTGAATCCAATTGTTCTCGTCATGTCTTTTGAGATGCATAACATATTGAGTAAAGAGACAACAACAAAAAATAAATAAAACAACAACAAAAGCGGTGTGCACAAAAGCTATTGTTCATTTTATATTGAGATACTCCCCAAATATACAAGCGACGATCCTCCACACAAATTCCATGCTACCATAAGAAATATGTTACACTAATGAGTAATGCAATCTTTGGGAGCAAAATATGAGGTAAATGGTGGTTGGCTGTCTGAGCCAATTCTTTTGACAAGTTATATTAACCATTGCTTACATAAACCATGCACCGATGAAGACATGGAAACATAGCTGCCAACTTTTTGAAATTGAAAATCCTGACACAAAAAGGTGGGTGTCCGTGGGGGTGCAGGGGCAAAGCCCCTGTTGGGGGTCTGGGGGCAACGCCCCTGTTGGGGGTCTGGGGGCAAAGCCCCTGTTGGGGGTCTGGGGGCAAAGCCCCTGTTGGGGGTCTGGGGGCAAAGCCCCTGTTGGGGGTCTGGGGGCAACGCCCCTGTTGGGGGTCTGGGGGCAAAGCCCCTGTTGGGGGTCTGGGGGCAAAGCCCCTGTTGGGGGTCTGGGGGCAAAGCCCCTGTTGGGGGTCTGGGGGCAAAGCCCCTGTTGGGGGTCTGGGGGCAACGCCCCTGTTGGGGGTCTGGGGGCAACGCCCCTGTTGGGGGTCTGGGGGCAACGCCCCTGTTGGGGGTCTGGGGGCAACGCCCCTGTTGGGGGTCTGGGGGCAACGCCCCTGTTGGGGGTCTGGGGGCAACGCCCCTGTTGGGGGTCTGGGGGCAACGCCCCTGTTGGGGGTCTGGGGGCAACGCCCCTGTTGGGGGTCTGGGGGCAACGCCCCTGTTGGGGGTCTGGGGGCAACGCCCCTGTTGGGGGTCTGGGGGCAACGCCCCTGTTGGGGGTCTGGGGGCAACGCCCCTGTTGGGGGTCTGGGGGCAACGCCCCTGTTGGGGGTCTGGGGGCAACGCCCCTGTTGGGGGTCTGGGGGCAACGCCCCTGTTGGGGGTCTGGGGGCAACGCCCCTGTTGGGGGTCTGGGGGCAACGCCCCTGTTGGGGGTCTGGGGGCAACGCCCCTGTTGGGGGTCTGGGGGCAACGCCCCTGTTGGGGGTCTGGGGGCAACGCCCCTGTTGGGGGTCTGGGGGCAAAGCCCCTGTTGGGGGTCTGGGGGCAACGCCCCTGTTGGGGGTCTGGGGGCAACGCCCCTGTTGGGGGTCTGGGGGCAAAGCCCCTGTTGGGGGTCTGGGGGCAACGCCCCTGTTGGGGGTCTGGGGGCAACGCCCCTGTTGGGGGTCTGGGGGCAAAACCCCTGTTGGGGGTCTGGGGGCAAACCCCCTGTTGGGGGTCTGGGGGCAATCCCCTGTTGGGGGTCCAAATCCCCTGTTGGGGGTCTGGGGGCAAAGCCCCTGTTGGGGGTCACTAAAAAAGCCCCTGTTGGGGGTCTGGGGGCAACGCCCCCAAAGCTGACGGTTTTGTATAAAATGAAACAGCAAAACTTGATTTGAAGTATGTTTTTTAACCTGCACATTAACAAATAATAGAATCCATTCTTTTGTCCAAATCCTGTAAGAAATAACAGTAAAGAGAGTCACTAAAATTATCCTATATTCAAGTTCAACTGACTGTAGTAAAGTAGTATAATGCTCAAATTAATATTTAAAAATCCTCAGCTTAAGAGAAAAAAAACCCAGTAGGGAGAGGGGGAAGGAGGGCTCAATATCCTGTCACAACTTGATAGAGAGAAACACAGAGAGAGAGAGAGAGAGAGAGAGAGAGAGAGAGAGAGAGAGAGAGAGAGAGAGAGAGAGAGAGAGAGAGAGAGAGAGAGAGACTGAGATGTAGAGGCAGAGAGAGAGATATCGATGATATCTTCCTTTTAACGCCTGCCCCCACCTCCTCTCACTTCTCATCCAGTTGTGCGATGAAATCAAACTGTTAACGTTAAAATCAGTAATGAAAATATCGCCACTTACCTCTGCTTTTGTTGTCCTTGTGCTAGCTGCACTAGGAAGCACCGCAGTTGTCTTTGGTGTCTTTTTCACAGCATGAGTTTGCTTTTGGTTGGACACGTGCTTTGCCATTTTAGCATGCAGCTCGATGTCTTTTTTGCCACCGTGACTGATGTCACTCCGGCAAAACTTGCAAAAGGCAAAGTACTCTCCTTTCTCAGAGTGCGCAATAAAGTCGTAGAGCTCTTTGTATTTGTTAGAAAATTTCACTTTAGCCTTCTCTCGTGGGGCCGATTTATCGGACGGTCCAGACATGGCTGTGGCTTTCCCGGAAATGGGCTGTGGTACGCTTGCACAGTGATCATACGGCAAACCAAGACTTCAAGCCTGCGTCTTTTTACCGCATCGGCACGAAAAAACCTTACCGGATCGAAAATCTCAAAATCGGGAAAATTAGATCGTTTTCCGGATTATCGGTACATGTTTAGGAAATCGGGGCATCCCCGAAAAAATCGGGAGGGTTGGCAGCTATGTGGAAAACGGAAAAAAAAAGATGGGCTACAATACATTTGTTGAAAGAAAGGCTCCGAGACAAAGAACCTCGGATTTATATTTCAGTAAAAGTCATCAATTATTTTTGTTTTGAACAATTTATGAAGTATACATAAAAGACGCATTAATAAATATTTTCCCAGCAGAAAACCACCTAAGCAGTAGTGCAGTGTTATTTGTGTCTTTGAAACCAGGGGGTTAGAGCTACAGTGCAAATTGCACCTCTAAAAATTTAGGGGGTCACCATATAATTCTAGGGGGTCACTTCTTATGATGGAAAACTTTAAAGTTGTAGTGCAAATTTGGGGAAAATGTACGTTGCGCGACAATTTGCTCAGACAATTAGCACAGCTGATGGTATCAAATACTCATGAATACAAACCATTGCCCGCAACATCAAATTTTTTAGTCAATGTACAAACTTCTTTCGTTTTTACCAAGTGAAAGAAAGGAAAGTAGAAGAAAGTCTACCCAACTCGACAATCTGTACAGTCTTTTTGTTGTTAATGTTTGTTGTTTATTTTAGTTGAATAAAAAAAGAGTGTTTATGCGCAACTTTATGTCCCTGGTACATAGGGATGGGAGTTTTGAGCGTCAAGAGACGCACATCTGTGTGTAAAAGCCCCCTCCAACCTTTTGGTCAGATTCTTGTTTTAGAAAGTTCAGTTCTGAATTCTGTTCAACTAGTCGTGGCTGTGTGCCATCTTCACACTATCAGCAAGCATGGCCGCATTCCCACAACTGCCTGAGTGAGTTGAAAGTAAAGGGCGCAGTCGCCAATTCCTTGGAAGATTTTCAATCGACCAAATTCTGCATTTGTGATATCTACTCACTCTGTTGAAAGAAAGGAAAACTAGAAAAGTCACAACTACTGACTAGTTTCATCCGACCTGGTTGAATAGTCTGAGGCAGCTTTAAATATGAAGACTGATCAACTAATGTACGCACCGTGGGTGAAGCAGTGCTGGCAGGTGTAGTCCTTCAGGTCCCGTCCTGCATCGCTGTCCACGTCAGACTCCTCAGAACACTCACTGACCGAGCTGTGGTCCACTGCAACATAGAAAACATAACCAGGGTCAAACATTACTAATCTATTTCGTCATCTTCTGCTGTCTCCTTTATTTCTTCTTCCAACTGGGGATCCTGCTGAAAAGACACAATTATTTGACATTAAGGTATTTACCGGTAGTTCAACTTTGAAGTTACAAATCAGCAAGTCAACCTGTAGAATGTGTTAAATTGGAAAAAACACACACCAAAAAACATAACACAAATCCTACAGCTAATATAAAGAGGCAATGAACAATCTCATAGGTGTCAACCCAATTTTCCTTTTTTCAAAACTTCCCTTATTGAAAAATAATGTTCTCCTTATTTCAAGCCTGAAAACCGTATAAATTTCAGAACACGCAAAACCATGAAAAAGTTGCTGTGAATACATTATATTCAGACATTGTTTTCATGCAGTATTGTTATATATATTGAAAAATGGGCAGGGGAGCATACCTTCCTTTCTCAAAGGACAGGTTTTCCCATTTTTTCAAGTGTCTCCCACTCCCAACTCTGCCTTTTTGGCCACAGGGGGGGTCGTAGAATTGGAAGAATTAGCGTCGGCCATTTTCGATTCAAACAACGCTTACACGGAAGATGTTCTGAAGAAACCACGCATGCGCAGATTACCAGAACAAATCAAAGAAATCGCTCTCTGCGCATGACCGATCATCTAGCCTACTGCTTTCAGTTTCCTGTTTGGCTGCTTGGCGTCCGCGTTTTGTTGTCTATCACAAAATTCTATCACTTCGCGGTTTGTCTCTGATTTCCGATCTGCCCGTATAAGTCAGTTTTACCCGTATTGAAACTGTTATACGGCCGTACAGACCCAAAATCATGGTTTTCCCATACAGCAATATGGGAAAACGTATAGGTTGACACCTATGCAATCTACAAAACAAAAGAAGCTGCTGGGGAGATGTGAGTTAGGTGTGTGTGGGGGGGGAGGGGGGGGGGGCTGTTGAGTATGGTGGGACAGATGAAGGTAGGGGTAGGGGCCAAGAGCCCCCCCCCCCCTCCCCTGTTGATGCCACTCCTCCTAGCTGCCAGGCCATGCGGCCAAAGTAATTTGTCAGGGCACCAGCTTAAGAAGCTCCCTTTCTCCTCTCCTCCCTGGACAAAGGTGATGGGGCTGGTTGTCAGTCAGATTTATGCGCTCTTGTCAGGCAGGCTTTATGGAGACACCTTGAGGGAATAGTCCCTGCCACCCTGCTACATGTAGCAGCTACAGTACCAACAACAGGGCCTTCCTCATTGCTCCCCTCCCTCATGGTCTACAAACACAAAGGTCTAGCTGCAGTCTCCCATATTCAACTGGGCTTTAGGAGACACCTTGAGGGGATAGTCCCTGCTACAGTGCTACATGTACAGCGATGTCCCGAGGCCCTGGTCATAGGACATTGACCTATTAATTGCCTATTGTGTTCTCCTCTGTTAGGACAAATGTCTGATCACATTTTTAACACTGGCGAGCTTGGTGTTACTGATTTCTGCAAGAACCAGGACACTATCCGATTGATTTATCTCATCTCAGGACAGTTTGTCCTATCAATCACTTTTCAATTCTCTGTTACACTCTGTACATAACTGCATGTACCAGCTACCACCAACATGGCCTTAGTCATCCACTCATTTCTCCACTCATCATTAGGAGAATGGCCTACAAAACAAGTCTAGCTATGTCTAGCTGCAGTTTCCTTTGGATCGGCTGAACACCTTGGATAGAAAGGGAAAGGAGAGGCGCTTGCAGCATACTGAGAATAGTAAGTAGTGACCTTAACCCTTTCACCGCCAATGTTGCATTTTCGCACCACAATGGTTTAACACCCAGGCATAAAATCAGGGCCTGTTATCCAAAGACCCTATTTTTTTAAATTTTGGGAGGTAAGGATAGGCCTAATGTTATATATGTCACAGAGGAATTGGCAATATTGCAGATATGTTTTTCTTTACCCAGTTAAGTTTATTAGTATTTTTTGGCTGAAAAATGGCTGGCGGCGAAAGGATTAAACTGCCACTGCTTACGCCTGGTAAGTGGTATGGCTTGAAATTTTTTTTATTTTTAAAGTACAGTATAACTATACCCTTTTTGGTACCACAATTTCTTTGGATGGCAGTAAGCGGACATCTTGATTTCTTTTCAATTCTAATCCTAACCCAAAGCCTGGCTGTTCAATTCTAAGCCTATCCCTATCCCACCATGGCAAAAGGGGCTCCGGTCAGTAGTTCAATATTTCAATGAAATTGCGGCATAAGAGACTGCGTTTAGACGCTTGTCTGCAAAACACTTTTTGAAGGATTGATGGCGGCACAAAAGGCAGACACAGGCCATGGCTGACCGTCCCTTTCTGTTTTTGAAGAGTTATCACCTGGACTTTTTTCTGCCAGATAGTTCATTTTACCTGGGGGTCAGAATGTAGACACAGGCCATGGCTGACCGTCCCTTTCTGTCTTTGAAGAGTTATCACCTGGACTTTTTTCTGCCAGACAGTTGATTTTACCTGGGGGTCAGAATGTAGACACAGGCCATGGCTGACCGTCCCTTTCTGTCTTTGAAGAGTTATCACCTGGACTTTTTTCTGCCAGACAGTTGATTTTACCTGGGAGTCAGAATGTAGACACAGGCCATGGCTGACCGTCCCTTTCTGTCTTTGAATAGTTATCACCTGGACTTTTTTCTGCCAGATAGTTGATTTTACCTGGGGGTCAGAATGTAGACACAGGCCATGGCTGACCGTCCCTTTCTGTCTTTGAATAGTTATCACCTGGACTTTTTTCTGCCAGATAGTTGATTTTACCTGGGGGTCAGAATGTAGACACAGGCCATGGCTGACCGTCCCTTTCTGTCTTTGAATAGTTATCACCTGGACTTTTTTCTGCCAGATAGTTGATTTTACCTGGGGGTCAGAATGTAGACACAGGCCATGGCTGACCGTCCCTTTCTGTCTTTGAATAGTTATCACCTGGACTTTTTTCTGCCAGATAGTTGATTTTACCTGGGGGTCAGAATGTAGACACAGGCCATGGCTGACCGTCCCTTTCTGTCTTTGAATAGTTATCACCTGGACTTTTTTCTGCCAGATAGTTGATTTTACCTGGGGGTCAGAAGATACTATCACAAAGGAATAAAGAAGGCTGAAAGCAAGCACCTTCTGGCTTTCACCACACAACTTTGTCACTTGCACAGCAACCAGCACAAAACTAAAACGTGCATATTTAAACCCTTAGCCTGCCAGGGATTTTGGCCAATCACAAGCTACGAAACAATGGATTTTCTAATGACGTACAGTGTTCACGAGGTCGCCTCGTGTACACTGACGTTCCAGAACGTCGCAATGGCAGTGTAGAGTGCAAGTAATAGCTGACGTTCTGGAACGTCGGCAAGGCAGTTTAAAGGTTAAAATGAAAGAAACAAATGTACAAACACTATAAAATTGGTTAGGGAGATTACCAAGAATCAAAATGAAATTGAGAACCAGACTATTCTAGATATTAAACCCCCCCAAAAAACACCCAAAGTTTTATAAGCATACAACACACATCACAAAGATACCCTCGCCTGGCAATTTCCCATAAAACCTTTAGGTCTGAACCCAAACAAAAACAGGGAACAGTTTTATAGCAAACTGATCTCCTGTCATGAAAAAGAGTAGACAGGAAGGCCACAGCAGCCTTTCAAAGCCAGCGCTGTGTATCTCCTAACGTCAGACCAGAGAGAATGTAACAAACTATATATAGTCTGTGATCAGACCTCCCCTCTCATCATCTGCCTAATGAATGGTCCTCCGGGGCAACTCAACCTCCCATAAAGCGGGGAAAGGTTGAAACATACGTGTTTGAAGTACAGGGGTTCCAGTCCACCCCATTACATCCTGAGGCCTTTGAAACAGGGATTTTGGCCAATCACAAGCTACGAAACAATGGATTTTCTAATGACGTACAGTGTTCACGAGGTCGCCTCGTGTACACTGACGTTCCAGAACGTCGCAATGGCAGTGTAGAGTGCAAGTAATAGCTGACGTTCTGGAACGTCGGCAAGGCAGTTTAAAGGTTAAAATGAAAGAAACAAATGTACAAACACTATAAAATTGAAAACACCCAAAGTTTTATAAGCATACAACACACATCACAAAGATACCCTCGCCTGGCAATTTCCCATAAAACCTTTAGGTCTGAACCCAAACAAAAACAGGGAACAGTTTTATAGCAAACTGATCTCCTGTCATGAAAAAGAGTAGACAGGAAGGCCACAGCAGCCTTTCAAAGCCAGCGCTGTGTATCTCCTAACGTCAGACCAGAGAGAATGTAACAAACTATATATAGTCTGTGATCAGACCTCCCCTCTCATCATCTGCCTAATGAATGGTCCTCCGGGGCAACTCAACCTCCCATAAAGCGGGGAAAGGTTGAAACATACGTGTTTGAAGTACAGGGGTTCCAGTCCACCCCATTACATCCTGAGGCCTTTGAAACCAGGGAAATAAAATCCTCTGCCGGCAAATGAGGCCCCGAGGCTGTGATCTGGTGTCCTGACTCGCCATCTCCCGGGCTCTAAAGACGCAATTACTACACATCGTCAAAGGATCACTGAAAAGGGGGGTACGCCACTGGTATCTCCTGTTCTCCACCAAGGTGAGTTTTTCAGACCTACACGGCACATTTTCAACCAACGCTCTTTCATCAAGCCTTCTGGATTTCTTTCTTATTCTTTTTATTACTATCTGATTCCTCTGACCATTATGCCATTCCTGGTCTGAGTACCTATGCCCTGCCCCACCCCCTCCCCACACCTACTGCTCCCCCTCCCTTCTTTTTTTTTTAAAGAAATAAAAAATGTTTGTAAAAATATTTTGAGGTTAAGTTACTTTTGCTTTGTGCTTTCAGAGTAGTTAAGTTGAAAAACAAAACAATGAAAGAACAACGACGAACTGTACTTCACAAATGACAAAACAGTTCTTAATCCAACTGTGCATCACTTCTAATCAGCCTGTTAAAAGACCCACCACATCACATGTATTTTCCCTCTCTCCCTCAAGATTTCTTACCGTGATTTTCACTCATGGATGTGGTGGGTCTTTAAAAGTGTTTTCCATTCCACATCTTAAACAGAGTATAAAAAACACACCAAACAAACAAAAACAACATCATGTCCACACAAAACACATTCAAACTGAGAACAAACAAATAAAAATCACACACACACACATGCTCATGTGCACCCCCCCCCCCCCCCCCACACACACACACACACATAGACTAACACACTGAGGACAGGATGACAAAAAGCTGTCAAGCTTATTCCTTTATCCTCAATAAGATAATTTTGACATGACTAGTGAATGAACAAACAATTCATCAGATATAGGCATGTTCTTTGCCAACAAATTGTGTTCCACATGTCGCTGGTACATAATGCTACCCCTAGGGAAGGAAGGTCAGTGGGTGTGAGCTGCCACAACAATCCAGTGACACACACACAGAAGGTAGACCTGTCAATGAGCTGCTTAGGTGGAGTTAGGGTCCTTAGCCCCTGACACCAGGTAGCATTCCATTTGATGCCAGTTTCTTAGCAATGGCAAACTCACTCTCTCTTTTTCTCTGTCGTCTGTCTGTCTCTCTCTACCTTTCAAACTGTAGAGAGAAAAAATCAACTCATTATGTTTACCTTGAAACTGTTCCGAGTTTTCAGCAGATAATAATTACCCTTTTCTCTGCACAGATGGGAAAGCAAACAAAAACCTAACAACAGCAACAGCAGCAGCTAAAATAAAACAAAAATGATCCTTGTGTAATTAACTTTTTGACTTTATCTTGAGTCTCTCTCTCTCTCCCTTTCTGTTGCATGCGAGCAGCAAAATAAAATAATAGAATTTGCCTTCTATTTGACCTCTAGGGTTATCTCCCATCAGCCCACCAGAAGCGCTCATTTATCAACAGCTTCAGGTGACAGACAACAGGAAAAGCAGCCAGCCTGCAGGTGAATAAGCCTCTAGAATTATCTCCTGTCAGTCCACCTGAAGGGCTCATTTATAAACAGCTTCAGGTGACAAGACAAGAAAGACAAGCAGCTGGTGGGGAAGTGCTTGTGTAACGGCCCTCCCCCTAGCCCACTGACACTGACTGGTTCAGAGCTACATGACGCTGGCCCCAACACCTTGCAGAGGCCCTCGCCTGTCACACACCTTGCTACCTGTCATGTCGCCTCACCTGGCATGATTCTCTATTTTACCTTAAAGCCACACCTGGGTACATAAAACGGAGCAGTGACTAAGTAAGTTTACCTCATTTCTGTCTCAGCATACCTTTTCCTTCCCTTTCTAGCAGGCGTTCAGCCGATCCAAGGGATCTGTTGCTGTGCCTTATCAATAATGCAGGACAACACAACCTTACCTCCTACTAAAAAAATAAAACAATGAAGCAAATAGTTATTAGGTGCTGTCGAGTACAGCAATAAGCCTTCCATTGCAGTAGTTAATGAGACAAAACAGCTTCAGGCCCCTGCTAAGAAACTCAACGGAAAGCTGGACAACAGAGGGTCTACGAAGAAGAATCCCCTCTCAAGCAAGTGTTTCAGCCCTGAAGTCCTTATTACACTCACAGGGGGACCTGACCACATCCAGGCCATAACTCTGGGTTCCCCTTTTTATCATCTCTGGGATAAATCAGTTTCAACTTTAACCACGTACAACATTTATAGTGATTCTGTGCAATGGGTAGCAAGACATACAAAAAGCAGACATAATCATCGCAATATACTCCTGCTTGATTGAGAACTAGGCGGAAGGCTAACAATCCCAAAAACCTCAGGCAAATTCTCTTTTGTCAGACTTACTTTACCAGTGTGTAACTTTAATTAAGATTTCATAACAAAACAATACTTACACAAAATTCAGGGCAGAACTTTAACAAAAAAACACTACATACATATTCAAGATTTTGTTTTTCTACAATTCATCAGTAAGCCGACAGAACTTGCAACGGCAAAAGTATTCAATATTTGTTAGCAAACTTTAGTTTAGACCAAGCAATTTTTTATGGACTACAAGGATCATCTGATTATAAGGCGCACCTCCCAAATTTTACACAAAATTCAGATTTTGTTATAATAGTTTCTTATATCATCCAGTCACATTATAAGGCGCAGAGGTCTCAGTCTAGGAAAAAAGTATCGCCTTATAGTCTGCAAAAAACGGTATGTGAAACGTTCTGCCTATAAATATCAATTTTAAAAAACCCTCACTATGACACTAGCAGACCTGTTTACCCCTTACACAAGTCTTGAGTAGTCTGGATAGCTGAAATGAGTAGTTTTGGTGTGAAATGAGTAGTCTTCATTAAGCCATCAAATAATGCTCACTGAAAATGAGGAATTAGAGCATTATTTTCAATTTTGAAGAGTAGTAGAGGTCCAAATTGAGTAGAATACTACTCGAAAAGAGTAGAGTAAACAGGTCTGCACTAGAATCTAATACCTTTAACAAAATCAACTCAATATATTTACCCTGTTCAAGTTCTCAGCTAATAATTACCCTGTTCTCCGAACAGATAGGAAAGCAAACAAATACCTAACAACAGCAGCTAAAATAAAACAAAAACAAGAAAACAGACCCCACCTATCAGTATTTTTCAATGTGTGGAAAGAGAGAGAGGGTAGGAGAAAGACTGAAAAGGTGTTGTTCTTCTGTCATGTGAAATGAGAAATCACCAACACAGTGATCTTGTGAAAGAAAGAGAGACAAGAAAAAAGGCATAGAGAGGCAGTGATAGTTGTGGTGGTGGTGGTAACGATGATGATGATGATGACCCTTGCAGCCTTGTGATGATCTTAACACCTGGCTGGGAACTGATTTCTGGGCTGTGCATGTAGGGCACACCAAATAACAAGGAAGTGCAGGGGGGAGAGAGAGAGAGAGAGAGAGAGAGAGAGAGAGAGAGAGAGAGAGAGAGAGAGAGAGAGAGAGAGAGAGAGAGAGAGAGAGAGAGAGAGAGAGAGAGAGAGACAGAGAGAGGAAGAATGTACAATTATGTATGGTGTGTGTGCATGTGTGCGTGTGCGCACGTACGCGCATGTCTGTGTGAAAAAGCAGGTGCAACAAGGTAATATGATAACTTTCTTGGGGATGTGTACCACAAGTATGGGGATCCACTCAGCTAAGTACTTCCTGTATCTCCTTCATTACCACCCTCCTTACACACACACACACTCACACACACACACACACACACACACACACACACACACACACTCACTCACTCACACACACACTCCTTTGATGGTGAATGTTTCATTTTGATTTTCTATGCAGAAACGGCAACATTGCATAGACATTTTACCACACCACATACAAAAACAAAAGCACATGTGTGGAGCAGTTTTGGGCTCTACAGATTCTCTTTCGCTAAACACATCCAGAAACGCACAAAAACAGAAAAGGGGAATGGAGTAGGCCATAATAAGCTTGATTTGTTAATGTTACGCATGAAAGTTACACATGCGTATTCATGACATGAGCTGTTTATGTGTGTGTGTGTGTGCGTGTGCGTGTGTGCGTGTGTGTGTGTGTGCACATGGTTCTGGTGCACAAATTATTGTGCATTATTCAGCGAGCAAATAATAGATACAAAATCATAGATTATCCCCCCCCCCCATCTTCTCGAACGTACGTACACACGGTTTCAGCTCGCCCACACTACCCCTGGTCCTGTATGGAAACTCCCCACCCCATACACACACACGCGCGCACGCTGACCCGCAATTAGGTGGAAGACAATAGCGTGAATGGCGAGCTGTTAGTAACTCTGTATAGTAATCTCGGCTCTTCAACAGTCTCGTTTCTAGGCTATCCGGTTCGTGCGTAAAGTGGTGATTGAAATTAGCGTCCGTTTTGGTTGCCTGCAAAATGTAAATCGGGTTATAGCGCGCGTTTATGAACGGATGCTGTTGAAATTTTGCACCAAGATAGTCACTATCTCCGGTTATGCACGTTTGTGAAAAGGTGAAGCGGCGTATACCGCGCGCGTTTATAAATCGATTCGCTTCTGGTTTGGCACACACCAACTGGTATGCATTTACTCCACCAACTGGTATGCATTTACTCCACCAACTGGTATGCATTTACTCCACCAACTGGTATGCATTTACTCCACCAACTGGTATGCATTTACTCCACCAACAGGTATGCATTTACTCCACCAACAGGTATGCATTTACTCCACCAACAGGTATGCATTTACTCCACCAACTGGTATGCATTTACTCCACCAACTGGTATGCATTTACTCCACCAACTGGTATGCATTTACTCCACCAACTGGTATGCATTTACTCCACCAACTGGTATGCATTTACTCCACCAACTGGTATGCATTTACTCCACCAACTGGTATGCATTTACTCCACCAACAGGTATGCATTTACTCCACCAACAGGTATGCATTTACTCCACCAACAGGTATGCATTTACTCCACCAACAGGTATGCATTTACTCCACCAACAGGTATGCATTTACTCCACCAACAGGTATGCATTTACTCCACCAACAGGTATGCATTTACTCCACCAACAGGTATGCATTTACTCCACCAACAGGTATGCATTTACTCCACCAACTGGTATGCATTTACTCCACCAACTGGTATGCATTTACTCCACCAACAGGTATGCATTTACTCCACCAACAGGTATGCATTTACTCCACCAACAGGTATGCATTTACTCCACCAACAGGTATGCATTTACTCCACCAACAGGTATGCATTTACTCCACCAACAGGTATGCATTTACTCCACCAACAGGTATGCATTTACTCCACCAACAGGTATGCATTTACTCCACCAACAGGTATGCATTTACTCCACCAACAGGTATGCATTTACTCCACCAACAGGTATGCATTTACTCCACCAACAGGTATGCATTTACTCCACCAACAGGTATGCATTTACTCCACCAACAGGTATGCATTTACTCCACCAACAGGTATGCATTTACTCCACCAACTGGTATGCATTTACTCCACCAACTGGTATGCATTTACTCCACCAACAGGTATGCATTTACTCCACCAACAGGTATGCATTTACTCCAACAGGTATGCATTTACTCCACCAACTGGTATGCATTTACTCCACCAACTGGTATGCATTTACTCCACCAACAGGTATGCATTTACTCCACCAACAGGTATGCATTTACTCCACCAACAGGTATGCATTTACTCCACCAACAGGTATGCATTTACTCCACCAACTGGTATGCATTTACTCCACCAACTGGTATGCATTTACTCCACCAACTGGTATGCATTTACTCCACCAACTGGTATGCATTTACTCCACCAACAGGTATGCATTTACTCCACCAACAGGTATGCATTTACAGTATATATGAGAAATAAAAAACTAAACAAACAAAAAACGAAAAGCAAAAAGTTTGTTTTTCATAAGATTATCTTCCCTAGTTGTGAACGGGTTATTATAAAATGGTGAATTCTTAATTATAAGTAAAAGAAAACCTGTTTAAACAAATCTTTTCTTCATCCACATCCACATGAATGCAATTTTCACAACAGCACCTTGACAAAACTGTTCAGCAGCGAGAGAAGTTAGCAACAGATCTATTCTGAGAGAGGAAAAGTGTATTTCCAATGAAAGTTGACCTAAAGAGCTGTTGAGAACAATCATCACAGTGTTAAGTATGCATCTAGAAAACCAAGTGGTCGTCAGAGAAAACGACAATGAGTCAGTCAACTTGAAAGTCACACTATATCTGTACTATACACTACTTTTTCAAAGCACTGACAGAAAGAAAAAACCCTTTTATTGTAAACCATGAACTGCATGTTAGGAAAGGGCCAGTTTTCTTTCTTATGTAAGTTGAGATGAAAGAGCTGTTGAGAGCGATCATCAAACATCCTGTCCAGCATCAACTTTATTAAGGACCTGAAACTTGACAGTACAGTCAACAAAAGGCAAAAAAGCAAGGGGGATACAACCCCAGCATGATTAAAGATCCCTCACGTGAGCTAGTTCCCTGATGGATGCCCGGATGCACATACACAGACAAAAACAGTACTTTCTCCGCTTCATTTGAGAACTACATGTAATAGGAAAAGATATATAAGCCGCATCCCTTACATTGATAAAATAGTAGGTAGTTATTCACATATAAGCTGCACCAGTATATAAGCCGCAGAGAAAATTGTACTGTATGTTCACAAACCAACACAAATATAGAAATTCTCCTATCAGAACATGAGTATTTAATGTCCTCAGACACATCAAACATGAGATTTGAATCTATTGATTATCAAAACCATTTTGAGTCTAAAGAAGCTCAAAATAGGCTGAAGAATGTGGCCAGAAACAGATGTAATCATACTGATAAATGTAGAATGGAAAAAATCCACAGACAAGCCGCATCAGTCTATAAGCCGCACGGGCTAAAGTTGAGGAAAAAAGTAGCGGTTTAAAGTCCGCATTTTATATTTTACGGTAACTTTAAGGAGACCAGAGGGGAAGAGGGGTGTGTGTGTGTCAAAACTTGAGACATTGGCTGCATTATAAATCACTAAAGCAGCAGGTGATCAAGTGGTACATTAAGTGGTGAGCTAGCACCATCTATTCACAAGCCAAAGTTGACAATGACTGCCCTGAACAGATGAAGGTGACAGATTTAAGGCTATACCAGCAAGGGATACCAGCACACTGCAGTGACCCACAGGCAACTTCCAGGGCTAACACTGCATTCCTCAGTGGGCCAGGCCAAATTGAAAAATTATAAATGTATGCAGTATATGCTGCACATCTAAGAGTATATATGCTGCACATCTAAGAGAGAAAGAGAAAGAAAGTAAAGAGATACTTCAAGACAGAGGGTACACACACACTCACTGACTCAGGGCTCCCAGGGACCCCCATTTGGGGGGCTATGAAGCACTAAAATTCTCAAGGACCCTCTAAAAGAATGTGCAGGGGGTCCCAGGGATGCACTAGAAAAATTCTTTTTAGCATTTGCAATGCCACTGGGACCCTCTATCCCGCCTCTATGACCCTCTATACTGTAAGTGAAGGAGTCCCTGGTACCCCTTGTTTTGCAGGACGATTGGGAGACCTGTCACTAGACACGGAAACCTCATGAGCATATTTTTTTCTTCTTTCTTTTACTTATTTACGGATAAGTGCATGCGGTTTCCGAGTCTAATTAAATGTGTCACTGTGTATATACCCTAGTGCTCATAAAATTGACAGACAAATTCAACAAATCCAAAACACCCTCAGTAGAAGTCGCAGACAAAAACACAACACAACCTTGAAAACTAGCAACTGACAGTGAATTCAACTGTAGGGGTATGACTTGTTAAAATAACAAACCATCAAGCAAACCAAAAAAATCAGAGTAACCCAAACCAGACTAGCATACATACACAACTGTTTACATAAACTCACTTCGTTAGTGTTCAAATAACACACACACACGAACAATCATGATTACATAGACTCACTTCGTCTACACAAGTGAGCCAAAAAACCTCATGCAACTCACAGAATTCCACGTCTGGCTGGGCGGAGCGTTGGGTCTTCTTGTTCTTCTTCACCTTCTTCACCTGGGGTCGGTTGCTGATGGCGTTCTGGGTCTTCTTCCAGTAGTAATAGTACTCTATCAACTCACCCTGTACACACACATACAGGACAGATAGTCAACAATGCATCACATGCTTTCAATTTCTTATCGTGTCCCATTAATTTCCTATCATGCACACACACACTATATGCACGTACGGTGTACACACACATTCTGATTGAATCTGACAGTTTTGGACGAGCAGTAGAAGTTTCTACAGTAAAACTGTCACTTTTTATTCCTTTCATATGTGCTTGTGAAACAGCCAGAAATAAACTTAAACAACAGAGGACAAAACCACTAAATTGAGAGTGGGGGGATACAAAGGGAGCGTGTGGCAGGAATGCCCAGGTTCAAAGATCTTTTTCTATTGACTTTTCATTTCACTCTCTCCCTCTGTCAGAGAAGCCCAAATGACTGGTTTGTTTGAAAACCTTTTCACACATCCAAATGGAAGCCCATTAAAAGCTATCAGGTAGGGTTGTTCCCCTCCAGTTACATCTGTACAATCTGCACACCACAACCTGAGAAATGGCCATCAACATTGCATGCTTAACAATGAACAAACACCCCTGCCCCACTCCCACCCTCTAAAAATAATAACCCTAAAACTCTAACACAGCTAAAACTCTAACACAGCTAGACCAGTTGCCCAGTGTGTGTGTGTGTGTGTGTGTGTGTGTGTGTGTGTGTGTGTGTGTGTGTGTGTGTGCGTGCGCGTGTGTGGTACTGGATAGGAACAGGCAGGAATCCATCCAAGGCATGAGGCAAAACCAGACAATACAATTCTGTTCAAACAGCCAAGTTTGCCATGTGTGTATTGATTAACAGAAACCAGGTTAAACCACTTAACTGGTAAAACGTGGCTACAGGGGGACAGTCTAAAAGATTGGAGAAGGCCAAAAAGAAAGGGGAAGAGAGATAGGGAGACATAAAGATAACACAAGACCTGGAAAACCTCTTGATAGGAAAACAACAGGAACCCTATTTAATTGACAGATAGCAAGAAGACTCCACAGTTGTTGACACAGTGAAATGGGAGGTTTTCTGTCACTCCTGCTCCACTGAAAACAATCAAACATCACCCAGGGCCCCCCTACATAACACTTCTCCTCTTATCACAGGCAACAACCTGTGTCCATACACACACACACACCACAATGGACTATCACTTTGTGTGTGTCAACCACTACACATGGTTTGAATGAACCCTATCTGAAACTCTTCCTTCCCTCTGGAACTCACACAGACCTTGGGTACATACCGATTCCCCATTTCCCATTTTGCCACATCACTGGGATTAGATAAGAGTGCTGTCAAGCAGTGCCATTTCACCATCTTTACTGAACTCCGTTTGGCTTTCATTTCCATAAAATTTACATCACTAAAAAAGTCTTCAACATGCCCCAATATAGAAAATAGACTGTAATTTTGCTTTTGTTCTTCACACACACACAATCCCTTCTATAATATTCACAAACATACACACATGCATGCGCCTGCACACCTACCCACACTACTATTAGTATTATTGAGAACATTAAGAACAGAGGTATGGGGCCAGATATAAAGTGTGAAGCAGCATGGTAAAGCAGTGGGCCCTGTGGCACTGACTGATCCATTAGGGGTGGTCCACTAACAGGGCAATGGCCCACAATGGGGGGTGCCTGCTCCCTGACACCACTTCATTACTCCCCATCAAAACATCATCAGACCAACAGCCCCCATCAGCCAGCTCCACAACACCCTACACTTCATCCACTCCACAACACAGTCTACTTGTCACCCTCCTCTCAACTGTAGGTCACAGAAGTGACCTATCCAGATCCAGATATGGTATGGTATGGTTGACTGCTAGGCTACATTATCAGTTCCCCAAAATCCTTCAATCAGTCTGCTTCAATCAACTTTACTTCACAAACCCTACCCTACATCCACTCCACAACACACTCTAATTCTCCCCTCCTCACAACTCTAGGTCATATAACGATGGGGGTGGGGGAGGGGGGGTATGAACATTAGGATATTGATGACTGCTACTGTGCTAGGCTACTATAATGATGGGGGTGGGGGAGGGGGTATGAGCATTAGGATATTGATGACTGCTACTGTGCTAGGCTACTATAATGATGGGGGTGGGGGAGGGGGTATGAGCATTAGGATATTGATGACTGCTACTGTGCTAGGCTACTATAATGATGGGGGTGGGGGAGGGGGTATGAGCATTAGGATATTGATGACTGCTACTGTGCTAGGCTACTATAATGATGGGGGTGGGGGAGGGGGTATGAGCATTAGGATATTGATGACTGCTACTGTGCTAGGCTACTATAATGATGGGGGTGGGGGAGGGGGTATGAGCATTAGGATATTGATGACTGCTACTGTGCTAGGCTACTATAATGATGGGGGTGGGGGAGGGGGTATGAGCATTAGGATATTGATGACTGCTACTGTGCTAGGCTACTATAATGATGGGGGTGGGGGAGGGGGTATGAGCATTAGGATATTGATGACTGCTAGGCTAAGATCAGAAACCTTACCCCTGGTGGGGATACCAGGTGTGTGTGTGTGTGTGTGTGTGTGTGTGTGTGCGCGTGTGAAATAAATAGTTCCCCCACCTTCTGGAAGTTCTGGGTTTAACGTCCTCTAATCTGTCACTCTCTTTGACTCTTAAAGGCATATATCTATCTTTCTACCTTTCCGGTCCATTCTCCTGCCTTTTCAAAAAGAATTCCTCCAGCCGAAATCAGACTTGCTGGGCCTAACTATTTCTTAGTTAGGCGCATAACGACAGCATGACGCATCTGCGCTCATATTTGACAGGAAACTGTCTGAGTAATCGACGAAGAAGAAGAACAGAAACCTTGACAGCTTTGTGTTCATTCACGTTCTGGTCATATTAAGTGCAGTTCTACTCTGGCAAATATCACACAACTTAATGAAAACTCAAACGACTTATAAAAATGTGTGTGTGTGTGTGTGTGTGTGTGTGTGTGTGTGTGTGTGTGTGTGTTTCTTCTTTCTCAAAAGAACCGCCATCATCAAATGTGTGTGTACATGTAACATATCTGCACATGCAAAAGACAGTTGAATAAGAAAAGGCAAAACCATGTGATCAGGCATACTAATGTGCACCCAAGACAGAAGGGGCTACATTGTGTACTACATCTCACCATTGTGCATCTCACTCTGATACAGTTACCAGGCAAGGGGACAGGCACAGTACATAGAGTGATAGACCTGTATAAAGTCTCTCTTGGTACATTCCCACCCCCACCCCCCAACATCATACACATGAGCCCTCCCATCACTCCCCCCCCCCCCCCCCCCCCCCCCCCCCCCCCACCAGGGGCACCCTCTAACCTGGGTCCTGATGTCCAACCAGCCGTGACTGAGCCTGGCTTGATCTTTCAATGCATGCAACAGCACACTTCACGCTTGCTTTACCTACATACCACACCACTGGCTACACAGACAACCTACAGTTGGTTGTTGTTTTTAGGGAAGGAGGGGCAGAGGCACAAGAAGGCAGGGTAGTTCTAGTACAAAATAGGAAGAGAGGGGGGGAGGGGGGGGGGGGGCAACAGATACCTTAGCTTCCTACTTTTTGCTACCCTGTACAGAATGGGTCCCAAGTTCAAAAGAATACTGTGTAATAAATGGCTGGTGAGCTAGTCATTAAGTATGGAATGCACACAGTGTTGGCAAGTTCTAATTTATACGTTGTACTTGACAGCCTTTACAATACAACCTTCTTCTGTCAGATCACAACCCGCCTACCAGCCCCAACCAACAGCATTCCTTTTTAAAACACCCTTAGATTCATTTCAGTTCCCCTTTTCTTAAAAACACACCAAAATATAAAAAATTAAAAGAGGAAAATTTCATCACAGTTCAACACATTCCTTTTTTGTTTTACAATGTGCTAAAGCTAGACATGTATTCTTGTGTGCACGAGAGAGAGAGAGAGAGAGAGAGAGAGAGAGAGAGAGAGAGAGAGAGAGAGAGAGAGAGAGAGAGAGAGAGAGAGAGAGAGAGAGAGAGAGAGAGAGAGAGAGAGAGAGAGAGAGAGAGAGAGAGAGAGAGAGAGAGAGAGAGAGAGAGAGAGAGAGAGAGAGAGAGAGAGAGAGAGAGAGAGAGAGAGAGAGAGAGAGAGAGAGAGAGAGAGAGAGAGAGAGAGAGAGAGAGAGAGAGAGAGAGAGAGAGAGAGAGAGAGAGAGAGAGAGAGAGAGAGAGAGAGAGAGAGAGAGAGAGAGAGAGAGAGAGAGAGAGAGAGAGAGAGAGAGAGAGAGAGAGAGAGAGAGAGAGAGAGAGAGAGAGAGAGAGAGAGAGAGAGAGAGAGAGAGAGAGAGAGAGAGAGAGAGAGAGAGAGAGAGAGAGAGAGAGAGAGAGAGAGAGAGAGAGAGAGAGAGAGAGAGAGAGAGAGAGAGAGAGAGAGAGAGAGAGAGAGAGAGAGAGAGAGAGAGAGAGAGAGAGAGAACGAATGTTTTTTAATGAGGGTAAACAGATAAGCTTTCGCTTCTTTACACCATGCCCTCAAGGAGGAAAAAAACAAACCATGACTATCAAATAACAAGAAAACAAGAAACAATGCAAATAAGCAAAAATGGGGAAAAACACATTAAATTTTCAAGATCAAGCAAAAATACAAACATCATTTAACAAAATTCAAATATCATAGACCACACACACATACACACACACACACACACTCTAAGTACAGAAAAGAAAATACATCAGAGTTACTTAATCCGCGGCGTACAGGAAGCAAAAACATTGTAGCAAGTATGCTCATAATTAATGCATACATGTACTAATTACTTGTTGTAATTGTTATGAGCACGAATATTTTAGTAAGTCGTTGTTTTGCAACACCAATAGATATGGAAGTGAAATAAATATGATCATTTAGAGCTTGTTTAAGAGGTGTTTATGGTATGTTCTCTTAAAAGATGAGACACTTGCTATATTTGTATTGATATTTTCCATATCATTCCACAGTTTGCTACCAGAGTAGGCAAGGGAGGTCATAAACAGGTTTGTTCTGGGGCGAGGAATATATACTTTACTTTTGTTTCGAATGTTAGTAATAGGAAATCGTTTGCATAAGTAGGTTGGTGTCAGTTTATGCATAATTTTGTACATGAAAACAGCTTTATTAAGGTTCAACTTAGAATCTATTGGAAGAATGCCTAGTTCCTTATAATCATTATTTTGTAGGGAAGAAGACTTAAGAAGAACAATTTTAAGAGCGCGCTTGTAGAGTCTTTTTAGCGGCTTTAAGCAGTTTTCGCTAGCAAGATCCCAACACGTAGAAGCATAATCTATTTCGGGCTGAATATATGCATTAAAAAAGAGTTTTCGTGTATGATCATCTAGGAAATGCTTTATTCTATTAAGTTGGAATACTTTCTTAGCTATTTTTTTACAAATGACAGAGATGTGTTTAGACCATGATAAATTGTTATCAATAGTAATTTACCCAGTAATTTACATGAATCTACTTCTTCAAGAAGACTGTCATAAATTTTGAGTTTAGGCAGATTATCTTTTAAGTTTTGTCTTTTTTGTCGAGTAGTTATTAACATGAATTTAGATTTACTAGGATGAATTGCCATGTTATTCTTTTCTGTCCATGTTGTAAGGTTATCTATGTCCTTTTGGAGGAAGATGCATACGTTGTTTGGATTTCCATCTTTTGCGTGAAGGGTTGTATCGTCAGCAAAGAGTTCGCATTGGGATTTTAGGTGGAGGGGTAAATCATTTATATAAATTGAGAATAAGATAGGCCCTAATACCGATCCTTGGGGTACTCCATATTTGATGGGCATAAGCGATGACATTACAAAATCTTGGGTCACTGTCTGAGAGAGAGAGAGAGAGAGAGAGAGAGAGAGAGAGAGAGAGAGAGAGAGAGAGAGAGAGAGAGAGAGAGAGAGAGAGAGAGAGAGAGAGAGAGAGAGAGAGAGAGAGAGAGAGAGAGAGAGAGAGAGAGAGAGAGAGAGAGAGAGAGAGAGAGAGAGAGAGAGAGAGAGAGAGAGAGAGAGAGAGAGAGAGAGAGAGAGAGAGAGAGAGAGAGAGAGAGAGAGAGAGAGAGAGAGAGAGAGAGAGAGCGCTCTAGCCAGTTTTTTCTTCACGATTTTTCAAAACTGGCAACTACACTGTGTTGGCGCGTTCAGGCAAACAAGCACAGCGGAGATAACAGTTTGAAGGAGAGGGTTTGAGAATGATAAAGGGCTTTCCAAAGGGAAAGGGGACAGAATCAATCAATATCAGGGGCCTTTGATCTGCGGTAAGTGCGGTGTGGCGTGCTAAGAGGGGGCTGGCGACAGCCCTCACTAACACACAGGGGCAGTACAGGCATTGACAGCAGCAGCAAGGTGTAAAGTCAAGCCATGGGACAATCAAAATGCTCCCAGGACAGAGAGAGAGAGAGAGAGAGAGAGAGAGAGAGAGAGAGAGAGAGAGAGAGAGAGAGAGAGAGAGAGAGAGAGAGAGAGAGAGAGAGAGAGAGGCGAGGGGGGGGGGGGAGCAAAGGTCTGACTCACAGCACAGATCAATACCTTGCCAACCACCCACCCACCCAATACAGGGGGAGAAAAACACATGGCAAGTGAAAGGAGTCCAGAAACCAAAAAGACCTCTAAAATGGCAGGGGGGAAAACACAAGACTTCAAAGTAGCGTGGCGTCTCACGCGGTGAAGGGTCCCTAGGTACAGCCCTAACTACAGCTGTGGGCTAATCAAGAAAGGTGAGGTAGACCTGGCGATGTTACACAATCTTCCCCTAGGAGCTCAGTCAGCTAGCTGCCAAGTCAGACCTCAACCAGGCGGTGGTAACTTCCCTGGCAAACCCAACCCCTTGATCACACGTCCCCGGGCTTCACATCACAGGCATTCCACCTTCAACAAAACACACAACAGTTCCTGCCTTCTCCTTTGAAGACGGGGATTTTCATACTTTTTTGCTTTCCAGTGCTAACTGAACTAGCTCAGAGGCCACGGGTCTATAAACGTCGCCCCAATCAAGCGAACATGACCATAAACATAAGGAGGGCCGGGGCTCATAGAATTGCCCTTCAAAGGCGATTAAAACGTCGCGGCAAAGCGGGTCTTAGCACTGGGTGGCGTGAAGTGGCCAGCCACCAGCCAAGCATTGAACGGCCATTGGGCAGTGGGTCAAGAACTGGACAGCTCTCTGCAGTAGCCTACCTGTCGATTTTCCTGCAGTACAACACAGGGGCACCAATACACCCGTCCATTCTTACTGCAAGTGTCAGTCAAACCGACTCGCGCAGCCAACCCGCGTGCTAGATATAATTAGCATCGCACGTGGCCGCAGAGCCCGGCAAAACAAACCCTTTTTCTGGTTGCCGGAAGAATAAAGTAGGCTCATTTATTACCAGTTTTACTGATTTTTGCTACGATTCGTTATGCCTGGAAAGCATTGTTACTATGGGGAATGCAAATACGATCCCCGATGTCCAGAACGTTATCGGGGTGTTATTTTTTCCCCCATTCCCAAAGCGCGTTTGGAAGACTGCAAAGAATGGATCAAAGTTCGTGTGCGTGCGCACGTGTGTGTATGTGTGTGTGTGTGCGTGTGCGTACGTGCGTGTGTGTGTGGTTGTGTGTGTGTGCGTGCGTGTGTGCGCGCACGTGTGTGTGTGTGCACTCTCCTTTTGATCTCTGTGCTGTTGTCAATCAAATCAGTTGTGCTTTTCTTGCTCAGAGAGTGGGGGAGGGGGGCATGACATGAGGGATTAAAGAAGAAACTGATTTGGGCAAGTGGCAAGTTATAATAATAATAATAATAATAATAATAATAATTATAATAATAATAATAAATAAAGCTTCTATAGCGCTCTTCGATGATAAAAAAAATCATCCTCAGAGCGCTTTACAAATATTACGAGAAAACAATCAAGAAGAAAAACATTACAATACAAAACAATTTTTTTTTAAAATGTTATGGTGTGGTACATTGCATAGTTAAGACTTTATGGATTAATAACACAATGATCAATCCATTTAGTATTTGTGAAATATTGTTTTCGAAATGAAGATAATACATGATGCACTATTACATTTCAAGTATTATTATTTTTATTTTTAGGATCATATCGGATGTCCTTCCATAGCTTGCTATTTGAAAAGTTGAGAGAGAGAGAGAGAGAGAGAGAGAGAGAGAGAGAGAGAGAGAGAGAGAGAGAGAGAGAGAGAGAGAGAGAGAGAGAGAGAGAGAGAGAGAGAGAGAGAGAGGGGGGGGGGCAGACAGACTGACGGAGAGACTGATAGAGAAAAAGAGAAAGTGAGATAGGCAGGCATGCAGGCAGACAGACAAGCAGAGACGCCAGACGCCAGGTGTTATTGTTTTGCCGGCACTTGCTAGAGAGCTGCTTAGCTCCACCCCCCCCCCCCCCCCACCCCCGCCGCTGAGAAATGGACCGGTGCATAGCTAGCTACAAGGTCCTGTTCGGTTTTGCTTTGCTTGAGAGAAAGTAAAAGAGGGCCAGAAGGCGATAAAGTGGTCAGTTGTCAGCCACATGTGCAGAACGGCCTTTGGGCAATGGGCTTTTTGAGTGGTTCAAGAACTGTACCAAAGTCTATGGAATACTCTATGACTGACTATCGATTGCCTACGGTGCACACAGGGGCCGCACTGGGATTGCTGTCTTATGATGTCTGGATAGAAGAAAAGAGGGCCAGCGGGCCGAGGCTGGCATAATGCATGCAGCTGTCATGGGATGATGGCAACAGATTTTTTTTATAGTTTGAATCAATCAATCAATAATTACCCGGCCTCTGCCGAGGTATTTCGATCGGCTTGTGTGTCTGTGTGTCTGTCTGTGTATCGATTATCTTAAAAACTACTGTTTGGATTTTGATTAAAATTGGCAGAGGGGTAGACAGCTTCAAAAGGAAGCTTCCTTTCGTTAATCAACACCGTGCTGACCTTGACGTTTGACCTTGAAAACCGAAAATCTTTAAGGGGCCATAACTCCCACACCTTTGGTGTTAGTCTTCAAATTTGGCATGTAGGTACTTTGGATTATGCCCGTTCTGATGGTGGCATACCGATCAAGGTCAAGGTCACGGTCCGGGAGATCGGTAGGCCTTGAAAGTGGTAGGGGTCTACAAATTGGGTTTTAAGCCATATTTACCACATTTGTACTTAACAGAAGCGCTTCAGATTGTGTGTGGTACCGTATACCCTAGAGTAGAAAACATCCGAGCATAAATTATCGCCATGATGATCTTGACCTTGAAGTGTGACCTTGAAAACCAAAATTTCCTTCTTTGCGCTATATATTTATTGTCCAAGCTGTATCTCGTGAACTAGAAGACATAAGCTCTTCAAATGTTGTGTCAGGATGTGACGCTAACAGTATAAAACATTCGTATATAAATTATCCCCCGGAACTACAATGTTGCCGAGCGGCAGACATGTTTCTGGCCTACTACTTTTGAATCGTGTCGTAAACTATGAAAAGAGAGAGAGAGAGAGAGAGAAAGAGAGAGAGAGAGAGAGAGTGTTTATTGGGGGGTGGGGGGGGGGAGAGGACATAACTCTGGCCGGGTTTGCATTGTCACAATGCCTTGCTGCTGCTTGGCGATGCACTTACAATGCGTTGCTGCCGCTCGGCAATGCCCTTGTTTATGATGTCCTCAAGTACAGGATACTTCTCTTGCAAAAGAAACAACACAAATAGATAACGACAAAATAAATGCGTGCATTAAAAGAATTTTACAAAAACTCCCCAGCCAATACCTCTCATTTTTAATATCCCGATATATGCCAGCACCTTACTTGGAGGCAATTATCTAAAAACAATCTATTTGTGAAGAATAAAAATTGCAGCACAGTAAAGATTAATGATTTCTGAATAAAATGAGCTATAACAGAGGCATATATACCTGAAAGTTTTTGTTGTTAAAAAATTCTGGGTGACCCAGCCCCAGTAATTAGAATTTATATTATCTTGATGTACCAATTAAAATCATGGATCTCGCAAAAACACTGCCTGAAAATAAATCTCTTGAAACTGTTCTTCATAACTTAAAGAACTAGTTCACGAGATACAGCTGAACTTTTATACAAACTTCCTTGCACCATGGTACACCACCACACAAAATTTGAAGCGATTCTGTTCACTAGTTCACGAAATAAAGCTGGTGGGAAATTACATGGCCCAAAGAAGGACATTTCGGTTTTCAAGGTCAAACTTCAAGGTCAAGGTCAGCACGGTGTTGATTAACGAAAGGAAGCTTCCTATTCAAGCTGTCTACCCCTCTGCCAATTTTAATCAAAGTCCAAACAGTAGTTTGCAAGATAATCGATACACAGACAGACACACACACACACACACAAACCGATCGCAAAAACCCGGGTAATGAAGTACGTGTATATATTACTCGACATTTGGCCATTCTTTGTAATTGAAAATCCCGATTTTCCTAGTGGTTTTTTTTGGTCACAAATGAGTTACTTTTCTTGAGGGAAAGTTATCCCAGCGTCACTGATTTCTACTGTGTGAATGACCTGTTTCTTTGCAATAAAGCACACATAATTTACAAGGCGAACAGCAATAGTACAGTGCAAGGCGTACAGTAAAAACTGTGTGGCCTTAATTTGTTTTTGGTCGCAGCTGGTACAACACCCTTTCAAAATGAAAACTGCCGGTAGTGATTGATCAGGGGAAGGCTTTTTTTTCTCTTCTTCTTTTAACAGACCCTGCTGGCATAAGAGAATATTCTCACTCTTCCTGCAGCTGCCGGAAACAAGCAGGGATGTAAGACCACTGAGCACTCTTTAAGCTCTTATATGGTCTTCCCTCAAGACCACTCTATTCAAATCCTAACCTGCATTTCATTTCTACTGACTTTCTTCTTCTTGCTACCAATAGTACCATGTGTGCGTGTGGATGTGTGTGTGTGTGTGGATGTGTGTGTGTGTGTGTGGATGTGTGCGTGGGCGCGCTCACCCGTGAGACATATGCGTAACAGATGTTTTGTGATTTATTTAATTTATGTTAATTAATACTATTAATTAATTTATTCTGCAAGCACTTAGGGCTTTGCTGAAGATTAAGCGCAATAAATGATTATTATTATGATTTATTATTATAGGCAAAAAATCACCCAACTTGACACTTACCAAGATTTGACTTAAGTGGGAAACCATAGATCTTGCAAATGTCCAATGACAAATAACTGTGGTTTATAATGATGTCGAGTTCTCAGAAACTCCCTGAATTCTGAAAAGAAAATCTCACAAAATGTGCGAATTCTTGTTTTATAGTTTACCAGTTCATAAGTGTTTTGCTCCTGACACTTGATGGCTCACTCGTCCCTCATTCTAGCATGCCATGCTATAGTGCATAACCAATATGTAGCTTATTTGGACAATGATGTGTGAGAGGTCATCATAATCAAACAGGATGATTATGAGAGTATGAAAATTGAATGCATACATGTACATGATGTAGCTTCAAAGATCTGTTACAACATGGGATAAGTAGAGCTTGATAATGATTTCGGAATTTAAAAAAAAAGTGACATTATTATTCTTTATTCCCTGCTTTCTTTCATTCTTTTGTGTGCCACACTACTTTGTCAATGTTGGAACCATTCTTCTTCTAGTTCACTGTTTAGTTATTTTTTTTATCATTATCATCATGACATCATCACTACTGTTCAATGTTCACTACTATTTAATGGTATTGGTTGTACACATCTCTTTACGATCTCTTGCACACAGCACAATCTGTGGCTTTGTAAGGTAGCTAGTAGGCAGCCTCAACATATACTGAGGCATTAATTCTGCAAATAGTAAATTGTGGATTTTTCCATTAAAAAGGGCAAAATGATAACCATTTGTGAACTACTTTAGCTCCCTAGGGTCAAAGCTATTTTTGGAGCCACTCACCATGCATCTAGCCATTATGATGATTGAGCAACAGCTCACTTGGTTCGAAACACAAAAAAGCTAAAAAATAGTGTTCAAAAAGAGAAAATTGAGATTCATGTTTTGCATGAGAAACTGGCGGGTTGGCCATAAAAAGTGCAGCAGTCAGATTTTTCCTAGGTATCACTCACCAACCAAAACCAACGACCTAACAAAGATGATCGACAAGCAGATTCTGGGGCTCTGGATCTGGCTGAAGCATTAAAGCAAGCATCCAGAGCCATAGATGGACATTTTCAGCAGTATACCAACTGGGGTAATATTGGACACACACAAGGAGTGTTTCTGAGAAACTTTGACCTGGTGCTCTAAGCATGATCACGCCCAAGACATGTCATCCACCAAAGACGTCTCCAAGATAGGTTCCAGAGCGCAGCAAAACCCACCAGGACACCTCATGGACAACATGGAAGACTGAAAATGTCTGGCAGAAACTGGCTTCAGTTGCTGTAGGCCGTGTATCACAGCTGCATCAAAACCAGTCAAAATAATGTCCAATTTAGTCGCAAAAACATGTCATGGATTTTACTCAACTGAATTTTTACTGAATGTTTATCAGTTAAAAAGTTCACTTTAGTAAGATTCACTTTAGTAACAGTCTGTTTCACTTGATTAAATTGGACAATATGAGATGACCTTTAAGAAACCGACAAAGCAGACAACTCACAAGACAGAACTGCTATTCAAGGAGAAATGTCATCTTTTCCCAACTTAATCTCTTCACAAAAGCTACAGTCACGGCAGAATCCAAGTGCACAGAACAGACAGACAGCTACTTGAACAAGAGTCTGAACATTTTCAGAATACAACAAAATTAGAGACAAGTGCAACACCGAGCGGCTGCAAAGTCCCCTCACAGCATCGCCGAGCTTCTCCGAAATCGGAATGTGTCGGCTGTACACATACATAAAAACGCATCAAAACAGCACGTAACTACATAAAAACGCATCAAAACAGCACGTAACTGAATAGTTTTTTAGCCTTGGGGTTCGGACCCGTGATTTGAGCGCACGCGATCATGCGCACACGCGCGCACAGAAAAATTCATGACAACTGTCTATAAGACCATTCATCAAGAAATGTTGTGAAAAAAACTGCATTAAAATACATGCAAAACTTTGCGAGATATTAGCGATTATGTGTTTGGGGGTTTGAACCCCATAACTGGCGCGACCTTGACCTTAATGCAAAACTAAATACATCAGTGGATAGCTTGCATCTTGGCAAACTAGTACTATACCAAATTTGATGATGATAGACTGAATAGTTTTTGAGAAAAACGGACGAATAGCCGAACGGATAGAGGCACGCCGCCGGACGGACGGACACCGGATGGATGGACCAGACAAAAACAATAGCTCCCCGAACCTTCGGCTCGGGGACTAAAAACCATTAGTCATGTTTTGGACTGTAATCAACACTGACTTCCAGTCACCTCTTGTTGAAGCAGCACAGGGTCACACTTATGCTTACCAGCCACGAACGAAGAGAGCGAAGCTGGTAATGTTTTCAGCGAGTTCCGTTTGTTCCTGGCTATCTATGTGGCTATGTGACTAAATGAAGGTCAAAGGTCAAGGTCACTGGAGCCAAAAATGCTGCCGAGCACCTGGTACGATAACGCTCGAATGGAGGGATCTAGGACGCTCAAATTTCACATGCAAATACTGAGATAGGTAACTGGATATTTCGGCCAGGTTTGAAAATGAAGGTCATAGGTCAAAGGTCAAGGTCACAATAGCCGAAAATGCAGCCGAGCATTTGGGCCGGGCCTGTAATTCACATTGTGATATCTTCAAAGTTCGTCATCAGCTGAGAGACGAAGCACTGCAGCCAAAAATACTACTGCGCGGCTGGTGATCTAGCGTCTTAATGCTCTAGTGTTCCTAATCGTTTTGTTTCATTTTGTAGAGATGACTAATCTGATTATTGTTATTACATGCAAAAATGAACATAAAATAACACATTAAAAATTCACAAAGATTTGTGAAAAGGTTGATTTTTTATGATTTTTCAAAAATGCATCTGCGGACTTTATGCCTCTCTATACTAACCTTCTTAGCTCATGTTTTGGGAAACTACATTATGCATCATGACACTACACCTACCACGCAGGACAACTACAAGGCCAAGGTTGCAACATTAACAAGCATTAATTAACCCACTCAGTCTCTGATCAGCGGAAACTTGGCAGTATTACTGGCATGCAGAATTGATCAGTGGATAGGTCTACTCCTAATTAGTGATTGGTAGTTTCAGAAGAAGGGGGGGGGGGGGGGGGGGGGGGGGGAGGGGGCAGGAGGTGGGGAGGGGAAAGGGCAAAGAGGGCAGACAAGTGGAATGGTGTCAATGCAACAGCCCTCAACAGGATGGCAGGAGCCAAATGACCTGGGGAATTATTCATAGCATGCTCTTCTTATCAACACCCCTGAAATAGCTGTCCATGCCGAACACTAGGTACAGTATGTTTTTTTCCCAGTCATTCAGGAATCACTATCTATCATCCAGTCATTCAGGAATCACTATCTATCATCCAGTCATTCAGGAATCACTATCTATCATCCAGTCATTCAGGAATCACACTATCATCCAGTCATTCAGGAATCACACTATCATCCAGTCATTCAGGAATCACTATCTATCATCCAGTCATTCAGGAATCACACTATCATCCAGGAATCACTATCTATCATCCAGTCATTCAGGAATCACACTATCATCCAGTCATTCAGGAATCACTATCTATCATCCAGTCATTCAAGAATCACACTATCATCCAGTCATTCAGGAATCACTATCTATCATCCAGTCATTCAGGAATCACTATCTATCATCCAGTCATTCAGGAATAACACTATCATCCAGTCATTCAGGAATCACTATCTATCATCCAGTCATTCAGGAATCACTATCTATCATCCAGTCATTCAGGAATCACACTATCATCCAGGAATCACTATCTATCATCCAGTCATTCAGGAATCACACTATCATCTTAATGGTGCTCAACTTGATACTTTTGAGACAAATGGGGAAAAAGTGTTATCATTTACATGTATTAAATACATGCTAAAGAAATAATTTACTGCTGGCATAAAATAAAATGAACCCTAAACATATTTCTGTCTTAATCAGTTAATGATCTGATTACGAGATTGTACATATATCAACTGTAGAACTGTGTGTGTGAGTGTGTGAGAGCACTTGTCTGTGTATGCTAGAGAGGAGGAGTGGGGGAGGGAGAGAGAGAGGGGGGTGGGAAGGGGTAAGAACAAGAGGAAGAGATTGAGAACGAGAAGATACTAAGACTTATTTCTTCTGGCAGTTCATACAAAAACATTCCACCCATGAAAAAAGTCACAGCAAAATCCGATTTGAGAAAAGCTCTGTAATTCTATCCTGCAGAACAAGAAAAAGATCTTGACATACTGGTATAATCAATAATGGCCTGCAAACCTCTATTGAATTAGTTGAAAACTGCAAGGATAAAAAATGACAGCTTTTGTTTCATTCACTGTAGTCACTACTAATGTCACCTCATTTCTAAAGCAGAAGTGTTTGGGTTTTGTGTGCGTGTGCGTGTGCGTGTGCGTGAGAGAGAGAGAGAGAGAGAGAGAGAGAGAGAGAGAGAGAGAGAGAGAGAGAGAGAGAGAGAGAGAGAGAGAGAGAGAGAGAGAGAGAGAGAGAGAGAGAGAGAGAGAGAGAGAGAGAGAGAGAGAGAGAGAGAGAGAGAGAGAGAGAGAGAGAGAGAGAGAGAGAGAGAGAGAGAGAGAGAGAGAGAGAGAGAGAGAGAGAGAGAGAGAGAGAGAGAGAGAGAGAGAGAGAGAGAGAGAGAGAGAGAGAGAGAGAGAGAGAGAGAGAGAGAGAGAGAGAGAGAGAGAGAGAGAGAGAGAGAGAGAGAGAGAGAGAGAGAGAGAGAGAGAGAGAGAGAGAGAGAGAGAGAGAGAGAGAGAGAGAGAGAGAGAGAGAGAGAGAAGAGAGAGAGAGAGAGAGAGAGAGAGAGAGAGAGAGAGAGAGAGAGAGAGAGAGAGAGAGAGAGCCAATACAATCGATGCTTTACGCGAGTCACATGTAAACATGTAAAGAGCAATGAAAATGGAATGACATTTGGCACTTTACACAAATCAAATACCAAACCAGAACAATTGAGTAATGATGCTTTCAAGACAGAAAGAGCCAAGGAAAACGATAATCATTGACACTGAAGATGCCTGTGCATGACCCCAAGATCTCAGGAACAAAAGTAAAACTAACATTCTACATGACCCAAAGATCAAAGAAAAACGACTGATCATTGATGCCTTTGCATTCAAATCCAAAGATCAATTGAAAACAAATTATGTGTCCAAAGATCTAAAAAGTGAAGAAAATAACTGATGCTTTATTTTGTCTTTTATTGTGATGCTTAAAGTCTTGTCAACAGCAATGGAAGACCCAAAGACCCACCAGTAAAGAACCAGAGATTCATGATCCACAGAGCAAAGAAAAGCTGCAATAAATTGACCATGCTTCACATGGCCCAAAGATCAGTGGAAAAGCTATCTATATCTGACGCATCAGATTACCCCCATAATTAAGAGAGATGAAAACAAAAGCAGAGATATTTGATGTTTAACATGACACAAGGGGAAAGAACAATTATGTTGATGCTTTCCTGTTTTCACGACTCCTTATGATATCAATGTGAAGGGTAAAAGCCAAATGGTACCAAAATACTAAACTACTAACCATCTTCATAAATTTATTTTGTGATAATATCCTCTGGCTTTTCGGTTTCAATTTACTGATCAAATGCTAAAAATGTTGTGCATGACAGAAGCTCCTGCTGTTGCCGGTGTTGCGTAAAATACCTCTCCCGTGAAATATGGCCCTTTCCTCATTCAAACTGTTTGCTGTTTGGGAAGGATAGTGATAGTGTTTGGGAAGTCAGTGATATTTTTCTGAAATTTATTATAATAATAAATAAAGCTTCTATAGCGCTCTTCAATGAACCTTTATGGAGTTTATTATGAGAGAAAAAAATCCAGAAGAAACATTAATAAACCAAGCATAAAAAAATAATTAAAAATGCTCTTGCCGGTCGTCCCCACTCCCACCCCCTTTCTTTTACATACACTATAGACACCATTACAAAAACATTTAGAACACACACACACAATTTTTTTAAAATTTTATCTGCATGGGTGTTTGTATATCGTCCGCCATTTTGGAAAATGCGAAACGGCATGGGTTTGTACATCGATTTCTCGGCAAAGATGCAGATTTAAATCCTCCGGCTCCTGTTCTATTTATTTATTTATTCAAGAAAATTTCTTGGTTCTTTCCATGTAGATTGAGCACTTAAATTTCAATATTTAAAAAAATAGTTGACCTATTTCTCATATCGATCACATGAAATAGGTAACGGTTCTAGTGCGCATGCGCAAGGGTCCTTATTTCACGGGAGGACGTATTTCTCATGACACCGGCTATGATGAGAACATCCCCACCCCCCAGTTCCCTCTCATCCACCTAAACTCTCCCCCTGCCCACCCCCATTTACCTCTCACCTCCCTCTGATGTGTAATATTTATACAGAGGTACCAATATGGAAATTTATGTTATTAGATCATTTTGTAATATCCTTTCCAACACATAGCTAAAGCTTTCTGGACAGCTTGACGAGCTATAAAACTGAATTATATTCCATGCATACTTTAACATGCATCAGTTTATTAACCAAAGATTGAAATCAATCTATGTAAAGCAGTATCAGTTTTTGAACCATAACTATCCAAAATAATATACAGACTAATACAGTATATTCAACTGAATTAATGTAATGCTGTCAAATGTCGGTGTGTGTACATGTATACATACATTAATAATAATAATAATAATTGTACATTTATATAGCGCTTTACCTCAGATGAGCCCAAAGCGCTTTACAATCAATGATTCATCAACAGACAACAAAAACAGCATTAAAGAGTGACACCAACCAGCAACAGCGCATATACAAAGCAACTCTCTCTCTCTCTCACACACACACACACACACACACATATAAACACACACATTTATCGAAGCCAACTCGTTCATACCCCATTCGGTAAGCCACAGCAACCGAGCCGCATGGACTGACCACATACACCAACACACATGCACAAACACCCTCACACAAAAACGTACGCACGCAGACACACACACAAACACGCACACAAAACCAAAACACACACAAGCACACATGTATGCACATTCATGCTTACACACACACAACACACACACACACACACACACACACTCAACACACACGCACCACAAAACACAGCACAAACCTCATTTAATTTTCCCTCACGTGCACACAACGATAGACAACTGATAGACGCAGCAGGAAAAAGATGGGTTTTAAGAGAGGTTTTGAATGAGGAGACTGAGTTGGAGTGTCGGAGAGGAGAAGGCAGAGAATTCCACAGAGATGGTGCTTGACAAGAAAAAGAACGTTGGCCAGCAGATTTGAGACGGATGGAGGGAATGGAAAGGAGACGAGAATCAGAAGACGAACGTAGTTGGCGAGCTGGGACATAGAGATGAAGAAGATCAGAGAGATACACGGGAGCTTGATCATTCAGTGACTTGAAGGCAAGGAGAAGTTTGTAGTCAATACGTGATTGAACTGGGAGCCAATGTAGGGAACGAAGAACCGGAGTGATGTGATCGTACCTAGGGGAGCAAGAAATGAGACGAGCAGCATTATTCTGGACCCGTTGGAGCTTAGAGATGAGAATTGATGGACAGCCAGCAAGAAGTGAGTTACAGTAGTCAAGGCGAGACAGGACAAAAGCACATACTAGAGTCTTCAGGGCATCTTGAGAGAGGAAACGGCGGATGGAACTAATTCTTCGAAGTTCTAGATAGCAAGCCTTGCAAACATTGGAAACATGCTGTTTGAAAGAAAGGGTTTGGTCCAAAGTAACACCTAGATTGCGGACGGATGCCGATAGCTTGATCTCAGTGCCATCAATGTCGACAGAACCTGGGAGAACCTGAGTTTTAATTGTGTGGTTAGAGGCTACAAGAATCATCTCTGTCTTTTCAGCATTTAGTTGCAGTTTGTTGTAAAACATCCATGTTTTAACAGCAGAGATGCACAACTTAGAAGAAGAAATCATTTGATCTAATTGACTCAGGTGGGCAGAAATGTACAGTTGATTGTCATCAGAAAAGCTATGATGTAGAATAGAATGCTGGTTGATGATGGCGGAGAGAGGTTGGGTATAAAGAACAAAAAGGATAGGGCCTAAGACTGAACCTTGGGGCACACCGAACTGAAGACCTTTTGGAAGATTAAGCAATTAATAAGTCCACGCTTCATGAATGAATGTATGTGTTGTGTGTGTGAGTGTGTGAGACAATGAGAGAGAGAGAGAGAGAGAGAGAGAGAGAGAGAGAGAGAGAGAGAGAGAGAGAGAGAGAGAGAGAGAGAGAGAGAGAGAGAGAGAGAGAGAGAGAGCGAGCGTTGTGTGTGTGTGAGTGTGTGAGACAATGAGAGAGAGAGAGAGAGAGAGAGAGAGAGAGAGAGAGAGAGAGAGAGAGAGAGAGAGAGAGAGAGAGAGAGAGAGAGAGAGAGAGAGAGAGAGAGAGAGAGAGAGAGAGAGAGACTGCACATAATTATCTCCAAATATAGAAGTTAGAACACTCAATTTTTAGTGGTTTTATTTTTTGTGTGTTTGACGGTTTAAGGTTTGGACATACATGCGGAGATTCTGTGTGGAAACCTGTGCTCGATCCGAAAATAAGTAAAAGAAAGAAGGGAAAAGATTTGCACACGTGTCCGTATTTCCCCTAATCCGTAAATTTTTACCCTGATGAAAATGATGTTTTACGTCCTCTCGGTCATAGACACATATGGGACATTTGTAAATTTAAATACAATGTTGGGAACAATACTGGCCGCAATGCCTGGAGGCAGTGCAACACCAGTAAAGTCCCGAGTTTTTAACAATATAGATAGGTGTAGCGGTAACCATGCCTCGGTTAAACCTCATCGGCTATGGTACTGCCACATTGGACAACTGCACACAAATAATTTATTTATTTATTTTTTACCCTTCTTTCTTTTACTTATTTTATGGATAACGCATGGGATTTCCGCATGAACTGTGTACGAGGCCTTTGGGTTAGGGATAGGGTTAGGGTTGGTTTAATTTCAGATTGAAAGGTTAAAAGATACAAATTCTAAACTTTCGCTGAAAACCAACATTGTTGAGCGAATTACGTCACTTTGCACACTTGGAGATGATCATGTGCAGTCTTGAACGTCTTGTGTGTGTGTGTGTGTGTGTGCGTGTGCGTGTGCGTGTGTGTGTGAGAGAGAGAGAGAGAGAGAGAGAGAGAGAGAGAGAGAGAGAGAGAGAGAGAGAGAGAGAGAGAGAGAGAGAGAGAGAGAGAGAGAGAGAGAGAGAGAGAGAGAGAGAGAGAGAGTCAGTCTACAAATGACAACTTTTATTGACAATGACTTAGTCTTCATGTCAAGGGGGTGAATACAGGATCAAAACGAAAAACAAAAGCATAATATTATGCTTGTACATAAGCAGTTTGCAATTCAAGCACGCACACGCACAAACCTAGGGTTCTTGTTGAGTTGTTCTGAATCTGATTAGTGTAGCCTATAGATCTCTGTACCATTTATTTGGAGAGAGAGAGAGAGAGAGAGAGAGAGAGAGAGAGAGAGAGAGAGAGAGAGAGAGAGAGAGAGAGAGAGAGAGAGAGAGAGAGAGAGAGAGAGAGAGAGAGTCAGTCTACAAATGACAACTTTTATTGACAATGACTTAGTCTTCATGTCAAGGGGGTGAATACAGGATCAAAACGAAAAACAAAAGCATAATATTATGCTTGTACATAAGCAGTTTGCAATTCAAGCACGCACACGCACAAACCTAGGGTTCTTGTTGAGTTGTTCTGAATCTGATTAGTGTAGCCTATAGATCTCTGTACCATTTATTTGGAGAGAGAGAGAGAGAGAGAGAGAGAGAGAGAGAGAGAGAGAGAGAGAGAGAGAGAGAGAGAGAGAGAGAGAGAGAGAGAGAGAGAGAGAGAGAGAGAGACTATAATTTACCAGATAGTACATTAGTAGTAATATTGGTGAAATCATTTACAAATGCAGAATAGTCAAGGAGCAGTAAAATTATATGAAAAAAAGGTAAAAATAGCAACATATTGAAATGTGAATATCTAGCTTCCAAATCTTTCCCAATCCTTCATTGCCCTTGCTTCAAGTTCATCACCAAGCCTCAATCTAGTAATAAGTGTTTTATCAGAACTAGAAACTGATGTGTCCTCCCAAACCCTTTGAGTGGACGGTTTGTGCAGACTTTCAACGGTTCAAACAGACGGAGGAATGAAGTGGCTGTTCAGTGTGTGTGTGTGTGTGTGTTGTTGGGAGCCAAGGCAAGCGGCCGGCCCCAAACCTTGCTACACAAGCGGTGCAAACAAAGCAAGAACAGCTCTCTGCCTTTGAGTCTGACACACTGCTACTGCTAGTCTAGGCCTAGCTCTCATTCCTCAGTGGCTGCTGCCTTGCAAAAGGTTTAGCCTTGGTTTAGCCTACTCCACACGAACTTGACTATGCCAACATTTTAGTTCCACCATACTACTATCATACTAGGCCTGGTAGCAGTAGTACTACTATCAGTAAAAACCTACAACTACACACATGACCCTCACAATCTCACCTCTCGGGGCTAGAGAGGGACACAAAAGGTTGTGCACAATGGTGCACGAGTCTATCCAGCTGGTCAGGGGGTTGGGGTCAGTTCCTGTGCAGGAGGTGGGTTAAACACCCCCGGTCTGAGCGCTACAACCCAACAGATGGGTCACAATACTGCAAGGCCAGTTGGTTAGGTCGAGCCCTGCCAACCCACCCTAGAACAGTAACAGCTTCTATCCAAGGAAAAAACGTCTGCACAACCGCTGCTACACCCGAATTCACTCGCCAACACTACAATGTCCGTACACTACTACCACGTTCACAGCACCAAACAGCCGTCGGTACAAGTTTGGTGAAGAAGTTGATGACAGGTATCACCAAAAGCGAAAGAAAGCCGAGGTTGATTCGTTGTGATGGTATGCTGGTGACCCACCGAAACAAAACACCACTCCACACTAGGCTAGTGTATCCGTCATGTGCTAGCTACCACCACTAGCAGGGCTGACTGACTGGCCTGCATACACCTCGCTCTCTCTGTGTGTGTGTGTCTCTCTCTGTGCCTGTCCTTCGGCCAGGGGCCTGCCTTGCTACAACAGCCCCGCGCTACTGCTGCTAGCCTTCACTAGGCCTATGTGGCCAACTTCTCACCGCTAGGACTAAGTATACAAACCAAACCACCACACTTGCTATGCAAGCATCACGTTCAACTCCTCGGCTCTTTTTCTACTGGTCCTAAAACACCGTTCTCTCTCTGTGCTGTGTTCTTGTAGTAGTAGTGTGTCGGTGTAGGCCTAGTAGAAGTACAGAGCGGTGTTTTATCGAATGTTGGCTTCATTCTGACGAGAACGGTTTGGGGCAGCCGTTGTAGTGATAGTAGTAGCCTAGGCCTAGTAGTGGCTGCACTTTGCATGGAGTGTAGTAAAAACGGATCCAGCAAGCTAAACAGCACGGTAGTGTAGCAGGGAAGGTTGTCGTGCCGCTGTTAGCACGGGGGGAGCAACCCAAGCTGACAGCAGTTAGGTTTGGAGCTGCAACGTGCCAGTAGTAGAGCACAAAGCCAGAAATACGGAGAGAGAAGAAGGAAGAAAGCCGCCTCTCAATCTGTCTGTCTGTGCGGCTTTGCCTTTCATCCCTTCAGCTGCCTACTGCCACTACACCTCTCTTTCTATCCAGCCAGCCTGCTGCACAGACCAAGGGGGAGGAGAGGGGAGAAGGGGGTCCAACATGGCTGCCGACAACCCAACCCCCGGCCAACAGCACGTCACCACCAACAGACACTCTCCCCCCCCCTCCTCCTTCCCTCCCTCCACCCCGACCCTCCCTTGCTGACTTTGGTGACTATGGAGACAGTGACAGGGAGGGGAGGGGGTCAGAAGAGGAGGGGTAGTGTTGGCTGGGTGTACAACATTTATTCCCTTTCATAGTTATTTCACATCACATTTTTGTGAGGAACTATTTTGTATCTCCCCCTCAAAAAAACCCCAATGCCCCTCCCCCCCCCCCCCTCTCAACAAAGCCATCCTTCATATCGCCCCCACTTCTTTCATGAGGGAGGTGGAGGGGGAGATATGGAAAAACAAACTGTAGATACAAAGAAATTATAGTTCACTAATTACAAAATTGAAAAAAAGAACAAAAAGCTAAGAAATGTGCCTTCAGAGGTTGAAACCATTAAAAGAGCCCATATTTTTTTTATTTTTTTTATTATTATTGTGCCCTTCCTCATCCCTGTCCTTTCTGTACTGAATCAGGTACCCCTTAGACTGTTCTGAAGGCAGTTTCCTTGCCCTATAAATTATTCAATCAATGACAATAATACAATCATGCATTATTCAACATAACACAAAAATTCATACAAGTGTGTGTGTGCGTGTGTGTGTGAACATGCGGGAATGTGTGTGTGTGAGAGCTTGTCAATGTCAACACAACGCCAATAATATACATGATTGTCTCCATAATTATATTATCATCCAACCAACCAGACATATTTTTTAGGATACAATCTTTTTCTACAAACCAAGCAAAAACAAAAATGCTTAAACTGGAAAGAACAGTGATGTTCTTAACAGCTGCCAAGTCAGCAAAAGCTGCCATCCATACACATATAGCTGTTATTTATGAAGTCTTAGTGTAAGCCATCAAGCCAGCTCACGGATGCATGCATTGAAACTCCCTGGTACAAACCCATTCAGAAGGATCAACAGGCACAAATCCTCCAACATCCTTTTCATTCTTATCGTAGAAACCTCCACACAAATTCACCAGACCCGATCTAAAGGCTGTGGAACAATTTACAACTAGACTAGTAATATTATTATTCTTGAAAACTAAGTACAACTGTGCTTCTGGTATCTTTTCACGGGACATGACTATTAACACTGAATCTTTACAGTTTCCATGAAACACAATGTGTTTATACAAGAATTTTAAAACACATGTGTATGTGTATGCGCATGTGCACAGAGAGAGAGAGAGAGAGAGAGAGAGAGAGAGAGAGAGAGAGAGAGAGAGAGAGAGAGAGAGAGAGAGAGAGAGAGAATAATATAATATCCACACAATCAAACATACATTTTTTGGTCTTAAATATAAGCCTGTGAAAATGTGTTGGAACACAACCATACTTCCATGCTTATGAATGTGATAACAGAACAGCATGTATTTTTCAAAAGTTAAATATATTACAAGTTAAACAAACTTCAAATTAGATAACGAATGTCACTGAGTTATTACAAAAACAAAAAAACTTTGTTATTTATTTAAGAAAATGTGTATAGCGCTTCACCTTTAAGCTCTAAGCGCTTAATAGCTCCACCAGTCATAAAAAGACAACCTGGATCATTATAACTTTGTATTCATAACATAGAAGTTGATAACAACACCCACTTCATTGATACATACGCTTCACTACTATAATAAAATAGTTGATGTCACAGTGTATTTAACTCTGCTACCACCCAATGCTAAAGCAAGCCCCCTCAATTCCAATGGCAAACTGTCTGTCGGTCTAAGTTCCCTCCAGAATCAATTACTACCCTTGGTTAGCTGGGTACCAATGGCCGCCCTGTGTGTAAAACCAACAGGCAGTGGTAATGAAAACCGAACACTGAACACCACTGATGTGATTTAGCACCATTGGCCGCTGGAACCCCACACTGGATAAACTTGGGGGTGTGACTGTGTATAGAGGAGTGGGGATGAGTCACTGCGGGGGGGGGGGGGGGGGGGGGGGGGGGGATTTAATACTCACCCTAGACCTCAGTTGACCAAAGCATGACAAGGAATTCCCTCAAAAGATGAGAACTAACAAAGTCAGGAAGACTTCTGAAAAGTGGTAGAGGATTACCCAACCAAAACTCAAGGAGCACCTTTTTTTTCTGAAAATGCATCCAAGGTGAAAACTTTTCTGCTTGCCAAGTTTTATACCAAGAACTTTTTTAAAACAAAACAAAAAACACTATCTGAAGGCCATCTCCGCTGAAGCCTAATTTTTGTTCAAGTTCTAGTTTTGTTGAAACTGGTAGCTTCTTTAGTATAGCATATCAACTTACGGAAAATGGGAAAAAAGTCAGCTTCATCATATAGTAAAAAGGCAAGTGTGTGTGTCTGTGTGAAACACAAAACGGGCCTTATAACTCCGCCGTTTTTCGACCGAATCGCTTCAAATTTGCTGAGCCCTAACGGGGCGATGGCAACGGCAACCGAGGCGGCCGTGTCATTTGCGCGGTTTGGCAAATGCGCGAAACGCGTATCCCCCGGCCTCTCGGCGCCCGTATCTCCGGTATTTATGGACCGATTGCCTTCAAATTTGGCAGGTAGATGACCGGGGACGGTGACTATCGATGTGCCAAACCGGAAGCGAATCGATTCAGAAACGCGCGCGATATACGCCGCTTCACCTTTTCACAAATAAATCTGCCGTTTCTAAACCGAATCGCTTCAAATTTGCCGTCAGGTTTGCTGTGGCCGGGGCAAAGCCTGGCAGCAAATTTGAAGAGAATCGGGAGAGCGCGTCACTCTCAGAGCAGCGCCAACGGGAAACAGGGCCTTATAACTCCGCCTTTTCTTAACCGAATCGCTTCAAATTTGCTGTACTCAGCGTTACCAGTACTTGGCATTACCGCTACTAGGCGTTACTGTTACTAGGGAGACCCCGTCACTCTCAGAGCAGCGCCAACGGGAAACAGAGCCTTATAACTCCGCCGTTTCTTAACCGAATTGCTTCAAATTTGCTGTACTCAGCTTTACCAGTACTTGGCGTTACCGTTACTAGGCGTTGCGCTAGTCTTTATATTAAAAGCTAAGTGTGTGACTGTCTGTCTGTCTGTGTGAAACACAAAACGGGCCTTATAACTCCGCCGGTTTTCGACCGAATCGCTTCATATTTGCTGTGAGCCCTAACGGGGCGATGGCAACGGCAACCGAGGCGGCCATGTTATTTGCGCGGCTTGGCAAATGCGCGAAACGCGTATCCCACGTCCTCTCGGCGCCCGTATCTCCGGTATTTCTCGACCGATTGCCTTCGCATTTGGCAGGTACATGACCGGGGACGGTGACTATCTGTGTGCCACCGGAAGCGAATCGATGTAGAAACGCGCGCGATACAGGCCGCTTAACCTTTTCACAAACAGCGGCGAAATGAGACCTGACATTGACTCGAAATTTGGAACGTGCATGACCAGGGATAGTGACTATCTTGGTGCAAAATTTCAACAGCATCCGTTCATAACCGTGCGCACTATGACCCGATTGACATTTTGCGAACAACGCTAATTTCAACATTATACACAAAAAGAACTCTCCCGAGTAACGGAGCAGCGAGAAAACGGTTGCACAGCGGACATTACTTCAGCGAGGATTTACTGTAGCGAAGCCTCCTATCGCGCTACTCTCTCTCTCTCCCTCTCTCTCTCTCGCGCGCGCGGGCCAGCAGGTTAGCAGCTTAAAGTTAGACTAGTTAGACTGGACTCATGTCAGTTACAAGTTACCACGTGCGCGCGTGTGTGTATGGGGTGTAGGGCGGGGGGCGGGAGTGGGGATGGGTGGGGTGGGGGTAGGGGGGTGGGGGATGGTTGGGGGGGGGGGGGGGGGGGGCAGTGGGGAGTCTGTATATCTCTCTGTCTCTGTCTTTTTCTGTCTGTCTCTCTCTGTGTGTATGTTTGTCTGTCTCTCACTTTCTGTCTGTCTCCCTCCCCCCCCTTCTCTCTCTCTCTCTGTCTTCTGTCTCTAGGGCCTATGTCTCGCTGTCTGTCTGTCTGTCTGTCTCTCTCTGTCTTTGTCTGTCTCTCTCTCTCTGTCTCCTGTCTCTGTATGTCTATGTCTCTCTCTCTCTCTCCTTCTCTGTGCCTGCTCCGGGGCGGAGGTTGTTAAACAAATGTTCATTCATCCAACCGGAACAGCAGTTGTCCTCTTTGCTCTCTGTCTATGTCTCTCTGTCTCTCATGGCTATTGTCTTGCACCTATTTGGGGTGCGGGTGGGGGTGCGGATGGTTGGGGGGAGGGTTGGGTGTGGTGCGGTGGGGAATAAAACAAGATATAAAAAAAATAGAAAGAAACAAAAAAACAAAAGTAATAATATCATATTTCGCTGACCCAGCAAAACCAGTACTGAGCAATACCAGTACTGGGCGTTACCAGTACTGGGCGTTACTGTTACTCGGCGTTGGCTAGTCATATAATAAAAAGGCAAGCGTGTGTCTGTCTCTGTGTGTGTGTGTGTGTCTGAAACACAAAACAGGCTTTATAACTCCGCCGTTTTTCGACCGAATCGCTTCAAATTTGCTATGAGCCCTAACCGTTGATGGCAACGGCAACCGAGGCGGACGTGTCATTTGCGCAGTTTGGCAAATGCGCGAAATGCGTATCCACCGGCCTCTCGGCGCCCATATCTCCGGTATTTCTGGCCGGATTGCCTTCGAATTTGGAAGGTAGATGACCGGGGACGGTGACTGTCTGTGTACCAAACCGGAAGCGACGATTTATCAACGCACGCGATATATGCCGCTTAACCTTTTCACAAACCGCGACGCAACCAGACCCGACATTGACTCGAAATTTGGAACGTGCATGACCGGGGATAGTGACTATCTGTATGTCTCTCTGTCTCTGTCTTTTTCTGTCTGTCTGTCTCTCTCTGTATGTTTGTCTGTCTGTGTCTCTCTCTCGCTTTCTGTCTGTCTCCCCCCCCCCTCTCTCTCTCTCTCTGTCTTTGTCTGTAGGGCCTATGTCTCGCTGTCTGTCTGTCTGTCTCTCTCTCTGTGTCTGTCTGTCTCTCTCTCTCTCTTTGTCTGTCTGTCTCTCTCTCTCTGTCTCCTGTCTCTGTATGTGTATGTCTATGTGTCTCTCTCTCTGTCTGTCTGTCTGTCTCTCTCAGTCTGTCTGTCTCTCTCTGTGCCTGTTCCGGGGTGGAGGATGTTAAACAAATGTTCATTCATCCAACCAGAACAGCAGTTGTCCTCTTTGCTCTCTATGTCTCTCTGTCTGTCTCTCATGGCTATTGTCTTGCACCTATTAGGGGGGCAGGTGGGGGGGGCAGATGGTTTGGGGGGAGGGGGGGTGCGGTGGGGAATAGGGGGGGAGGGAGGGTGCGGTGGGGAATAAAACAAGATAAATTTTTTTTTAGAAAGAAACCAACAAAAAAAAGTAATAATATCATATTTCGCTGACCCAGCAAAACCAGTACTGGGCGTTACTGGTACTCGGCGTTGGCTAGTAATATTAAAAAAAGAAATGTAAATAGAGAACACAATTTGTTTTCCCTTTCAAAGGTTTAATTTAAGTGCAATACAGTCATAAGTTGACACAAATTTGTTAACGACTTGACTGCCGTAAAAAAAGAAAAGAAAAAATCATTGTACAAATCATGACATAAAAAAGGCAACTATAGAGCCAGTCTGGCAAAATGGTCTGGGGATATAACTCTCTTGACTGTTAGAGCAAAAGCCAGCATATTGGAGTTATTCCTCTTCATCTGATGATGTCATCAGTGATGTCATCAAGTCAGTATGTGATAAGTTATATGGCAGTCATGGGGTAGATGTTTCATTTACGCCAATTGTCAGTTCTACAGGTATAAAATAAAGAAAATACAGCTGATGAACCAGAGGCTCTCTGTCAACTCCCTCTCTTCATTTAAGACTTCTCTCAAATCTACTCTCTTCAGATCATAGTCTGCTTCATTTCCTGTCAAAGTACTTTGTCCCTTCCATGCACGTGTGTTTGTGCGTGCGCGTTTGTGTGTGTGTGCATTTATTGTGTGTGCGTGTGCGCGCTCGCGTGTATAATGTGTTTCTATTGATGGTTTATTAATTTATTAATAACTTATTTATTATGTAAGCACTTAGGGCTTATTAAAGATTAAGCACTAGAAATGCCCATTATTATTATTACATCCATATCACTACAACCAAATCATGTGTATTAACAGCGAATTACCACACACAATACTTTCCTATCCATACAGGGTTCTGAACAATTCTACACTAGTTGACGACAGCTGTTTCCATACAAGCTTAAATGTCTTTATAAAATAAATCAGATTATTATGCAAATTGATGGTTTTGCTGTCTCTCTCTCTGTCTGTCTAAAAGCTTTTACTGCTTCCATTGTGTTTTTTTAAAAATTTTAATGTGCTATTAACTTATTTATGTTAAAAAAATGTCCTTTTGAATGTATCTTACACATGTGACAGCTGGTGCATTTGTACCATAGAGTTCAAGTGCTTCGGCTGTTGGGATGATCCATGGAGTCTCTCTTTTAGCCAGGGTACAACAACATGCATGTCAGTTTCTGTATGTCTTACATTTTTGTTATGTACATGTTGGAACAATACATTTCCTAACTTTTAAAGGCAATATTAAAAGAATTGTAATTTCAATTGTGAACTATATGTTAACTTTCAGTTTAACACTTTGCTATGGATGACGGGGACCAGTGTGTGTGTGTGTGTGTGTGTGTGCGTGCGCGCATGCACACATGCTTGTATGTATGACAATGTGTATTTGAGTGTGTATGCTTGCTTGTATGTATGAAGTATGCATGTACACACTGACATGAACTGAACATAAGGGAGCAAACTATCGCCATGCCACACTCTTCTTTCTCCCCATTCCTCAAGAAGGAACTATGGAGTCCACATATAAAGACTGCCCGTCATTGAATAGTTCATTGACAAACCAGTTACTACTAAACTTCCTTGCCAGAATGTGACCAAGTCACTTCACACTTTGATTACTTACAACACTGCTAGGCACTTTGTGTGCACTTCAAACTACAGTTTTAGCCCCCTTAACCCACCACTGCACCATCAGTTTTTCCATTTACCTCTAATTCACCCCTACCCTGTCTCTCTCTTCACCCTTGAATGAAATTTGGTGTCTCTCTTCACCCTTTTACCCCCCCCCCCCCCCCCCTCTTTTAACCTTTTCTTTCCTTCAACTTTCCTTGTGTATGTTTGCATACAAATCATAGTTAAGCTAACTGTGGAGGCTGTTAACCCAAGTTCTAACCACTCTGAACCTTGCTGTGTCTTACTGCACGCACTTGCCACTCTCAGCGTGACATTTCACCGACAAGTGACAGTGTTTTCATGCCTGTAAACACCCTGTTGACCTCTCCGGTGTTGCAAAATGCCATTCAACAAAAGTCAACCTCTGTTCCTCTTTCCTGTCCCTTTCTATCTCCAGAATCTTTCCACCTTACTCATCTGTCTCTTCTTCAGATGTACACAGCAAATGGACAAACAAAACAAACAACTGTTAAAACAGTATGTTGATAATCAGAATTATCAAAATAATTCTTCTTCTGCACTCAACAGGCTACGCATCAAAACCTCAGACCGAGTGCTGCTGCTAACCTGGATGTCCGGTAAAGGTCGTCTGTCGTCCCCCAGAGTTTGGTTCTGAGGTCCATCCCTCCAGGCCAGATCTGTTGCTGCATCCCACCATACAGAGGGCACTCCTGAAGAACATGGGAAGGGGTCTGGTCAGCTTGTCCGCACTGGCATAGAGATGAGTCTGCGACCCCAATCCTTCATAGGTGTGCACAGAGGCCGCAGTGCCCTGTGCGCAGGCGGAAGATAGTAGTTTGTTCTCTCCTCTCCAGTGTCCGGATTGGGTCCATGTGTGCCTGGTAGCCGTTGTTTCGGTGAAGCCAGTCCACTTTGAACCTGCCACGGATGAGAGTCCTGGCTTCCTCATACGTAGCAGGGACATCAGACTGGGTGAGCTGGCTACCTTCCTTTACAAGGCGATCTTCACGCTCATTTCCCGAAAGGCCGACATGAGCAGGCACCCACTGGAGAGTAGTTGGAGCCTTTTGGGTCAGGGTGGCATGGGAGGCCTTGAAGGCTTGTACTAGTGGGTCTGGATCAGCAGACTCAAGGGCCTGGAGAGTGGACATGGAGTCTGTGAAGATGGAGACGCTGTCGAGGGGCTTTTCACATGTGGAGAGGAAGTCTGCTGCTGTTTTGATGGCAAGAACTTCGGCTCTGAAGTTGGACCAGAGCTTTCCTCCTGCTAGTGCTATTCTGCTGCAGTCTCTGTCTGAATACCGGACATGGACTCCAATTCCGCCATTGCGTGTGGCACCCTCCGCTGATCCATCTGTGTAGACATGGGTCCAGGATAGCTATCATTTATCATGGCCAGAGTCAGAGACTTAGGTGCGGTTGTTTGTTGTGTTTTGACAGTGATGCCAGGAACACTAAGGCTGATGGTGGCCTTCACCTCTTGGTCAAGCCTCCAGTCAGGTGGGGCAAGATGTGTACAGGACTGTTCTTCTGGGAGGATGTCGCTGTACCTCTGAGTGCCTTGTACTGGTGGTTGAGGCTCTGGCTTTTGAAGCGGTTCTTGGTGGGCTGTTCTTGGAAGGCAATGTGAAGGCAGTCTTCGCAGTTTTTCACCCCACATCAGGACCTTCCGGTCGCGTCTACTTTCCAGGGGCTCGAGATTGGCAGACTTTTCCATCTGATGGATTGGTGTTGACCTCATGGCATCGATTAATGAATGAAACAAAGTCCCATATTTTGGACCTTGTCCAGCCTGCTTTTGTTGGTTTTTGAGGCTGTTCTCCATGAGGTGAGGCATACACCATGGTGGGTCTGACCGCTCCCAGCCGAGAAAAGTTGCTGTGTCCGTCTGTGTTTGCGCCTGGACTTTATCCATTTCTTTAGTTGGGGATATTTTCCGCGAGGTGGGTGGGGGTTGGACAACTTTCTTTTTAATTAGGTCTGGTACACAGTACATCCGGATTTTCCTCATTGAAATAATAAGTAAAAAAGGAGGAAACAAATATACAGATTTGGGGAAATTCGGACAGGTGCGTATAATTTTTCCCTACTTTCTTTTACTTATTTACGGATTGCATAATGTGCGTGCATACATCCGCATGTGTACACAGCCTTAGACTGTGTGATGCTGGGAAACTGTTTACACCATCCTGGACCTGTATCAGTTTTACAAAACTTAATACTTCATAATACCTTATTAATTCAAAAGAAAATAGCAAAATAAAGCCCCAAATTCATTGCCAAAATAATGCAACTAAACACAGACAAAGCCATCACTTTCCCACAGGAACTGACAATAATTAAACAACAAAAAGCAGCAACTGTACATCGTGCACAAGAAAGACCAATCACAGATACTGTTCAGAACAAAGCGGATGGAGGTGTACACATCTGTACAGCAGTTGTACTGTGTGGCACCATCTGTTGTAGGTGTGAAGTTGGGCTAAACACTACACGTCACCTGTGACTATCACAATATCAACGTTCACTGCAAACATTAAGTTAGTTATGCAGACAGCAAAACACTACCATTGTCACAGCTCATATTATCACACATCTGACTGTTATTATATTGGGGGCATTGTTTGTTCAGTTTGTTCCAATAACATCAAGGGGGCTTTGTATTAGCACTTTCATGCAATGTTCTCTCTCTCCCTTCTCAATCTCTATGCCTCGCGCGCCCTCCCTCGCGCGCGCGCGCGCTCCCTGTGTGTGTGTGTGTGTGTGTGTGTGTGTGTGTGTGTGTGTGTGTGTGTGTGTGTGTGTGTGTGTGTGTGTGTGTGTGTGTGTGTGTGTGTGTGTGTGTGTGTGTGTGTGTGTGTGTGTGTGTGTGTGTGTGTGTGTGTGTGTGTGTGTGTGTGTGTGTGTGTGTGTGTGTGTGTGTGTGTGTGTGTGTGTGTGTGTGTGTGTGTGTGTGTGTGTGTGTGTGTGTGTCCCTGTGTGTGTGTGTGTGTGTGTGTGTGTGTGTGTGTGTGTGTGTGTGTGTGTGTGTGTGTGTGTGTGTGTGTGTGTGTGTGTGTGTGTGTGTGTGTGTGTGTGTGTGTGTGTGTGTGTGTGTGTGTGTGTGTGTGTGTGTGTGTGTGTGTGTGTTGTGTGTGTGTGTGTGTGTGTGTGTGTGTGTGTGTGTGTGTGTGTGTGTGTGTGTGTGTGTGTGTGTGTGTGTGTGTGTGTGTGTGTGTGTGTGTGTGTGTGTGTGTGTGTGTGTGTGTGTGTGTGTGTGTGTGTGTGTGTGTGTGTGTGTGTGTGTGTGTGTGTGTGTGTGTGTGTGTGTGTGTGTGTGTGTGTGTGTGTGTGTGTGTGTGTGTGTGTGTGTGTGTGTGTGTGTGTGTGTGTGTGTGTGTGTGTGTGTGTGTGTGTGTGTGTGTGTGTGTGTGTGTGTGTGTGTGTGTGTGTGTGTGTGTGTGTGTGTGTGTGTGTGTGTGTGTGTGTGTGTGTGTGTGTGTGTGTGTGTGTGTGTGTGTGTGTGTGTGTGTGTGTGTGTGTGTGTGTGTGTGTGTGTGTGTGTGTGTGTGTGTGTGTGTGTGTGTGTGTGTGTGTGTGTGTGTGTGTGTGTGTGTGTGTGTGTGTGTGTGTGTGTGTGTGTGTGTGTGTGTGTGTGTGGTGTGTGTGTGTGTGTGTGTGTGTGTGTGTGTGTGTGTGTGTGTGTGTGTGTGTGTGTGTGTGTGTGTGTGTGTGTGTGTGTGTGTGTGTGTGTGTGTGTGTGTGTGTGTGTGTGTGTGTGTGTGTGTGTGTGTGTGTGTGTGTGTGTGTGTGTGTGTGTGTGTGTGTGTGTGTGTGTGTGTGTGTGTGTGTGTGTGTGTGTGTGTGTGTGTGTGTGTGTGTGTGTGTGTGTGTGTGTGTGTGTGAGAGAGAGTTTGTGAGTGTGTGCGTGCATGCACAAGCCAAGTGCATGCATAAGTGTGTGTGTGTGTGTGAGTGCCTTTATTTTGAGTCGTGCACATGTGTATTCTGTTTGAGTGCTTGTACTTCCATACATATGTATCTCTGTACGAGTGCTTATGACTGTACTTATGTGCATACATAACATGCATAATATATATGTACGTGCATGCGCTCTTGTGCTCACATACATATTACATCTGTGCATCCGAATGTTAAAAGACTGATAAATGTTATCCCCCTGGACTAATGACACAGCAAACTGTGATACGTTTTACTTTGGACCTTCATGTCTGCACAAGTGAGCATTTCACCTTTAATGATATGGCCAGGCCTGGTGTGTTCATGTCTGCCAGCTATTAGTAATGAATTTTGCAGCTGCTATAAAAATTTGACACTGACACTGCTCTCTCTCTCTCTCTCTCTCTGCCCTAGAGACCTCCCCCCCCCCCCCCCCCCCCCCCCCCATTATGTCTCCCCACCAATCTTTATCACATTCTCTACCTTTTTATTATGGCTTGGGTAATATTAAGTGGCAATTGTAAATATTTTGGGTGGTATTTTCAGTGTGTGTGCGTGTTTGTGTTGCGCATTGGGTAATATTAAGTGGCAATTGTAAAAAATATGTTTTGGTATTTTCAGTGTGTGTGTGTGTCGGTTTATGTGCATGTGCCCCCCCCCCCCCCCCCCCCTCACTATCAGTCAAGCCACGCCAAAGGCATGAGTAGCAGCATGATAATCTTAAGTCATATATGGCAACAACATCCGCCCCATAACAGTGTGCCTCACCCAAAACAGGCATTTTTAAAGCTCTGTGAAAGCAATGCATAATTGTTTTGTTACAAAAGCAAAAAACCTGATTGAGTTCAACAATTGAAATTGATACAAAGAAACAAATTTAAGTCAATGCTTGATTTTACCTTAATGGCAAAACTGAAAAGCACTTTACTCAATGTAACTGTTAACAATGAAGGGGTCTAGGCCTGTGTGTGTGCATGCGTGCATGCGTGTGTATGTGTCCTCTGTCTCTCTCCCTGTCTCGGAGTCTGTCTTTATCTGTCCCTGTCTGTATCTCTCTATCTCTTCCCTCCCTCTCTACCATTTGACAGATACAAACGTGCAAAAAGACTAACAGAAGAAGAAAAGCAATAAAGTGTCTCTCTCTCTGTCCACCATATGGTCAAGTAAAAGACAGACAGATGACCGACTGACAAACACACACACACTCGGGGGGCAAGTAAGAGAGAGTGAGAAAGAGAGAAAGAGACAGACAGACGGACGGACAGGTAGAAAGAGACATAGATAGGCCACACACACACACACAGGGGTACCCGTGGGGGAGGATGTCCAGGGAAGAAATGTCCGCCAGGAACGGGGGGGGCAAAAGTACCAGGGGGCAAGTGTCCGGGGGGCAAATGGTCTGGGGGGCAAATGTCCGGGGGGAAATGGCAGGGGGGAAGTGTCCGGGGGCAAATAGCCGAGGCGGAAGTGGCCTGATACTAATGAAGAAGAAAACAATTGGTACACAACCGAAGATTCACACCCTATCCATCTGTGAGTCCTTTATTTTTTATCACTTAACTGATTCATTCATGTTGTTTAAAGCTTTACAAACTATATATACTAGCGCAACGCCTAGTACCGGAAATACTGAGCACCGGTAATGCCTAGTACCGGTAATGCTGAGCAGCAGGTTTTTTTGGTCCACGAAATATTATATTATTACTTTTGACTCTCTCCTTCTTTCCATCTTCTTCTCTCATCCTGCTCTACCCACCACCCCACCCCCTCCCCCACCATCCCCCACCCTGGGGGGGACACAGACACACACACACAACCTTGCCTTTTTATTATATGATTATATAGTAAATGTTATATTAAAAAAAAGTTTGAAAACTTGACAGCAAATCTTGTTTCTTTTTACCAACTGTTTATTATACTGTTCCTTTTCATTACCGCAGCCCCACATTAAAATTTCATCCAGCAAACTCTATACCTGTACCCAATCCCAAGCCATTACAGGTCTTTGTGGACTTTCCAAACATAGAAAACATCTGCTTTGATAAACACAAATTGGATTTCCAGGGGAGCCATTGGAAAAGGAAAACACTTGCTGGTTGTAGCCAACTGAGTTGCTAAACATCTGCTGGTTTGGTTAGAGTCCTGTTGTTTTTTCTTGCACAGTTTGGGGTGCAGGGAAGAAGCCTGGCTAATTGGGTGGTGGTATGTGTGTGTGTGTGTGTGTGTGTGTATGTGATGGGGGGGGGGGGGGTCCCCCATGACACCCAGGCACACACCTCTGAGCCAGCAGAAAACCTAACTGTAGGTCAATTACCAGAGTATACTTTATTATTTAAAATAAATTCAAATGTTTGTATGCCACAATCTGTTGTTTCAGACTATGACTGCCAGAAAGCAGAGGGAATAGCCCAGGGTACATCCCCACTCTCTTGACCAAAGGGATTTGAGGACATTTGGTATTGGGGAGGTCCCACAGGTCAACTAATCCCTTTGGCTGTAGTACTAGAGCCAGTGCAAAATGGGCCCTAGTTTGCGAGTCAGTCATCCACAAAAGACTAAAGTATACCATGATTTCTCTATAGGCCTACTGTAGAAAATCATTTATTGTACAGCTCCCAGTTTACTACTGAACACTACTATAGGCTAATGCTAACCAATGATAAAAGCCATTACTTTAAAATAAAATAAAAATGGAGTAAAGGGCGAGAGAACCTCATCAGTAACCACCCTGGCAAATCCTAGCACAGTGGGTTTATTGCAGCTATGGTAAGTTGAGGAGGGAAAGCCGGTTGTCTCCCTTGCACTGTGAGATCAGCAACAATAATGCAGGTCTTGGCCAAACACAAGAGTGGTGCCCTCTATCTGTGTAGATCAGTGTGTGTGTATGTGTGTGAGAGAGAGAATGTATGAGTGTGTGTGTGCATGTGTGGGAGAGAGAGAGAGAGAGAGAGAGAGAGAGAGAGAGAGAGAGAGAGAGAGAGAGAGAGAGAGAGAGAGAGAGGAGTGTATATGTGCATATGAGTGAGTGTGGGAATGAGTGAGTGTGTGTATGTGAGAGTGTGAGCGTGTGTGTGTGTGTGTGTGTGTGTGTGTGTGTGTGTGTGTGTGTGTGTGTGTGTGTGTGTGTATGTGTGTGAAAGAGAAAAGAGAGAGAGACACAGAGAGAGAGACAGAGAGTTCAGAAATGTTGTGTTGAAGTATTCCACATACACACACTGACACTATTCCCCCTCACCCCTTATAAACCTCTTCGTAGGCATCAGACACACACAATAAAGTATGAACTCTTCTAGCGCCATGTATTTTGCATGTTCTTGGTTGTCCGTTGCATCTCAATCGACAAGAGAGGAGTCACTATTTTGTTCAAGTGCACATACGTTGCTTTAAGGGAAGCATCACTGACACAAGCTCTGAAAGTAGACAAACACATGGCAGGGTGCTTGGCAGTGACTATCTTTGCATCTGGTGGGAGTGAAGTGTGATGTACTGGGTGAATGTATCCACCCATGGTGCTAGAAGAGCTAAAACACACACGTGTACAAAACAGTATGTTGATGCTATCCATCTACATTATTACTCACACCACCCACTTCCACCAATAAAAATAATAATAACGGTATAAAATAGCATTCATTAAAACAAAATTACTTTTAACAAGAAAAAGAAATTCAAGCCAACTTCTAATGATTTCTTGTTTTACAACACAATTTTTGTTGATCCAAATTCTATCACAATGTTTGATGCTAGATATTGATTTTAGGTCTTTGTTGTTCTGGTTTTTGATTGTTTGTTGTTTTCTGATTACCCTAATAACAGAAAATTGCATAATGTATTCTGGCAGCCACTCAGGTTTTTTTTTCTTTCATTATTTTGTTGAGTTTGGTTCAATTATACAACACAGAAAACCCCAATTCCCCATGAAGGAACAGTTTGGTTCGCCCTTCGCCCTTTATTGAAATCTCTCTCTCTCTCTCTCTCTCTCTCTCTCTCTCTCTCTCTCTCTCTCTCTCTCTCTCTCTCTCTCTCTCTCTCTCTTCACATCTCTCTCTCTCCATCCTTGCTCTTGATTAAACTTGCTTTCATTACTTTGCATTCTCTTCTTTTAACCACAATTTCTCAGTTCAAACAATTCACCCATCCTCCATCTGACCTCTGGACGACCATGATCATCCCCACCCCCCTCAGCCAAAGGGACAGATGAGCACAGAGATAGGGGAGATGGAGGCAAGCTGAGATAATTCCATGATATGAGCACAGGGATTTGACGAATTGGAATGGGGTGGGGTACAAACAAACCCCAGTGCAGCCCTAATGTTCTTCGCTCAGCTGACCGCACAGGCCCAATCAGGGGGAGATGGGGTCAAGGTTCACAAAATGAACAAGAAAAAGAGAAAAGGTGACCACAAAAACGACAAAGTTGACAAAATGAAACATTACAAGCTCCTCAATATTTTGACAAGCCCTCCACGTCCATTGACCCCAGAGGCATTTCCAGGGGTGGAGAAGCACACACCTCCCTCCCCTCTTTCTAGTCTCTTGATCTGGGATCGTTCTAGAAAAAGTATCAATGCTCATTCTTCAAGACAAACATCTCCCACTTTTTGAACAGAACTTAAAAACAAGAAGACGAGGACAGTCAGAGATTGAAGGCAACGATCAAAAACCTCTCCAACGGCAGTGCGTCTCCAAGGATACCGGGCGGCAGGTCGACAGTGGCAAAGAGAAAAAGATGAAACTGGACGGTAAAGTTATCGACAAGAGGACAACCTTTAGAGAGGGGAAGGGAAAGGCGTTTTCACTTGCACCCACTGAGGGACAGGAAAGCCCAACAAAACCCACCACAGTTAATTACAACCCAAGAAATGAGGCAAGTGGACCTTCAGCTTCACAGACAGTTGGGAGAGAGGGGGTGGGGGTGGGTATAAAAAAGGAAGGGTGGTCAGGTTGAAAGGAGGGAAAGAGGAGGGTGGAAGTTTGTGGGCATGAGGAAGCATAACTGATTGGGATGGAAGAGTTATTGATGTAAAATTCCTACCCAAACAAAATCAATCACAATCTTTCAATCTATAAAATCAATCAATCGAAGGTGTTATCATCTACACCAAAAAGCTCTTTGACATATTATATACTCGGCATGTGACATGTCACCTTCAGATTATGTAACACTGTACTGAACCTCAAATGCAGTGGTTCATTGGATATTGCACAGACAATACGGCATAGACAGGCAGAAAGAAAGAAAGAAAGAAAGAAGGAAATTAAAGAAGACAGACAGATAGAAAAGAAAGAAAGACACACAAATGGTAACAATACCCCTCCGCTTCACCAAAGACATATAAAGTGGTTTGGCGAAAGTGGGTTAAAGTAAACTGGAAACCCTCCCGGGGATCTTTCGTACAAACAGTTCCCCCTTGTAACTTCCTCTAATCTGTCACTCTCTTTGACTCTGCCTAATCCCTTTGCTTACTGTCATCTACAATCTCTGTCTGACTGGTTCATTCTCCTGCCTTTTATCAAGAAACACAAAGATTTTCTCCAGCCAAAGATGGACATGCTGGACCTGTTTTTAGTTAGGCGCATAACGGGAGCATGATGCATCTGTGCTCATATGACAGGAAACTGAGCGATCGAAGACGTAAACGAAGAAGAAGAAGTAAACTGGAAAGAAGGAGGATGATGGGGGTGGGGGTGGGGGGCCAGGGAGAGGGGAAGAAAAGTTGTGATAATTGCAAGAAAACTTATTTTAAAAGGAAGTGTGTTGAGACAAAAAGAGCCAATGGAAATCAGACAGATGATTAATACTTAATGCTACGTTATCATGTAAGTTAGCTTATTGCACACTTAATAGTCATTAAATGTTTTAATGGTTTCGTGCGAAAAAGATACAGTTTTTGATACATGTCTAGTTTATTATGAAAGCGTGTTGCAGTTTTTATTAATACTAGTGCAACGCCGAATACCGGTAACGCCTAGTAACGGTAACGCCAAGTACTGGTAACGCTGAGTAAGGCCCTGTTTCCCGTTGGCGCTGCTCTGAGAGTGACGCGCTCTCCCTAGTAACGGTAACGCCAAATACTGGTAACGCTGAGTACAGCAAATTTGAAGCGATTCGGTTAAGAAAAGGCGGAGTTATAAGGCCCCGTTTCCCGTTGGCGCTGCTCTGAGAGTGATGCGCTCTCCCTAGTAACGGTAACGCCTAGAAACGGTAACGCCAAGTACTGGTAACGCTGAGTACAGCAAATTTAAAGCGATTCGGTTAAGAAACGGCGGAGTTATAAGGCCCCGTTTCCCGTTGGCGCTGCTCTGAGAGTGACGCACTCTCCCGATTCTCTTGACATTTGCTGCCAGGCTTTGCCCCGGCCACAGCAAGCCTGACAGCAAATTTGAAGCGATTCGGTTAAGAAACAGCAGAGTTATTTGTGAAAAGGTGAAGCGGCGTATCTCGACCGCATTTCTAAATCGATTCACTTCCGGTTTGGCACACAGATAGTCACCGTCCCCGGTCATCTACCTTCCAAATTCGAAGGCAATCTGACCAGAAACACCGGAGATACGGGCGCCGAGAGGCCGGTGGATACGCGTTTCGCGCATTTGCCAAACCGCGCAAATGACACGGCTGCCTCGGTTGCCGTTGACATCGCCCCGTTAGGGCTCACAGCAAATTTGAAGCGGTTCGGTCGAAAAACGGCGGAGTTATAAGGCCCGTTCTGTGTTCCACACACACACACACGGACGGACAGTTGGCTTTAATGATTGAAGGATGCTTAACAAATGTAGACATGTATATTAAAAGGGCAGCGATTCGGTTAAGAAAAGGCGGAGTTATAAGGCCCCGTTTCCAGTTGGCGCTGCTCTGAGAGTGATGCGCTCTCCCTAGTAACGGCAATGCCTAGTAACGGTAACACCAAGTACTGGTAACGCTGAGTACAGCAAATTTGAAGCGATTGGGTTAAGAAACGGCGGAGTTATAAGGCCCCGTTTCCCATTGGCGCTGCTCTGAGAGTGACGCGCTCTCCCGATTCTCTTCAAATTTGCTGCCTGACAGCAAATTTGAAGCGATTCGGTTAAGAAACGGCGGAGTTATTTGTGAAAAGGTTAAGCGGCGTATATCCTCTCTGCCCACATTCAAACGCCATCTCAAAACTCATCTGTTTCCTAAATAACTACTAATCCCTTCCTTCATGACTTGGTGTGTGAATGTCTGAGAGTGAACGTCTGTGCTTGGTGAGCGCATATAATTATTTGTGGGTGTCCGCGTGTGTGGGTGTGTGGTGTGCGTGCGCTTGCGCGCACGCGTGTGTAATTCTATGTCTGTTTGTTTGTCTGACCGCCTTTGGGTGTTTGTGTAATTTTTATTTCCCATTCTTTATGCTATATGTTAAATATTATTATATGTGGTGTTATATGTGTATATTATATTTTTATATTGTAAACGCCTAGGGCATTAAATTGATTAGGCGTCCTAAATGTTCTAATAATAATAATAATAATAATAATAATATCGCGCGCATTTCTAAATCGATTTGCTTCCGGTTTGGCACACGGATAGTCACTGTCCCCGGTCATCTACCTTCCAAATTCGAAGGCAATCCGTCCAGAAATACCGGAGATATGGGCGCCGAAAGGCCGGCGGATACGCGTTTCGCGCATTTGCCAAACCGCTCAAATGACACGGCCGCCTCGGTTGCCGTTGCCATCGCCCCGTTAGGGCTCATAGCAAATTTGAAGCGATTCGGTCGAAAAACGGCGGAGTTATAAGGCCCGTTTTGTGTTTCAGACACACACACACACGGACACTTGGCTTTTTATTATATATATGATGATGCCCCACTCCCGCCTCCCCCCCTTCTCGTATTGTCAGATTTGTAGGCATCAGGATATGTCACAGTGTTAGGCCCAAATTACTGAAAACTATGGTACATTCGCCATCAAGGCCCATGACCAGAAAAGCATAATTTGAGAAAAATGTTACTCAAAATGCTTTTTGAGAGTCAAGATTATATCCAGCTTAAAACTAAAAGGTAAAACTTCTGCTATCATAAACAACTTCTCTTGTCAGGAAGTGTCAATCCTCTGAAATTTGCAAATCCGCTTAATAATAATAATGCCCGGATGACTCATCAGTCTGGAAACTTAAAAGACAAACTGTCCTGAAAATCAATAGGACAAAATGTCCTGGCCCTTCCAGAAATCAACAGGACAAAGCCTGCCAGTGCTCAATTTCAATAAAACTTTTGTCCTGACAGGAGAGGGGGTAGGATGGCAGTTTAAACAGAACTATGGCATGTCCTATGACCTGGGCCTCTGGACATCACTGGCACTGAATAACTAGCATCCGTAGCAAGCAAGCAGCCAATACCCCCTACAACCCCACCGGGAAACCAAGCAGTCCCCCTCATTATGTGGAAGCGACCCATAACCCAGCAGAGACTTGCCAACCCTGCTGGTACAGCCAGCAGCACCACGGGCCGACAGCGACCCGCCAGCGGCTATTGGGGGCCAGGGGCCACACGCCCTTGCCGCCCCCCTTGACATGTGTAGGGCTAACTCAATATTGCCCCTCCATTCGCCAGCCTCCAAATCCGTTTTTGTGGCCGGGGCCGGGGGACCTGGCTATTGACAGTTTGGGGTCGAAGGCCGTGGGCTGGGCTGGGGTAAGCCAGGGTAGGGGGTGGGTAGGAAAGGAAAGGAGGATGCAGCAGAGAGAAGAGATAGGGAACGGATAGAGAGAGATGGTGAGCAGAAGTGCGGTGCACAGTTTTGGGTTGTGGGGAAGTACAGGAAAAGATGAAGAGCGAGAGAGACAGACAGAAAGAGAGAGAGAGAGGTGGAGCACAACAGCGGGTTGCTTTCTGGTCTGTGATGGCTATGATTAACCAGGGAGGGTTCACCCCGGGCTGGGGACTAGAAACAGTGTGAACTACAGTAGTGGGTGAGAGAGGACTTGGAACAGGGAAAGGAATGGTAGGACAATGGTGGGCGAGGGAAGAAACAGAAGCAGCAGGAAGACAGCCCCAGCGGTCAAGTGGGGAAAAGCTGAGTAGCCTTCTCTCACTTCGCTGCATCTTTAATCCCAGCAACCAGCCAACAAAGCTTGGAAACATCTTGAAGAATTTGTTGTTTTTCTCTGGCCTGCTCTATGCAGAAAACAGTAGGGACGGGAGGGGCTAACTGCAAACCTGCCTGCAACACACAATGTGGCTGCTGCAATAAATAAATCAGAAGCAAGAGAGGCTTGCGCGCGTGTGCAACTGCGCATGTTAAAAATACGTTGAAGAAAACAAAACAAAAACAGAAGAAACAAACAGTAAGAGATGGCTGTTGAAGGTGGTGGTGGCATAATGGGAGAAAACAGAAGAGGACGAAAGGGGAACGGACAAAAAGTGGGAAGTGGGGGTTGAAAAAGACATTGGCCAAGGGCAGCTTTTCAGTTGACTTTTCTCCCTTGGCTCTCAGCCTAACTGCACAGAGTTGTTTCCCATTCCAAGCACACACAGTTAGGGGGCAGCAGCACAAGGGGCGACAACAAAACTTTGACATGCAGACGCCAGGCGGGGAAAATGAAGCTGGTAATTAACGTGATTGTCGGGGCTGACTTGACTAGCCAGACCTCTAATCTGACTACCCCTCCTCAGGACAACAGGCCCTAACCGGGTTGTGGGCCTTGTCATTTCCTCACTGCCACCACCCCACCACTTCTTGCCCCAAAGATCGCATCGATGTGCCCCCATCTCTATGTGTCATCTTCATTGTTCCCCCGTCTCTATGTGTCATCCTCATTGTTCCCCCATCTCTATGTGACCCTGTCTCTGTGTGCCCCCATCTCTATGTGTCACCCTCATCTCTATGTGATCCTGTCTCTGTGTGCCTCAGTCTCTGTGTGTCACCCTCATTGTTCCCCCATCTCTATGTGATCCTGTCTCTGTGTGCCTCAGTCTCTGTGTGTCCCCTCGGAAAGGGTAAAGGTTAAGGTTAGTGTCTGGGGAAAGGATAAGGTCAGGGTTAGGGTTAGAATAAACAGAGATGGAGATATATACCACGGGGATGAGACGGGGAGACACAGAGACTGGGACACCTAGAGACTAAAATGAGGACACCTAGAGACAGTGGCACAATGCTACGTAACCGCCCCAACACAGTCATCTTTCCCCAGTGGCTGTTTTTACATGCTTCAGCTGCCTCCACTGTTCTCCCTCTCCTGTCTGTCTTGCATGGTTTCCTAACTCTTGTGTGCATGGGAGGGTGCATCCCCACGCATGAAATCATTGAATGTTGGAGGGTTAGGGAATGAGCATCCGTGCATGCATGCCAGCTTGTAGAGCTTGTCTTGCATTCAAAGGGTGGACTAGTTTAAATTGTTTTTAAGTGTAAATTTAGCGCATGGTCTTGCATTCAAAAGGCAGTTTAAATTGCTTTACGGGAAAATTATAAAAATTCATCTTCTAACCAGCCTGAACCATAAAGCACATTAGTGCTTTTGATACAAAAACCAAAACCTCTTGTTTCTCCAAATCCACACATGCTTATGTCTACCTTACTAATCACCTAACAGAAGTTTGACACAAATTGTACACATACAGCTGCATACAGAAGAAATACAACGAGCCCTACCCACCAAGGCCTTGACGAAGGACATCACCGTTAATGGTTGAACTACACATTATTCTCCACTCTTTCCCCATGGCAACACAGTCATCAGCCATGGGGAAAGAGTGAAAAATAACAATGCACATCTTGACGGCCAGTAAATCGATGCCCCTTGTCACCTAAAGAGCAATTTGTCATGTCCACATCCATTATCAACAAGAAAACCATTTAATCTGCCTGAACCACAGTTCTACAATTAAGCACCACATTGAAGACGGTAGGGGTAAACAGACAGCAGAGGTTGGGCAGCTTAAATGCCCCCTCTCTAAGCACACAGTCAGCAGGCAACAGGTGAGCAGCACGTGATTAATGACAACCAATATGCTGACAGATCAGAAAATAGTGATTACCAAGTTTCACATGTTCCTGAAACAAAAACTGGATAACGGGCTATAGTCACAGAGGCGTCTCTGTGAAATCGGGTTGCTCCCACCTCACCTGGAGAGCTCCCACCCATTTAAACTTTTATTTTATTTGCATTCGATTTTTGTGTGACCGATGAGGAAAGAATATTAAATTTTAACCAAATGCCAACTACTTCGGTGCCACAGCTTGATCAAGGAAGATTAATAAAACCATCAAACTGTTTACATCAAACAAGTATTTACCACCACTCTCCAGGACATGAAAATACGTTAGAGTACTGAAGGGGGTTGCGTACTCCTTAAGGCATTATCGTAATATGACGTCGATTTGTGGATCTCCAGTTGGCAACTGGAAAAGATTTAGATCACCAGCGTTGTTAAAATGTTTCTGCTTCCACTGTATCACCGCTCTGCTTTGTAACTGAAACCGTTTTCTAGAAGCAAACGGATTTCTGAAGACTATGACAAATTGGTCATTGTGTATCGGTACGGGTCAGTGCACTCCCTTTTATACATACGGGTTTTGCATTTTTATGTATATATACACTTATAATATATGTAACCATAGCAACTATCACCCCACACCAAGTGCGTAAAGGAAACCATTAGTAAAATGAGTAGATTCAGATCTTACCTTCTAACTCCATGAAAGTTGGTCTCTTTCGGTTGAAAAATGGTAGCCGGAAGAAATAAACATCATTGAAAAAAATGACGCAAGCATGACATGATTTCTTTACAATCTCTACGATTTCAAGGGGTATGTGCGCACTGACCCAACCAACGTGCAGACTCGTCAGTACTCTAATACTTTAAAGAAAATGACACACAGTACCATGGGTGTGTAGCAAAATGTTTAGATTACTGCTACAAATGGTGAAAGCCAGAGGGTGGTATCACTAAAGGAATAAAGAAAGACGGGCAGCACCATCTGGCTCACACGCCACGCTTTATCCTCATGACGCATGAAGACAGCCTCTATTCTCATGGCTCCACTTTTCACAGCCCAATGATAATCCTCTGCCATCTCTACACCACAGTATGGAGAAGAGGGATCATGCATTTGTCTCTCTGGGTGGCTTGCTATTTAAAAAATCATGGCTTCATTTACGCTGTAAGTTACAGTCACCAGCTGGCCTCAGCCAATGGAAGCATTTTGTCACATTATCATTTTTTCAGACAGTTCCACGCTGTTTATTACATTACAAAAATTACTCAATGGTCTGTATCCTTAGCAATTTTCCACACCCATCTAAAGAAAATATGGAAACCATACTGGAATAAAATGTTTCCTTTTTTGTCTTTCTGTCTCTCTTCCCCTGTGTGTGTGTGTGTGTGTGTGTGTGTGTGTGTGTGTGTGTGTGTGTGTGTGTGTGTGTGTGTGTGTGTGTGTGTGTGTGTGTGTGTGTGTGTGTGTGTGTGTGTGTGTATGCGCGTGTGCGTGCATGCGTGCGTGTGTGTGGATGTGTGTGTGTGTGTGTATGCATGTGTGTGTATGTGTGACATAAATAAAAAGAGAGAAAAACAGACAGACTGACATAGTAGAGAGAGAGGAGAGAGACAGAGAGGGGGTGGGGAGAATAAACATACAGAGGTGTTAAGAATGCTATGTTCATGCATTATGAATGCACTGCCTTTATCAAGTATACATCCCACCCCCCACAACAACAAAATTACAGTGAAAATCGCTTAACTCAAATTTGAAGGGTAGAATTTTCTTTTGAGATAGCCAATATTTTGAGTTATCCGTTTTTAGCATAAGGATTATCAAATTGGGACCAGAAAATTATTGAGATACCCAGTGTTTTTGAGTTATTCAGTTGTCCACAATTTAGTGTGGACAAACTTTATGATACCCCTTCACCCAAAGTTTTCCTCCCCTCCTCTCCCAACTCTTCTTCACCCCCCCCCCCCCCCACATACTTTTTCTCTCTCCACTGGTGCATAGGACAGACCACCAAGAAGAAGACCAGTGTATGTGACTGCATGCATCACACTTATCAGGACATCAGGACTGCGCCACCATCCCCTCGCTAGCTCTGTCCTTTTTACTCGTTCCTTCACTATCCCAGTGACTGATCATCCTGTCACAGAAGACCTTTACACATTCACCTTCCTACTTACCCCCCCCCCCCCCCCACTTCTGACCATAAGATACTGGTACTTCTCCCCTTCTTCTGTCCTTTTTCTGTCCCTCACACCCTTCTCCTCAATCCACAATCCTTTTCCCGTTCTCACCCCTTCTACTTTATTCCTACCCCTTTTCCTACATTCCTCATGTATCCCCCACCCCTACTGCTCAATTCCCACTCCCTTTTATATATCATGCTCCTTGATTGTATATTCCCACCCCTACTGCTCAATTCCTACTCCCTTTTATATATCATGCTCCTTGATTGTATATTCCCACCCCTACTGCTCAATTCCTACTCCCTTTTATATATCATGCTCCTTGATTGTATATTCCCACCCCTACTGCTCAATTCCTACTCCCTTTTATATATCATGCTCCTTGATTGTATATTCCCACCCCTACTGCTCAATTCCTACTCCCTTTTATATATCATGCTCCTTGATTGTATATTCCCACCCCTACTGCTCAATTCCTACTCCCTTTTATATATCATGCTCCTTGATTGTATATTCCCACCCCTACTGCTCAATTCCTACTCCCTTTTATATATCACTAGCGCAACGCCGAGTACCGGTAACACCTAGTAACGGTAACGCCTAGTAACGGTAACGCCAAGTACTGGCAACGCTGAGTACAGCAAATGTGAAGCGATTCGGTAAAGAAACGGCGGAGTTTTAAGGCCCTGTTTCCCGTTGGTGCTGCTCTGAGAGTGACGCGCTCTCCCGATTCTCTTCCAATTTGCTGCCAGGCTTTGCCCCGGCCACAGCAAGCCTGACAGCAAATTTGAAGCCATTCGGTTAAGAAACGGCGGAGTTATATAACTTGAACTATATAATATAAGGCCCATTTTGTGGTTCAGACAGCCACATGCTTGCCTTTTCATATCATGCTCCTTGATTGTATATTCCCACCCCTACTGCTCAATTCCCACTCCCTTTTATATATCATGCTCCTTGATTGTATATTCTTACCCCTACTGCTCAATTCCCACTCCCTTTTATATATCATGCTCCTTGATTGTATATTCCCACCCCTACTGCTCAATTCCCACTCCCCTTTATATATCATGCTCCTTTTTAATTCAATTTCCGCTCCTTTTTAATATTAACATTTCTGCTCAATTCCCACTCCTTTATATATAGATATCCCCATTCATTTTAATGATATATCCCGCTCCCTTTTTGTATATTCTTACCCCTGCTCCTATTCCTACTCCTTTTTGTATATTGTCACCCCTGCTGCTCCTATTCCTACTCCTTTTTGTATATTGTCACCCCTGCTGCTCCTATTCCCACTCCTTTTTGTATATTGTCACCCCTGCTGCTCCTATTCCCACTCCTTTTTGTATATTGTCACCCCTGCTGCTCCATTCCCACTCCTTTTTGTATATTGTCACCCCTGCTGCTCCATTCCCACTCCTTTTTGTATATTGTCACCCCTGCTGCTCCATTCCCACTCCTTTTTGTATATTGTCACCCCTGATGCTCCATTCCCACTCCTGTTTGTATATTCTCACCCCTGATGCTTCATTCCCACTCCTTTTTGTATATTCTCACCCTTGCTGCTCCATTCTCACTCCTTTTTGTATATTGTCACCCCTGATGCTCCATTCCCACTCCTGTTTGTATATTGTCACCCCTGATGCTCCATTCCCACTCCTTTTTGTATATTGTCACCCCTGATGCTCCATTCCCACACTTTTTGTATATTGTCACCCCTGGTGCTCCATTCCCATTTGTATATTCTCACCCTTGCTGCTCCATTCCCACTCCTTTTTGCATATTCTCACCCCTGATGCTCCATTCCCACTCCTTTTTGTATATTCTCACCCCTGATGCTCCATTCCCACTCCTTTTTGTATATTCTCACCCCTGATGCTCCATTCCCACTCCTTTTTGTATATTCTCACCCCTGATGCTCCATTCCCACTCCTTTTTGTATATTCTCACCCCTGATGCTCCATTCCCATTTGTATATTCTCACCCCTGATGCTCCATTCCCATTTGTATATTCTCACCCCTGATGCTCCATTCCCATTTGTATATTCTCACCCCTGATGCTCCATTCCCATTTGTATATTCTCACCCCTGATGCTCCATTCCCATTTGTATATTCTCACCCCTGATGCTCCATTCCCATTTGTATATTCTCACCCCTGATGCTCCATTCCCACTCCTTTTTGTATAATCCCATACTATCCCAGCCCTTCTGCAGTGACAGGGATGCCATCCAACATCAGCATTGGCAGCCAGCCACAAAGGAAGAGGGACACACAGAAATAAGGGGGAAAGGAATGGGAAATCTCACACTGCTAGTCCCATTTGCCTTTCTCCCTATCGATCTGTCACCTTCTCCTATTCTTCTTTGCTCGTATTCTTTCCTCTTTTCGTTCATTCCTTTTACTCCTCACACAGACACGCACTTAGCACGCACATGAGCACTCACACACACACACACACACACACAAGCCCCAGAGGGGATGCAAGCCTCATCATGATCACACTCAGATAACTAACTGAAGAAGAAAGAGGAAAGCATGACAAAAGCATCAGGCCCTCACTGCTGTAAAAACGCAAACAAAAAAATAGAGAAGCTGGGTAACATTCACCAGCTAAATCTGCCTCATCTGTCTTTTTAACCTGATCACAGCCACTGCCATGCTTGCCATGATCGCTCCACCCCAGCCCACCCCTACTTTCCCCTTCCCACTGAAAATAAAATCCCGAAGCAGAGGCATGTTTCCGGCGCGCATCAAATATTCATGGGCGTTAATGCCGCCAATCAATGTGGGAGGATCCCAACAACCAGTGGGATGTGTGTGCATGCTGCGTGTGTGCACGCATGACTGTGTGTATTTGTGTGTGTGTATTTTGAGCACATACACCGATGCACCGTGAATGAGTGTGCATGCATGTGTAATGGGAATAGTCGTGTGTGTATTTGTGTGTGTGCGTGTGCGTGTGCAAGCGTGCATGCATGCATGCATGTGTGTGTTTGAGCATGTGTGCTACAGTGTGCATGCTTATATCTGTGTGCATGTGGATATGCAGGCGCATGACTGTGTGCTGATATGAATGAGACTGAGTGACTCAGTGACTGACACACTGATTGGGTAATGGAGTGAGTATTAGTGACAGCAACTTTGTCATGACCAGTGGCGCTTCAACTGATGGACTTTCAATTCCCTCGACAAAGACAGGTACTGAGGTAAGCACTACGGGTGTGTGTGTGTGTGTGTGTGTGCGTGTGCGTGCGTGTGTGCGTGCATGTGGGCATTTGCGCATATTTGTGCAATTTTGTGTGCTATGTTAGTACAGAGTGTGTGAGCGTGTGTATCCAAGTGTGTGTGCGTGTGTGTCTGCAGGTGTGTGTAGGTGTTTGTGCATGCCATATTTGTGCAATTTTGTGTGCTATGAGTGTGTGAGGATATCTACATCCAAGTGTGTGTGTGTGTGTGTGTGTGTGTGTGTGCGTGCGTGTGCGTGTGCGTGCGTGTATTGAGCATGTGCAAGTGTGTAAATGTGTGTTTGAGTGAGTGTTGGCATGCAAGTGTCTATGGGGAGGGGGGAAGGAGGTGCTGGTACAAAGAAACTGAAACAGTGTTGCTGGCAGAATTAAGAGAGTTAAACAAAATAAAGAGTTTACAGCAGCAAGCAAGCAACATCAAGCATCAAACCCCTTCACATCATCAGAGAGAACTTGTCAAAGAAGTCATTGCATCCCTTCATAAAAAAACGAACATGAAAGGCCCGCAAAGGGCAAAAGCATTGCTGCAAGATAGGGAAACCAGTGAAAGAAATAGAAGGGGGAGGGGAGAAAAAAGGGGTGAGGGTGGTGATGACGGTGAAAAGCACCCAAAAGGATGTAGAAAGAGGGATGTGGTGGGAGGGAGAGAAAGAGAGAGACAGAGACAGAAAAAGAGACAGAGAGAGCTTCAAGATCAATCACAAAAAATGAAGTTACTTCTTTTACAGTTCCAACATTTATGCACACACAAACGCACATGTCTGCCGCCAAAAAAGAAGATATGTTCTGGGGATTACCTTACATTCAAGCTATACACCTCTTCACTTTCACAAATTCCTTTCTTTGGGACAAAAAAGAAATTCCACCAACCGGCATTCCGATTCATCTTTCATCAATACAAACAAGCATTTTAAAGTTTTGTTTGTTGGTCTTTAGCAAAATGATATGATCCATTTATACAGATCTGAATTGATTTTCGAGGATATGATTCATTTTCAAAGATAAGGATCGATTTTTAGGCAGGAAGGAGGGACTACAGTGGAGAACTGATGACTCTAAAACACTGGATAACTCACAATACTTTGTGGGTCCCACTATAATAATCTCTATGTTGAAAAGTCTTTTTAACTCAAAATATTGGCTATCTCAAAATAACATTTCAGTTCCTTCTATTTTGACTTAAGCGATTTTTACTGTACATTTATCCACGGATAGGACCAGTTTGTCCACAACTCTATAACAGGCATCCTGATAGGACAATGTTCTGTTAAAGCTTTTTCCTCATCAATAAACAGCAGCACATGAAACCAATTGTTTCCCTCTCAATAATTGTGATGTTCCAATAGATGCACCGATAAGAGATAAAGTCAGTGGAGGAATTTAAGACCCTCCTCCAACTGACCCCTAAAAAGAAGAAAACAGCACACCCTTCCGCCCACTACCCCTTCACCCCCCCCCCTCCCCCTCCCATATATTTCATAAAGTACAGAAAAGGAAAAAAAGGTGGGGGGAAAAAAAAGAAGAAAATTAGTAATATAGGTTGCTGCTGTACTTGGCATCAAGCTGGCTGCACACTGAACAGGCGCTGGCTGGCCAGGTAAAAAAATAAAAAATTAGATTAGGGTGTGCTCTCCCCTAGTTTCGTTGACAAATATGCCATGATGTGACCGTATCAACTATGGATGCAGATGCAGAAAACAAAAAAGATGGATTCCAAAATGTGCATAAAAAGTTAAAAATAGTCAAGATTCTCCCTTGAACTTTTATGTTTATCTGTACCTTTCCCCTGATCTCCCTCCCCCCCCCCCCTCCCCCTCCCATAATGTTGTGCTTTGAAATTACATGCAATGCCTCAATAATCAGTTGAAATATCAGTTTGTTCACGGAACATAGAGCTCTGTCACAACATATTAGCATTTTGCAAGCAAACATCATTGCATTGCAAACCAATGGTTTGTCCAAAATAGTCTTTAAAAATAATGCATTGTTTGTTTTCATCAACATGCGTGCGTGTGCCTGTGTGTGCTTGAGTGAGTGCATGCGTACATGCAAAAATGTTCGAAACCAAATTAATGTAATGCAGGTCATGACACTTTTCACGTGCGTGCTGCGTGCGTGTGTGTGTGTGTGTGTGTGTGTGTGTGTGTGTGTGTGTGTGTGTGTGTGTGTGTGTGTGTGTGTGTGTGTGTGTGTGTGTGTGTGTGTGTTCAACCCTAAAATTCTACAACTAACAAAAGAGCAAGATGGCGTTTCGACTGATTTAGCTGGCAAAAACCATCACCACCCCCCACCCTTATTGCAAATCTAAACGCGACATTGTGACCATCTACAATACATGCCTCAAAACTGATCCAGAGACAAACCCAAAACAAGCGAACGGTGTGGAAAGAATTGTCACCTGCCTATCAACCTCGCTATACCTCGTAAACCTCCTTCATGGCTTCTCAGTTCTCGCCGTCCACCAGATACATTCTTCATTTTTATCCCCTGGAGATCTTCGGGGCAGAAAAGCCCTGTAAGTTCAGTCAAAGGCCCTCCCTGTCACCCAATCTACGGCTTCAGGTATCCGTGTCCCCACTCCACGCCGCATAAATTTCACACAAAGCCTCAGCGGGCGTTTCGCAGCCATTAAGGCGGCAGTTTAGGGTTGCTCAACTCCTGGCACAGACACCGATTTTGCAGTTACACAATGAACTAAAACAAGCCGATTTCAAATACGTGCGCGAGTACGCTAAATTGTGGCGCTTTAACAATACCATCACCACCCCTCTGCCCCCCACCCCCCATAAAACAAACACACACACACACAAACCCCCAACCTGCTTTACTTATCATTGGTATCTGACTATCTTAAATCTAATTTAGAAAGGTTTTGGAAACCAATTTTGCAGTTACACAATGAACTTAAACAAGCCGATTTCAACTGCATGCGCACTAACTTGTGGTGCTTTAACAAACTACCCCCACTTTCTCTCTATTCCCACCTCCCAGCCAACCGTCCCAACCAACCCCCAACCCCCCCAAAAAACAACAACTACTAACCACACTATTTTACTTATTACTGTTATCTGACAATCTATAATCAAACCAAGAAAGCTTTTAGGTTTGCTTGGTTTCAGAGCACATTTGCTGTAAAGAGGTGTAAATCATAAAATAAAAGCAAATAACAGAACCCAGAGTAAATGTAGATGAAAATTCGAAATTAACTCTTGAATATCCTGGCATAAAATGGAATACTTTAGTTGTGATAGCAAACCATGCAAACCTCAGTTAGCATAATTTTCGTGTGAAATATGCCCCTGTTTTTTTCAACAAGTCTATTTGTGTTCCCTTTCCTTCAGTTCACACATAAACTGTTCAACAATTCAGAGAAGAAACCTATTCCCTTAACCTCACACATAAAGTGTATTCAGTTTTATGCCTTCACAGACTGACTGTTTCCCCTCACTTCAAAAAATGAATCACATTACTGACTGCATTCTCTTTTCAGCATACACTATAGCAATTCTATTTTCATTCAAATGTGAATCTTTTCTTTCCATTATCAAACTATCTCCCCCTCCCCCTCTCTCTCTTATGTGTGTTATATTTTGTTACCTCCCTTGCATACAGGCCAGTGGCCTTACAGTAAACCATTCCAGCGTTCAGTTCTTTCTCTCTCTCTCTTATAATGTGTTCTTGCACTAGCCATCACTCCTCCCTGAATTTTCTTCAAAGGCTACTTATTTTCCTTTGCTAACAGTACTGGATTGCTACAAATATGATACAAAAATTCTGCACTGAAAATAACAGACATTTATCTTCCAAAACAGATTTTCAGCATACACTGCCTGCTAAACAAAACTCCCTTTTCCTCAAACTGTACACGACCAAGGAGAAGAAAATCCAAAGACGTAAAGTTTGAACAAAGCATACACAGCATGATCCCCAAATGTATATTTAAAACTGACTTTTTTTCTTCTTTTTTTAGTGCAACTAAAAACCATTTTTTTGTGTTGCGGACAAATGACAGCCTAGTGGATCTAGCAGTGAGAAGGGGGGCACTGACAACGTGTGATTATCCATTCCAGTCAAGACGGCAAAGACAAGACTCTTTTCCCTCCCACCATCCCCATAACTGTCAAGTCCATCACGGCCTGCTGTCAGGAGGGGGGGCTTCAGTAAGAAAGAAAATTGCAGCGCCCCCCGTCAGCAATGCATTAGAATAACAGGGAGATTGTTGACACAAGGGGAGGCAAGAGGCTTAACACGCCACAATACATGCAAGACAAAAGCAGCACGGCATCAAACAAAAACAAGAACAGAAAATAAACACAACTTCCCTGACTTTTCTCTTCCTTTCCCTGAGCATCATCCCCGCTGTACACTTTGTCTCTCACAAAGCATAATTTTACATGCACATGCATCGGATGAAGAGATCAATGATCTATGGTTACAAAGGATATTACAGTGGAATTTTGGTACATCAAAAACATATTTTGGGATAGTTAAATTGAAACAACTTTTTTTTTTTTTACTGAAGCTCTTTATTTAGGGACAAACAAGACAAACAGCAGCAAAAAGAAAGCATGTTTATGTTTTTTTCAATGAGGGAAAGATGAGACAAACGAACATGACCAAAACACAAATCTTTTTGGTTGAGGACAGACAAGATTAGATAGAGGACAGACAGGACAAACAGACAGGACAAACAGACAGTCCAAAATGATCAAAACCCAAAGCTCTTCGGTTGAGGACAGACAAGATAGAGAACAGACAAGACAAACATGACCAAAAAACAAAGCTCTTTGGTTGCGGACATTCCAGACAGACAGACACTGAGACAGGACAAACAAACAAACCACAACCTTCGCCTCTTTGGCAAAGGTATAAAGAAGAAAAAAAGAAGAAGAAAAAAAAAACAGCTCCAAAAATATACAGAAAATAAGTAAAACACCTTTGGAAGTACAACAATGTCGACTCAAAGCATGCAATGCATAAATATACACATGCATGCTTACACACATGTACATGTGCACACACAAAAAAGCACATGCACATGCACACCCACACACAGTGACACACACAAACAAGTACATGCAACAACAACAACATACAGTATTTATACGGCGCTGAATCTTGATAGAAATCAAATCAAAGCGCACACACACGTTAGCATTCAAAGCGCATTCAAACAAAAACGCAATACAAAGCGAACACACACGGATAACATAAATGGAATATAGCAGAAACAGACCTAATGGCAAGAGAGAGAAGATAAAGAGAGAGGAGCTTTAATGACGGGGGAACAGGTGGGTTTTGAGGTTAGCTTTGAAAGCAGAGAGAGTCGGTTGCTGACGGAGGGAGAGAGGAAGTTTGTTCCAGGAGGTCGGTCCTGAGACAGCAAAAGAGCGCCGACCAACAGTTGAAAGCTTATACCTAGGGATCTGGAGAGAAAGCGGGTCAGAAACTGAACGTAAAGTGCAAGCTGGCGTATAGATAGAAACGCCACACGGATGCACGCGCACACACACACATTCTCATTATTTTATCTGATGCTGGCACATTCAAACACAACAATAAGGCAAGAATAGAATCAACATGTATTTATAGACATTCACACATGCATGCAAGCATACACATACATGCACAAATACACACACACACATTTTTTTGATTATTTGAAGCTAGCACATTCACAGTCATGCAAGTGTCTGATTTTTACACAGGTCAGGGCAAAAACAAAAAGCACCGGTTGAGTAGTGTCATTCCCACAAGTGAAGAAGAAAATCGTTGACAACACCAATTAGTAGAACTAGAACCACAAAATAAAATAACGAGTAATACGATACGAGAAAACAAAAGTGATTCAATGCAAGCAAATGCAGATTTATTTATAACTGTATCATGCAATGAGAAGAGAGAGATGAAGTAGTAGATGTACATAAATGAGTATTTATTTGCATTTTCAACATTTAAAAAGTGCTGAGATTCAATCCTTATTTTATTCATGATAAGCTCCTAGCATAACATCATCAGTTTCCAAAATCCCCTGAAGACGGAGTGTGGCTGCCCACTTGGCGGGTGCCAAGTGCCCGGGTGGGTAATCAAAACCGGTCACACAGGTAATGTTCTCATTCCTAGCTGATGCACTGATCCTACAGTGTTATGGAGTCTTTTAGCCTTGTAGCGGGGAAGGCTCCTCTTTAGTCCTCTGTAGCCTGGCTCAGCCATCTCTGTACCATGGTCTCCCAGACCTCTTCAAAAGGCTCCAGCTGTTTGAGGCAGTGAGCCAGAAAATGTTCTTTCCTCTTCTGAAGCTCCACCTTTCTTTTCTTAGCACTATTGTTTGCCAGCTCACATCCCTGGAACCTGGCCGGCATCTTGAGGGGTCTTCTTGGTCTTTTCCTATCTGGCGGAGGAGGCGAAGTCTCTTTGCTCTGCAGGTTGCTGATGATGGAAGCCTCACCCTCTTTGATGTCGAATCCACGGAAACTCTCCCCTGTCAAACCCACTCTGCAAAATTCTTGTGCATCCATGTTGTTCTCACCCCGAGACTTCAACAATTTGGAGTAAACAAGGGAAATAAACCAAAAACAAAATATTTAAATTTAATAAGGAAAAAAATCTGTTGTGCGTCCTTGCAAAAACCGAAGATGAGATTGCTCCGAGGTTGGTGATGTTTCCCCATCATTGCCCTTCAGTTACCTGCCTAAACTCACCTGATCCGCATGGCTGTTTAGTGTTTAACCCTTTGCCAAATTAAAACCACAAAAACCAGCAAAGAGGTAAGGGATGTTAAAATGAGAGAAAACGTGTAATGTATGTGAAAGTGTATGCCTTAAACATAGATAAATATACTGAAAAAATAAAAAAAATTTAAATAACCAACTTAATAAAAAATTGAATTTAAAGAAGCGTGCGTGTGCAAAGTGATAAAAGTTAAAACATTACTGGTTAAAGTAAAATGGTCTAGTATTTTCAACGATGAAGATGAACTGTGACAGTGCATGAGAAATTAAGGATATATAGCTAAGCAAAGTCACAACATGCAAAACTACTCACCGTTTGCCTGCGAGGGAGCAGCGACTTCTTGATCTGGAAGAAATTCTTGCCAAACTGCTTCAGGCCTTTCACAAAGGTTTTCTGCAACAAAAAACAACAACAAAATCAGCACAAACAAAACACACAACCGCCATCCAAACATCTATGCTGTTGAGACATAAGAGAAAAAACTCAAAGATTTGAACACGAATACAGCGAAAATTACCAAAGATACTAAAATAACTATTTACTTCAATTACATACAACTCAAATAATAAAACAAAAGCTAATGGTCAGGTCAGAGAATGAGGACAACTAGGCCTCGCGGCCTCTTAATGTGTCCTTTCTGATTATTTGTACATGTATTCTTTTTCATGATTGGCATGACTAGGACGCTCGTAGATGTGTTAATCATATACATATTTAAATTGATGAATCTTGGGGTCTTTATCGAGGAGGTTTTTGAACTGATTAAGGTTAGGTGCCAATTTTATATGTGCTGGAAGAGAATTCCAGCATTTAGTGACTCTGTTACTAAAGAAATTCTTTCTGTTAGTTCTGCTGTATTGGGTTAGTAATTTCAAATCATTATTCCTAATATTCTATCAATGCCCCCTTACCATGTCAAGGTATTGAATGTTATCCCCCTCAAATAGAATACTATTCTGTGCATGCACTTTCTGCTTAGCGACGATTAGTTTGTGTGTAGATCAGTCTAAATTCTTCCTTCAAAATCAGGGGGTCAAAATCACTTGCAAGAAGTGTTTGCCCAGATTTTTTAGGGGTCACCAGGATATCTTAGGGGTCACACTTAATTTTTTTAAAAATACTCATCAAGACAAAAATTCAGTTTTAGTGACACATTGGCTTGAAAATCAGTGCATGAGACTGGAATTGGAGGAACCCTGAGACGCACATCTGTGGGAAAAAATGAACACTGATAGGCAACAGCCTGTTGCTGTGGGTATCAGCATGGAGGGCAGCACTGAAGTCATCACTGATGTCTTCAGTCGGCCCCCAGTGCATTGCAGACTTGTTCAGTGCTCCACGCCTCTCCCACTGCAGTCGGGTCATGTTCAGATCGTTAACAACATCGCCACCAAACTAGGCCTGTTCAGTGCTCCACGCCTCTCCCACTGCAGTTGGGCCATGTTCAGATCGTTAACAACATCGCCACCAAACTAGGCCTATGAAGATAGGCGTCTTCAACGCGCAATCAGTGGGCTCCAAAGCCAAGCGGTCGCAGGTTGTGGAATTCATCAGGGACGAAAATATTGATGTTCTGTTCCTGACAGAGACATGGCTCAGAACCAGTGGCGACGAAAGCAAGTGTGCAGACTTGGTTCCCCCAGGCTACAAGCTGCGGTCCTTCCCTCGTGAAACTCAGGGTGGGGGACTGGCAGTTTGAGTTATCTACCTCGACCACTTCACGGCAACCGTCAACTCCTCCTTCCCCTTTCCCCATTCCTCCTACGAACTGATAGTTCGCACTCACTGCCCCCCAACACATCCACTTCTTCTACCTGTACAGACCCCCGCCCAGCAAGAGGAACAAGCTTCAGGACTCCACCTTTGTGACGGAACTGCCGGACCTGTTGGACCACTGCAATGTGCTCCGTGGCAAGTCAGTGGTGGTCGGTGACTTCAACGTGCACTATGACGTGCCCACTGACCTCCAAGGTGCTGGACACTTTGTGCAGGGTGTGCAGGAGGCCACCTACTACAGGAGTGGCCACACCATCGACTGGGTCCTGTACCGTGAGGCTGATCAGCTGACCTCCAAGGTGCTGGACACTTTGTGCAGGGTGTGCAGGAGGCCACCTACTACAGGAGTGGCCACACCATCAACTGGGTCCTGTACCGTGAGGCTGATCAGCTGACCTCCAAGGTGCTGGACACTTTGTGCAGGGTGTGCAGGAGGCCACCTACTACAGGAGTGGCCACACCATCGACTGGGTCCTGTACCGTGAGGCTGATCAGCTGACCTCCAAGGTGCTGGACACTTTGTGCAGGGTGTGCAGGAGGCCACCTACTACAGGAGTGGCCACACCAACGACTGGGTCCTGTACTGTCAGGCTGATCAGCTGACCTCCAAGGTGCTGGACACTCTGTCCAGGTTTGACTTTGTGCAGGGTGTGCAGGAGACCACCTACTACAGGAGTGGCCAACCAACGACTGGGTCCTGTACCGTGAGGCTGATCAGCTGACCTCCAAGGTGCTGGACACTTTGTGCAGGGTGTGCAGGAGGCCACCTACTACAGGAGCGGCCACACCAACGACTGGGTCCTGTACTGTCAGGCTGATCAGCTGACCTCCAAGTCCAAGGTGCTGGACACTCTGTCCAGGTTTGACTTTGTGCAGGGGGTGCAGGAGGCCACCTACTACAGGAGCGGGAATAATTGTTTTGCTTGCGTGAATGTATGTGTGTGAAAGTTTATGCACGCACACATCTGTGCAGTTTTGGTCAAATGCATGTGTCTTCTTCTTCTGCGTTCCAAAAATGCATGTGTGATTGTGTACTTTTGTTTTTCCCCTAATATTGTTTTATAATTTTTATTTTTGCTTTCCTGAATGTATGTCGAGTCTCTATACATTTTTACCTTCGATTTGCTGGTATCAGGACCCCCTGGACAACTACCCCCTAGGACATCTACCCCCTGGACAAGTACCCCCCCCACACACATTATTTTTTAAACATTATTGTTGAAGAAATTGGTGGTAATACACACACATACAGTAACACATACACACACACGCGCACGCGTCATCAGGACAACTACCCCCCCAGATACTAGCTGGACAAGCGGCTCCACCACAACGCGGCAAATACAAGGCCATCACCGAGCGCTTAGTTAGTGTTGTGGCCGACTATGGCAACCGCCCTATCTTGGACTTTCTACGAGTTATTGCACACAGCATACAGATGTAGATTATATGAAGAACATTTTGCCTTGTATATAATTGCCTTGTATATAGAAATTAGTCCATAAAATGTAAAATAAAATACAATATATAAGTTAAAAAAACCATGTTTATTTTGGTAACTTTTTTTAAATTTGACTATGTTTCAGGGGGGGGGGGGGGGGGGAGTACTTGTCCAGGGGGTAGTTGTCCTAGGGGGTAGTTGTCCAGGGGGTGACTGTCCGGGGGGTAGTTGTCCTATAACCGATTTGCTTTATTCAATGGCATGTTCATAATGTGTATGTATTCTGCATTATGTCCGCTTGCGCACGCAAGTGTGTGCGTGATAATGTGTGTGTGTGTCTAAATACATATGCCTTTTTATTCACTTTTTAACTTCCTAGTGATTTTGTAAAGCGCATTGAGCTTTAAGGCAATGCGCTAAATAAGTTTTCTGAATAATAATAATAGAGAAATTCCCATTTCAGGTTCTAACAACACATGTGCACAATCATGCGTGAAAACAGGATGCAATTATGAGTGAGCAAACCTGTAAATGCATGTTAACATAATTAATAAAAATGATACACCAACATCGGTAAGCATACTTTGTGAACCGCCTCTTTGATTAGATTTGTCATTTTAGACGCTACCTCTTCTCCAAAGAAGGGAGGGGGAAATGTGCCCTTTTACTACATCATTGTCTTATTTTCTTACTTTCTCTCAAATTCCTGTCAAATCAACTACTATTTCTCTCAGCCCCCCCCCCCCCCCCCCCCCCCCCCCCCCCCCTTCTGCCAAGCATGCATGAGGGTAGGGGCTACCCTCTCATGCACGCACACATACATGTACACACAGTCACACTCTCCCTCTCTCTCTCTCCCCCCCCCCACCTCTGTGTCTCTCTTACCCCCCCCCCCCCCCCCCCCCCACACACACCCTGTACAAGAACAGCTGTCAGGTGCAAGTTCCTAACCCAGCATGATACCTGGATGGGATAAGACCTCTGTTCTTTTAAAATTTCACCCTCTTTTCTTTCCTAGTCAACTCCGTTCACTGTAATCATAAGGTAAGGCGCCAATTTCTCTCTCTCTCTCTGTATGTGTGTATGTGCGCGCGTGTGCGTGTGCACGCACACATGCACGTGAGTGTCTGCATGTGTGTGTGTAAACAGAACAGCTTTACTGCCTTCAAGTCACAAAAAATAAGAGTTAGTTGGCGCAATAACCTGTAATACATGTGTGTGTGCTTGCGTGAGAGTGCATGTGTGCACAAACATGGGCTTGTGTACATCTTAAGTTAATGACAGTGTGTAGTCTCAAACAGGATTCAAATATCGCTGAAAAGTCTTCAGGTGTCAACAAATATTATTCAATCTACCACATACCACTGAAACCCACTTCTACATCAGGGGACACACACACACACACAGTGTCACACACACACACACACACACACACAGTGTCACACACACACACACAGAGTGTCACACACACACACACACACACAGTGCCACACACATACACAGGCACACACACACACTGTCTCTCTTGCCCCCCCCCCCCCCCCCCCCCCCCCTCCTCTCTCTCAAAGAAAACAACAGTGGGTGGCATCCCCAAGTGTTTGATTTCAATTTTTATAGTAAACATTGACAGTTATATTGTGTCTATGCTGGGAGATTAGAGGGGATGGTGGAGGGTGGGTGTAGCTGTGAGGCAGCACTGGAAATGCCTTTGAGTGCAGGAAGCATCAAAGTAGGCCCCAGGGGCTTGACAAACGGGCAGCAGCTGCACTCTAATGTAAGCACCCCCCATTACTGAAAACAGCCCTTTTCAACTCCCACATCTTTCCGGCCTATAAAACCAGCTACATACTACATACTCTTTAGCTAGTGAGATACAAAAAATGTAAAAGATGGGAGGAGGAAAGCAACATGAAAAGAAGAACAAAAGGGAAAAGGACAAGTGGGGTAAAAAAAGAACAAAATAAGGAAACAGGAGATAGAACTTAGCACTATGGATATGTGAAGCCTTTTCTGTTTTCTGTTTTGTTGAAGCTTGTCAAAACAATATCTGAAAAAGAAAGTTTGGGCTTGAAGAATGGGAATTTGAATTGTGGTGCCATCAAGACCCTGCTCTGCAGAAGCTAAAGAAAGTGAAATGCACATACGATAATGATTAAGCCTTTCAACATTCTCTTTTCTAACGTTCTAGAAAATAGTTCAGGAAGAGTCTTAAGGCTCTGTATGTTACGATTCGATCACATGGTCTTGAAGAACAAACGTGATACGTGCTTCAAAACAACATGATCGAATCGTATCGTACAGTCGCACAATTTTAGGTGACGCGTAGCTGAGCCTTTAGAGAAGATGGGCCTCCATTCCAGCAATGCTGTTAATGCTTACGTAAAAGTGTATGTGCATGCGTGTGTATGTGTGCGTGTGCGTGCATGAGTGCTACATGATGTGTGGGCACACAAACAACTGGCAATTTCATTCTTGTTCAACCTTGCCATCTCAGAAAAAAATATTGTATCTCAGTTAAGAGTGAACTCAATCCAAATCTAATCCCTGAATCCAAATCAGATCCTTGATTTGCCTTCACTCCCCAAAGGTTGTAAAATAATATAGCTATCCATGCAACCCCACCACAACTCACTCATAGGGTTACTATCCAATAACACAAACAAGCAAACTGTTGAACAAATCCCCCACTCCTTCCAAATTGTTAACAAAGACTGGTGGAGAATCAGATAAGTGAAAAATCCCCAGACTGACTGTTTTACTGTTAGCTCAGCAGAGAATCAGATAAAACTTCTCTCCTTGTTTCCAATCCAGGGGCAGATCAGTGAGTTAGTCATTGGAAGAAATTGGGGGGGGGGGGGGGAAGCCCCTTCCCCTATCTGAAGCTAACAATAATTTCAAATTCAATGTAAAAGAGGCAACGAAGGCCTCTTCCTGGGAGAATCCGGTCAAACTATGGCATATAATGGTAGATTTCTCCCATTTTCTCTCCTTTCGTTCTTCTTTTTTTGAAAGGGGGAGGGGGGTGGCATTCCAGAACCCCTGGACCCCCCCCCCCCCCCCCAATTCGCCTCTGCAATTGAACAAGCCAGATAAGAGAGGAGTGAAAACCAGTTGAAGAATGTCACACTGCACTGCAGTATTATGTTATCAGTATCCAGTATTATGCTATCCCTCCCCACCCCGCTCCTCTGAACATCACCAGTAGGAGAGCAGCTGAGCCATTTATGCAGATGGTGCCCTTACATCTACATAAACATCCAGCTTGTTGGTGATTCATTTTATATGTATACCATATAAATATGTGTATGTATGTATGAATGCGTGTAACAGCTGTCACATGAAAATAAAAATAAAGTAAATAAAACATTGGTGAAGGTGATAAAACCGTTTGCAGAATTCATAGTGCAGAAATTGAAACAGATCAGTTAGCAAGTTTTGAAAAAAGAGAAGAAAAACCATTGCCACATTGAAGCTACATACCCTAAGTAAAAAACAAACACAGGAGTGAACTTGAGCGGGTGCAAAGTTCCCTCATGTGAGTCAGTTCCCTTTGCGCATGGACGGACGCACAGACGGACGGCTGGGCACACGGATCAAACAAAAACAATAGTTCCCGCCACTATTGCTTGGGAACTAACCAGACTGGAGGAAGCAGTCCTTTAGCCTTGTACCTTGTATCAAAACAATGTATCTATCATTTCTATGCCCATATTTGTTTCCATCTACATGACTGTACCTGGATTTCTTTTTTTTGGTATCTGGATCTTAATGAGGTTTATTTTTCAAAAAAGGGTTTTACTTCCTGCTCAACAGAAATTTTAGGCATTTTTTTGGTCTTCTTAGCATTTTAACATTGCATTAGGGATCAAACACTACACCACAATGAGAGGGAGGGGGGGGGGAGAGAGAGAGAGAGAGAGAGAGAGAGAGAGAGAGAGAGAGAGAGAGAGAGAGAGAGAGAGAGAGAGAGAGAGAGAGAGAGAGAGAGAGACACAGAGAGGGAGAGACAGAGAGAGAGAGAGAAAGAGAAACAGACAGACATAGAGAGAGACACACAGAGAGAGAGAGAGAAAGAAAGAGAGAGACAGAGAGAGAGAGAGAGAGAGAGAGAGAGAGAGAGAGAGAGAGAGAGAGAGAGAGAGAGAGAGAGAGAGAGAGAGAGAGAGAGAGAGAGAGAGAGAGAGAGAGAGAATGAAAGTGGTTCCAACAGAAGAGCAGCTTGGTGCAGACACTGACAGACACCCCTGGTGGCATGTATGTACATGTGTCATACAGCACACTGTCACACTGCCACATCACACCCTGACAAGTGTCAACACACATCAAAGCCCAGTCAACAGACAAATCCCCCCCCCCCACACTCTCCTCCCCACCTGATCATCCTCCAACCTTTATCATCTTCATCAGTCCATCAATTCTCTTATCTCCTCCCTCCCAACCTGGCTTCATGCTGTGTTGTAGCAGTCTTATTACTTGCTAGCAGCAGCTGATTGATGGTGCCAGTCCTGGGAATAAAGGGAATAAATTGATCCCCTGGGCTAATGATACTGCTCTCAACCCTTTCCTTTAGAGCTGGCGGTACTAACCGGCAATACTGAAAATACTGGTACTAGTGAAGAATGGTGCGGTATGCTGGTACGATTGTGATGTACCGTTACATTCCGAAAGTAGACAAGGGAGATAAACATTGTCAACATTGTATCAAAGTGATCAAATATTTTCACTACATTCCTGACGATACTGTCATATCTTGCAAATACTAACATTGTGTGTGTCACTCTGTGTGAGTGTGTATGTGTGTGCATGCGTGTGTGAAGACCTCTGTATGTGTGTATTAGAGAGACAGAGAGCGAGAGACACACACAGCGTGACAGAGACAGAGAGATTATTAGGTTATTTAGACGGGATTTCTTAGCCACACCTACTGTTGGAAATTGTGTGGTAGCTCTTTTGTGTGTCATAAAGGGTCAGTGCATCACCAGCAACCCATATATACCACTACCATTGCACCGAAAAAATACAGATATAATACTGAAATGGAGATCCGTACACACACATCCACATTTTTGTGAATCATGATTGGCTGTCCTTTCTTTTTCTTAGTTTTGTTTTCATTTTTAATGCATGGATGTGTTTCCTTGTTTGTACTGTACTTGTATGAGACCACACTGTAATTTCTCTTAACGAGATAATAATTTTGACTTGACTTTGACTTGACACACACTCACAAACACACACACACAAACACACAGCAGGCATGTTTTCACAACCCAGCTTTGGGCAAAACAAACAAACTAAACAAGCAGCTAACCCCAGTCAAGCCCTCTCAGGAGGGTCAGTGAAACTAAAAGAAAAACAAACAAAAAGCAGCTCACACAAAACACAGTCTCCAAACTGATGTCTCTCCTTCTGCAACCAACATCAGCAGGCAAGGGAAACAACTGCTTCTTCCCCCACTATCTGAGTATCTCACCCACTCCCCACCACCTTACCCCACACCTCCTTTCCATCTCCCCTTCAGCGATCAATGCCTGCTGCTGGTCCCCTTGGGGCTAATCTTATTCCGGGGGACTAAATCAATTGTAGGCGGTGTGAGAAGGCTCCTTAACTGCCTATGAACCCCGGGGTTTAACAAGGAGGTGCCTGCACCCAACAATGGGCTTTCAGCCATACTTCAACATGAAAAGAAAAATAATAACGCATATTCATCTTATAGTTCTACAGTGCCTATCTGACAGTGACACATATTACCATCATTTTGACAATATTACAACTGAATGAGCACTTTAGGTATCCATCCTGTAATCTTTAATATTCATTTCTATTAATTCTAAGGACGGAGGTCTTTAGACTATAAAATATTTGAACAATCTTTTCCAAAGAATGAAAACTTTAAACTTCAATTTTTTAAATAATCATTTCCAGTGATTGGAGTCTTTAGACTTTTCTTCTTCTTTTTTTTACAATCATTTGCAGGGAATGAGGTCTTTAGACTTTATGATCTTTTTTTACAATAATTTGCAAGGAATAATAATAATAATAATAATAATAATAATAGTGAATCATTTATATAGCGCACTCCTCCACCAAATGTGGAGCTCTATGTGCTTAACAACAACAAAAAGTAAAAGCAAGAAATTCAACAAAACAAATAATCGCTCACACACATGCAAATAGGCATACACATACACACACCACCCCCCACCCACACATACACGCAGGCACGCACACATACACACGCGCGCACACACACACACACGCATGCACGCACACACACAGAGACACACACACACCATTACCATCACCACCACTCACCCCACCCAAGAACACAATACATAATACAATCAGTTCTCTCTCTCTCTCTCTCTGGGTGTGAGAATAGAATCGAGAAGTAATGTGGCCTAAAGGTTGTGATGTAGCTTGAATAGGTGGGTCTTGAGAGCTGATTTGAAACATTGCAAGGACTGGATATGGCGAATTTCGCGTGGTAAGGAGTTCCAAACTGATGGGTCCGAAAAGGAAAAGGAGCGCTCACCAAACATTTTTGTTCGTGTACTAGGAACACAAAGAATTTTGGAATCTGAAGATGACCGCAATTGTCTTGATGGAGCATAGACAGAAAGCATGTCAGAAATGTAGCTAGGGGCATTTCCAGAGAAATAAGAATGACATAGAGTGGAAATGTTGTAGTCAATACATGCTTTGATGGGAAGCCAATGGAGGGATATCAGGAGTGGTCGAACATGATGATACTTAGAGACCTTCAGGACAAGTCTGACAGCAGAGTTCTGGACTTTTTGAAGCTTGTCAATGAGGTGTTGACAAGAGTGAATTACAATAATCTAATTTAGAGAGAACAAAAGCACAGACTAGTATCTTAGCAGTATCTATAGACAGGAGATGGCGAATCATTCCAATGCGACGCAGCTCACAGTATGCTGACCGACAGAATGTCTTTTGACTTTATAAATCTATTCCCATCAAAGACATTGCTTTCCCATTAAAACTAACATCCCATTTTCAACTTCTCTCAAGTATGGAAAATGCTCAAATTCAATTAGTAAATAAAGCCATCATTAAAACAAAACCAACTCCTCTTAAGCATGGAAATGTTTTCAACACAATTATCAAACAAAGTAATTTCTCTCAAACATAGAAGCACTTGAAGTTGAACTCTTAACAGCTAAAAAAAAAGTGGCAAAATTTCTAGGTGCTTATAATGCATGACAAAACTATTTTTAACTTATCCAACTTCCTGGCTCAAGCCAGGGTCCAACCTGAAGACCTTTCAAGCCGACCTCAAACCTCAAAAAAGCAACAAACTCCAAAAGAGAGGACAGCTCATCAAACATCCAAATCTGGAAAAATCCCTTTAGCCACTAATCAAATTTGTCCCTCAGGTTTCAAGTTTCTACAAACCACACCCCTGCCGAACAAAACCCTGGGTTGTACTAGTAGCTAAACCCAGGTCTAAACAAAACATGAGGCCTTCTGTTGAAATCCATCTCTGGCCCCCTTCTCTTCAGCCCAGCAGGGGCCAGTGAGCCAGAAGGTAACCCTAGAACACCTGACCTGGCTAGCCATCCCATCTGACCCTAACCAACCAACCACAGGCCATGGACCCAGTGGGAGGGGTCCATGTTAACATCCAAATACTTTAAATATATACTGACAAGCATACCTTGACACAAGCACCACACCTCTATTTTAGGGAGATGAGGGGGGAGGAAAGAACTACAAATACTATTTATACTTCTTTCATTGGTTCTTTGACACCCCTGGCCCTCCTTCCACCTACTTGTTCAATAAGATTGAAGGAAATATTTTTAAAATATGATATACTTCCACCTACTTTGACTAATAAAGAAATCATCATATAGTATTAGTAATAAGCCAAGTGTCCGTGTGTGTCTGTGTGTGTGTCCGTGTGTCTGAAACATGAAACGGGCCTTATAACTCCGCCGTTTTTCGACCGAATCGCTTCAAATTTGCTGTGAGCCTTAACGGGGCGATGGCAACGGCAACCGAGGCGGCCGTATCCTCGCAAATGCGCGAAACGCGCATCCGCCGGCCTCTCGGCGCCCGTATCTCCGGCGTTTCTGGGCCGATTGCCTTCCAATTTGGCAGGAAGATGACCTGGGCCGGGGACTATCGGTGTGCCAAACTGGAAGCGAATCGGTTCACAAACGTGCGCGCTATACGCCGCTTCACCTTTTCACAAAATACTCCGCCAGGGCAAAGCATGGCAGGAAATTTGAACAGAATCCGTTCATAAACACACGCGATATGCACCAATTTACAGTTTTGCTAACTAGACCAAACGGGATCTGTCCAAACGTGCTGTTATTAAAGGGGGGGGGGGGGGGGGGGAAACTGCTGCGTGCATGAGACCGTGGTTCACACGTGCTGGGGTGACGAGTAGGTCAGCGGAGCTGGTTGGGCGGAGGGATGGTGGGGGAGGGGGGCAGTGGAGATTACAAGGGGATGACACTACACGTATCTGTATTATTAAAAAATCAGGACTTTACTGGTTTAGCACTGCCTCCGGGCATTGCCTCCAGCATTGTTCCCACAATCTTTGTATTTACAAATGCCCCACATGCCGAAAGGCCGAACTAAGTTGGCTTTCAGTTCTTTTTTCTGTTTTTGTCCTTTGCCAATCTACGATCGCAAAGGAGTAAGTTTTCGTTCAGGTTTGTTTCCTTTTTTTGTTTGTTTGTTGTTCTTTTCTGTCTGTCCTAAGGATCTCCCGAACCGCTTGACCGAATCACTTCAAATTTTGTGTGGTGGTGTGTCCCTATGACAGGAACGCATCCGCACAAAACTTTTCGCCGCTCTGACCTTGACCTTGGCGTATGACCTTGAAAACCCAAAATCGTTAAGGGGCCATAACTTCCACACCGCAGGTCCTGGAGTCATGAAACTTGGCATGGAGGTACTTTCGCTTATGGCCGTTCTGATGATGGCGTACCGATGAAGGTCAACGTCAAGGTCAGGGAGATCGGTATGCCTTGAAAGTGGTATGAGTCTAATAATTGGGGTTTTCTGCCCCACGCATATCTTCCGAACCGCTTCACCGAATCGTTTCCAATTTTGTGTGGTGGCGTGTCACCATGAGAGGAAGGCATCCGCGCATAAATGATCGCCGTCGTGACCTTCACCTTGGTGTATGACGTTGACAACCGAAAATCTTTAAGGGGCTGTAACGTCCACACCGTTGGTCTTAGGGACTTCAATCTTGGCATGTAAGTACTTTGGCATATGTTTGTTCCGATGATTGCATACTGATCAAGGTCAAGGTCATGGAGATCGGTAGGCCTTGAAAGTGGTAGGGGTCTAAAAATTGGGTTTTCAGCCACAAAAGTAAAAATATATTATTTCGTGGACCCGGCGAAACTGGTACTCAGCGTTACCGGTACTTGGCGTTACCTGTACTAGGCGTTACCAGTACGGGGCGCTGCGCTAGTATTTTTAAAAATGAATAATCTTGGCATTTTTTTCTTTCAAAATGAAATGCCTGACCTGCACACTTTTGTACACAATTTAAGAAAGTTTTATAATGAGAAATCTAGTGCTTATTAAACCACCCCCCATGAAATGTGGGTGACAGCCAGAAGGCACTGTGTGACACAAGGACAGCAGAAGGCTGGTAGTACCCTCTGACTGTCAATCAACGATTATTGCACCAGTACATTAACATGGAGAAAACAAATCCACACACTCATCCCAATGCACATTTTTTTTATCTGCTTTACACGATAGAGTCCAAAGCCTTCGCTCTCCCAGCCACATCTTCCAAATCGATGCATGCTTTCCATTTCCCCAAATCAGGATGTGAACTCCCTCCTTCAATCCATCCAAACTGTACTCTTTCTTCTCTTTTCAGTTCAGTTGTCTCACAACTCCACGCTTCTTTTCCATGCAATAAATTGTCCCCTTTCTCTCTTCTAGTGAAAGAGGGGAAGAGCTGTGCCCCCCTCTCCTCCCCCCCTCCCCCCAAACCTTCCATTTACCCCGAAAGCTTGGCTGACAACAGGCCGCAAAGACAGGGGAGTTAATCTGCGTTCCCTCCCTTCAGGTCTCAAACCCCACCCTCACTCAGGGGTATCATGATCTGGCCCTAAATCTTTTTTAGGGCTCTGCTTTTGTTGTCTGGCCCACAGGGATAATCTTCAGACATTACCCCCTTCACACACACATACACACCTAAACTCAGGGGCTGCTAACTGCACAAACACATTACACAGACAGCTCTCTGCAGCATAGTAAGTAGCCTGCCTTCTTTGCACCTGGCCTGCTAGCTTGATTGTTAAACGCTGCAAACATCATCCATGGCCCATGATCTTTGTACAAAAAGGGTAGGGGGAGAGGGGGGTGGGCAGGAAGGATGGGGAAAGAGGATGAATTTCATGGAGAGTTCCATCTACATTTTTAACATTTAACCCTTTCACCGCCAAAGTCGCACTTTAGCACCACATTGATTTAACACCTATGTCACTAAAAGGTTTCAAAGTGGGGTATATTATCCAAAGACCCTATTGTTTTAGTTTTGGGAAGTAAGGGTAGACCTCATTTTATATATCTCACAGAAGAATCCCCAATACTGCAGATGGATTTTGTTCTCTACCCAGGTACATTTAATGGAACATTTTCGCTGAAATATGGCTGGCGGCGAAAGGGTTAACAGATGTAGACACTTCAGGCGCAGGAAAGCAGTTCATAGCATTAGCATGAGATAAGTAAAAAATAAATCTTACAACAAAAACACTAAGAAAAAAGGGCAGAAAATTTTATAAAATGTTTCGTTCCCCCCAAAATCAATCAATAAGTTACCCTGACAATAACACTCATGAGGGGAGCGAGTTAAATAGCGTAAAGGATGACAGGAGGAACAACAGGGTTGGGAGGATGGCAAGTGGATGCAGCCTATGTTCTAACTTCATTCGGAGATGAAAGGAATGACTTAAACTAAAGCCAGTAACTAGTAACGGTGCACACACCACAGCCGGCTGCTTTATTCACAAGGAGGAATTTAACATGACATTCATAAAGGGTTGGCAGTAAACTCTGAATGACAGAATCATGGCAGGCTGTTTTCATGTGGTGGTTGTACCACAGCTTCCCTTTGAAACATTGGGCTTAATCTGTTTAACTCATTCAAGTCATATATGTCCGGAATTAATAGATAGCTGTTAATTTGGGGCATTTGCTTCAAGGGAAGTAAATCTGTTTGCACATCTATTCATACCTTGGTCACTTCTAAACTCGCTTCGCTCCCTTAGACCACAATTTTGCCTCTGACTTTGCCTTTGTAGTGGTTTGATGTGGAGAAACCGATCGATGTAGTTTTTCTATGGTTGGTTGGCTTATCCTGCCTAAAAGACTCCAGGGATCATCCCAACAGCGAGAAGCACTTGAACACTAAGGTACAAATGCATCAGCTAGGGATGAGAACATTACGTGTGTGACCGTTTTTGATTACCCCACCACGTGGGCAGCCACACTCCGTCTTCGGGGGAGAGTTTTTCTACAAAGTCTATATTAAAAAATCTGATCTGCCACTTCCCTATGTCTAAACCTGAAGTAAAAACCTGTAATCGTCTTTCATTTCTCCTTTTCTTTATGTCTGTTTTGTTTGTGTGTATGGCTGGAGTGATTTGTGAGGTTTTTTAATCATTCAAAATCGTTGCGATGCGAATGAGTTAAATGTGAACAAACATTGTATATTAGAATTTGCATCTTATATTATAATTTTTGTACATCTTATTTCTTTTGGATGCAAATTATGTTCGTATCATTTGGAATCATCACTGAAAGCTGATGACGGTTATGACAATAATCAGCACAAACAATGCACATGATGAACAAGACTAACTACCGTACTTTCAGGCTATCAATTCAAATATCATGTCCTATCTTTTATTATCAATTTTTTTTATATTATGCATACAAATTCTATTGCAGATGAACAGCCTCCGAAGCGTACAAATCTAGCATTCATTAGGCGACACCATCAAAGAACAGAGAATGGCTGGAAAGGTCATAATGAATATTAATCGTGATGTGATAATGCTCGTTAACTGCCAATAACAAAAAAGGTCACATTAGCATATATAAAAAACACACGACAACTGAAGCTATCTATCTGCACCTTCTCCCCTTTCCCCCAACACACAATTATATGGGGAAAAACAACAGGAATACAAACACTGAAAGGGTAAGACAAAGAAGAAACAAATAATCAAACGACAAATTGATTTCATATGTTTTCTGTGACATCATATTTCTGCAAAGCTGAGGTTTACATTTGATGCAAAGTCTGCAAAAACATTTCACACCAGCTTGACTGAAGACTATGCAAACACACACACAGACAGTGACACACACACACACACACACACACAGAGTGACATGCATTGACATAGTCAAACACAGACAGTCACATACAGAGACAATCACACACATACACACAAGCATGTGTGCGCAGACACACACACACATGTACACACACACAAACATGAACACACACATATCAATTACGCCTCAACCTGAACCAAGTACACAGACTAACCAAAGCATACATTAGAAGCAATGAAGACAAAACCCAACACTCACCCCCTCCTCTTCACCCAGTGTCCTTTCATAGGCCTTCTTCACTGGGCTCTTCACAAGGGCCTGCAGGGATTTCCCTGTGTTGTAATCGTGTTTATGAAGCTGGAACACAGACAGAACAATTCTCTTAACAACTTCTACCTTCCAAATGAGGGGCCACATTCAGCGTGTCAAATAGGTCTCTACATTTTTAGTGTTGTAATCGTGTTTATGAAGCTGGAACACAGACAGAACAACTCTTAACAACTTCTACCTTCCAAATGAGGGGCCACATTCAGCGTGTCAAATAGGTCTCTACATTTTTAGAGTTGTAATCGTGTTTATGAAGCTGGAACACAGACAGAACAACTCTTAACAACTTCTACCTTCCAAATGAAGGGCCACATTCAGCGTGTCAAATAGGTCTCTACATTTTTAGAGTTGTAATCGTGTTTATGAAGCTGGAACACAGACAGAACAACTCTTAACAACTTCTACCTTCCAAGTGAAGGGCCACATTCAGCGTGTCAAATAGGTCTCTACATTTTTAGAGTTGTAATCGTGTTTATGAAGCTGGAACACAGACAGAACAACTCTTAACAACTTCTACCTTCCAAATGAGGGGCCACATTCAGCGTGTCAAATAGGTCTCTACATTTTTAGTGTTGTAATCGTGTTTATGAAGCTGGAACACAGACAGAACAACTCTTAACAACTTCTACCTTCCAAATGAGGGGCCACATTCAGCATGTCAAATAGGTCTCTACATTTTTAGGGGATCACCTCACAGAACATAGTATTACCAATACTATTTTGTTTTCAGGACATATAACAAAGCATGGGGAACTGGTAGTGTGATGTTTTCCAGACAAATAGTAAGAAGTGTGCATTGTAAAATTAAAATAGTTTTCCACTCACGGTGTGGTAGGCAATGGTGGTGGTTTCGTCGGAGGTTGCGGCCATTTCTGGCTCTCCTCCATCGCACATGCCTGCGAAGGCGGCTATGCTCCTGTGGGGAAAACACAGAAAAGCACAGTCATATTATGTGTGCTATCCTGTTCAGACTGATAAATGACTGGACAAAAACCAGGCATTAACTAATAAACATGATTTAAAGTCATGGTAAAAATGTTCAACAACCCTTGGCCGAGTGGCTCCGAGGTAAAGCTTCAGCCTTGTATGCAACAAAGCCCAGTTCATTTCCTGGCCACAGTGGACAGTTCATCTGCTCATCCTCCACTAGAATTACGGTCTTATGGCTTGTGGTCTGAATGCAAAGCCTTTCCGATGAGACGACAAAATCCCAGCTCCCATGTGCTCACACAATTTGCACACAACCCAACCCAGTGGTAACAAGAGAAGTTGTCAATTCATCAAAACTTACTCCTCCCCTTTCCTTTTCAATTTCAGTCACACACAATAAACCTCCATGCAAATTTTTGTTTAAAAACATGGCAATGCACTAGCACCGACATGCTCTCCAGGCGGGAGTAGCCCAAATTTCATAGTCTCTGAGTCTAGAAAAATAATACAGTTCAATACAATACAATATAACAGAATACAAATACAGTAGAACTTCCCACATTAAGACATTGAAAATCAACTTAAAAAAAGGTGGAAACTCAGAAGTCCAGATATGAATGAAGGCACACAAAAATCTGTGAATTTGTTTGGGTCGCATCTTAAAGGGAGTCTGAATAGGGAGGTTCCACTGTAAACATCAAAATTGTGATTAAGCAATCTTTATGCAAATCTATTGAACAGGCCCCATAGCCACCTTGCTGCCTGCAAGTACATGGAGAGGTTGACGTCTTCCAGGCGGCCAGGCTGCCACTGCAGCTCCTCGTAGTCGCGACAGTCCTCCGCCATCAGACTGGGCGGCAGGTCGGGCCTGCATTCTGGGAGGGCAGCCTGAGACACACAAGAACAGTGTTCATTCTGCCTTTAAAATCAACGGATCAACCTTTAAAATCAACGGGTCAAAGTTAGTGGGCAAAATTTCAGGGTGTCACAATTAATATAAAAATGCTTTAGTATAACATGACACTTGAGCAGTTCAAGGTGTACTAACCCCTGCAGTAAACACCATAGGAAAACCTTTAGGTGAAAATCTGCACTGCCCTGAAATCCATTGCGTCAGATGTGAGCTTTTAGTGTCAGAGACCCACGTCTGTGTGCAACAATTAACATTGAAGAACTAACACAGTAACAGGCTGGAGAAAAGGCTGCTATAAAATTTCTGAGAGAAAAAAAGTTTCAGGGGAATGTCAATGGGGTCATGCTTAGACTAACTTAGAGTTAGACCCTGGTGTGATCCATAGGTATTGTTTTGTTGTGAAGTTTAAAAGTAAGACTTCCTTTCCGGCCAATGTCAGTTAGCATGACACTCAATGGTGATTCTCTGTTGATGATGGTCAGCAAGATACTACTAGAGAGTAGTTAGCAACACAATTTAACTTTAACAATTAATTCAAATGCTAAAGCTTTTTTTCTTTGGCCTTCCTTCCAGATAGCAAAACAGTTCACTGCACAAGAGTCTGTCCATTCAAAACCCAATTTCTACTCCACCCCCTCCACTCCCACCTACCCAATTTATTTGTTATAGAAGGAAACAAGAGGATTTTGATTATGCCAAATGTTCTAAAAAATTACAAAGTTGTTTTCCCGCCCCTTTTCAGGCCCTAACCTCTATTTTTTTAAAATGAGTCTTTTAAGTTTTATTGGAACCCCTTTCAGGGATAGCGATTATTTCTAAAGATTCCTGTCTTATAATTTTATTCCCTAACCACTATTTCCAAAGTTTTCATCATAACCAGAGTGCTCCATTGTCTAGTGGCTGGCACCGGCCCGAATCTATCCCTGTGTTGTTGCCAGCCTTTTGGTGTGTGTGTGTGTGTGTGTGTGTGCGTGTGCGTGCGCATGTAGTGCATTCGTGTCTGTGTGTGTGTGTTTAGTGCATGCATGTGTGTGTGCGTACGAGTGTGTGTGTGTGTATGTGTCTGTATAATATATTTTTGATGTTCATTTAGTGCTTAGGGCTTCTTTTAAGATTAGGCGCTATAAATATATTTATGTTTCTCCTGTTTGTGGGACAATAAATTTGCCTAAGTTATGGGTGTTGGTTTCCTGCTATTACTTGTTTGTGAGACTTACGTGAATTGTGATTTTTTTTCCTATTTTTGAGACAATAAAATTGTGTGACGTACATGCGACATATATGTTTGTCTTCCTATTTGTGGGGCAAAAAAACGCGTGACTTGTGTGAGACTTGTGGTATTTTGCCGATTTGTGGGACAATAAAATGGTGTGACTTGTGTGAGTTTTACCAATTTGTGGGACAATAAAATGGTGTGACTTGCGTGAGTTTTACCAATTTGTGGGACAATAAAATGGTGTGACTTGCGTGAGTTTTACCAATTTGTGGGACAATAAAATGGTGTGACTTGTGGTGTTTTGCCTATTTGTGGGACAATAAAATGGTGTGACTTGTGGTGTTTTGCCTATTTGTGGGACAATAAAATGGTGTGACTTGTGATTTGTGGGACAATAAAATGGTGTGACTTGCGCAAGGGTGAAACCTGGATAAAATGAAAAGCAGGAAGGTCTAGGTTCCGGCGGGCCGCCTTGGTGGGGTCATAGGGTTTGTTTGGGGTTTGGGGGGGTGGGGTTCTTTTGGTACATTTTTTACTAATAAAATTAGAGCATTTAGAGACAGTTTTTATTTCTTAAACAATAAAATAAGGTTTTTTTCCTCATTCCAGAGTAATTATTCTTCAATAAAGTATTGCAAATTCCTGATTTCAGGAAAAATAACAAAGCCAAAATCCTGATTCCTGCCATGTGGTTTCACCCATGCTTGTGTGAGACTTGTGGTGTTTTGCCTATTTGTGGGACAATAAAATGGTGTGACTTGTGTGAGACTTGTGGTGTTTTACCAATTTGTGGGACAATAAAATGGTGTGACTTGTGAGACGTGTGGTGTTTTCCATATTTGTGGGACAATAAAATGGTGTGACTTGTGACGTTGTGTGCAAGTGGTGAACTGACCTGGTGGCTGGCACCGACCCGAATCTCTCCCTGTGTTGTTGCCAGCCTTTTGGTTTGGGGGTTGTAGCCCAGCACGTAGAAGAACACGTCTGGGGACGGCTGGAAGGCCCGGGCTGACCCAATGTCCTGGTAGTGCACCACCTGACACTTACCCCTGGGAAAAAACAACACCCACACAACATGGGTGGAAGTGATCACTGAAATAGTCACTCATTCAGGAAATGACATTTCAATGTTCTCTAAATGTTTTCCAATCCTGAGAAAGATTACATGTATTCATTCTAATTCTATATGATCTCCATATCATATGAATGTAAAATGGGTGTGTCGTGTGCGTGCCTCTGTGAGCAGGGAGGTTAGGCAACAACAACAAAAAGTTGTGGTTATGGTAACATGGCCCAAAAAAATAGGGTAGGATTTTTAGGAAGGTAGGACCTAACTTTCTTTTTTTTTTAAAGGTCAAAATTGACAAAGCACAAGAGCTCTCTCTCTCTCTCACTCTCTCATACTCTCTTGGTGTGTGTGTCATGAACATCGAGTAATTTAAAGTAAACAACCCAAAGAAATAAAACTTTCTCTTTCTGAACAAAATTGTAAGCTCTTCACTCCCAGCTCTTTGAGATTGCCGAGTGGTGTTGAAAACTCTAGTTCGAAAGGTTCAGCTAAGATAGCTGAACCACCTCGGCAAGTGATAATGCTTTCTTTTCCTACATCCGGATGAATGTGACATTGTCCCGGAAAACATCCACGAGCATGTAAGATGCTTTGAAACTATGAAAGTGCTAATCACCCTCATATTTTCAGAAATATGAGCGTATGGCCATCTCTCTTCTTCTTTTTTTGTGGACAAAGCCCCAAAATCATAGGGTCGGCCGAAAAAAATAGGGTAGGTAGGGGATACCTTACTTAACCACACCTTTTCTTGGGGGGGGCCTTAGTAAATATTGCATGTCTTCTGTCTCACTCTGCCATCATTGCCAGAAAGCAACATGGACAATACTCAGACGTGCACGCACACATGTCCATCTAATATCACGAGTAGTGGATAGACGTTAAATGAAAGACACACACACACTCGTTACCCCCCCCCCCCCCCCCCCAATCCTTCATCAGTTCAAGTCAGATGAATGCAAGAAAATAATCACAAAGATACCCCACACAATAAGGTCTCAGTCAATAGCAATACTGACCTTAGATGAGAGATGGGAAAGGTGTCTGTGGCATTGGACTTGGAGATGAACAGTTCCCGCGATTTAACCTCAGGATCCTTGATGATATAAGACCCTGAAACACACAACGATCCAATAAGGTTTACAGACAAGCACAGAAACAGACCTTATGTGTGGAAGAAAGAGAGAGGTGTGCAGACAGACAACAGGAGCAGCAGTGACATACACGGTAACACATGATACAGATTGACAGAAAGAGAGGCGGGAGGAATGGGGTGAGAAAAGAGGATGAGGGGAGAGAGAGACGAGAGAGAGAGAGAGAGAGAGAGAGAAAAATGAACAATGGCTTAATGCCATTAGCAATAGCCCTCTTGGCAAGGGGGTACAAAACTGAATCAGTTATAATGTATGAGGCAAAGAAAATGGAAAAGAACAATAACTCTTCCCCACAGATAAGATAATTCTAATAAAAAACCCAAAAATAATATAAACATATTTCTTCAAATTCTTGTCTTGGTATCCATGCACACAAGACCTCGCACTTCCCACCCATTCACTGATTCAGTGCTTCATATACCACCCACACATACACACTCTCTCTCTCTCTCACAGTCACACGCATACACAGAGGCAAAATTCTCTATTTCTGAGAGAGAGAGAGAGAGAGAGAGAGAGAGAGAGAGAGAGAGAGAGAGGGAGAGAGGGAGAGAGAGAGAGAGAGAGAGAGAGAGAGAGAGAGAGAGAGAGAGAGAGAGAGAGAGAGAGAAGAGAGAGAGAGGGAGAGAGAGAGAGAGCAACAAGAAGAACGTTTTTTTATGAACCGGGGCCATCTGTCCATGTAGACTAGAGAGAGAGAGAGAGAGAGAGAGAGAGAGAGAGAGAGAGAGAGAGAGAGAGAGAGAGAGAGAGAGAGAGAGAGAGAGAGAGAGAGAGAGCAACAAGAAGAACGTTTTTTTATGAACCGGGCCATCTGTCCATGTAGACTAGAGAGAGAGAGAGAGAGAGAGAGAGAGAGAGAGAGAGAGAGAGAGAGAGAGAGAGAGAGAGAGAGAGAGAGAGAAGAGGAGAGCAGAGAACGTTTTTTTTTTTTAGAACCGAGAGGCCATCTGTCCATGTAGAGAGAGAGAGAGAGAGAGAGAGAGAGAGAGAGAGAGAGAGAGAGAGGAGAGAGAGAGAGAGAGAGAGAGAGAGAGAGAGAGAGACCATGACAGACAGAGAAAACAATGAAAAGAATGAAGTAACAAATCACAGAAATCACATAAAATAAATGTATTCATTGCCAGTGGTGTATAATATAGTATTTTGGTATTTTCTACTAATTCTAGTCACAGAGACTTATCTGTGAAATTCAGGCTGCTCTCCCCTGGAGAGCATGTCACCGCAAGTGCAGCGCCTACGCAATTTAAAAAAGAAAATATTGGGGGGAGGGCACAGGGTGAGGATGGGGTGTGGGCACACTTGGAAAACCTAGCTATCAATGTGGCCATACCACTACCAGGCAGCGGGATTTCTCCCTGCTCTTACCGTCTTTCAGCTGCCGTGGAATTCTTACATGCGTAAACTAGCTTCAAGTCCCCATCCGAAGGATTGGACATTCACTGATTCAGTTCAATTTTCCTGTCAAACTAGAAAGAAAGGGTGAGGCCGGGATTCGAACCCGGGTCACTCATGCTGCAGTCACACATTACATTTGGCAGGCGAACGTCTTAACCACTCTGCCACCTTTCTCCCTGTGTGTGTCAGTGGGGGGTGGGGGGTGCATGTGGATGAGTCACTAAGTGATTGTGAAACTGAAAGTAAGTGTGACTGTAAGATCAAATATAGAGTTTGGCTTTGGAAGGGAGTAAAATCAGTGATGCCTGAGTGTCTTTTTACGGACCCTCACGCTATATATATAGTTGTCCTAGTGCAAAATAGAACACAACTTGCAGTTCTTGAACAAATTGATTCAGTGGTGGTTTTCATGCCAAGGGGCATAATGTACCTTTAATTTGTATCAACCACGCACACTGACAGTCAAACAACATACAGAGAACGAACAAATCTTTTTTAATTTTATTGATGGTTAAGCACAGGGCTTCTTTACATCTTGCCATCAGAAAAGAGAAAATACAAAAACAACTCATGAGTAAACAACATTAGGTAAGCAAATCATTATGTAGACCACAAAATCAGGAAAAAGTACATGAAAATACCAAGTAAACACACACACAAATATCCACATTAACATTATAACAAAAGTCGACGTCAACATTAAGATAAATAAAAGTCAAGTCACATCATATTCATAATAATGAAAAATCAATAACACATATGAAAACATGTGAAATGAGAAAATCGAGTGACAGATTATGAAATATGAGGACTAGAATATATATAAATATCTGTAGTTTTGCTTAAAACTGTTCAGACAATAGCAAGAATTGTGTTCCACAAAGCACCGCCTGAATAAGTTACTTTAGTTAGGCATGACTTGAAAAGGTAAATGTAAATGTAACATGAGTTTATGTGTACGGCATTAATCATTAGTTACAAATTTATTTGTGAGTGATGGAGGAGCACACAACCAGATATTTTGAACATAAAATAAAAACAGCCTTGCCACAAAATCTGAAATGGTTAATGTTGACGATTTAGCTAAGATTAATTTCAGAGCATGTCTTATTAGTGTTATTGTCTATAAAAGACTTGACAGTGGCTTTAGAATATTTTCACTTGCACCATCCCAGATAGTTGATGCATAATTTATGTCGGATTCAATAAAGGAAGGAAAAAAGATTTTACTAAACTATAACTATAAGTCTAAAAAAATTTAAAAGAGTTTAATTTTGGACAATTGAAATATTTTTGGGGAGACACATTTGCAAACATTTGACACATGTTCAGACTAGGAGAGGTTTTCGTCAACAACACCAAGAACTTTGTGGAAAGAAACGTGTTTAATATTGTTACGGTTTATAAGATTAAGAGGGGGGACATTAAGATGAAGATTTTGTCATTTCTGTCGACTTGTTATAAGTATAACCATAAATTTAGTCTTTAATGGATGGAGACTCATATGGCTTAATTTGTTCTAGAGAAACGTGTTTAATATTGTTACGGTTTATAAGAGGGGGGACATTAACTGATTAAGATGAAGATTTTGTCATTTCTGTCGACTTGTTATAAGTATAACCATAAATTTAGTCTTTAATGGATGGAGACTCATATGGCTTAATTTGTTCTAGAGCTAAACAAAGCACTGGCCACACAAAACTGTTACACAGTGAGTGACACCAAAAAAAAACCCTCTTGGGGACAGAGTTACAGTCACTCACTGGTACACACAGACTGAGTACACAGAAACGCATCCACGCACTTGTGTTCCGTGTTGTTCTCTTTTCAGTTTCTTTTCTAATAGGCCTAGAACATCCCGATAGTTCTGAAGTCATCGCCAACACTTCCACACAACTGGGCGGCTTTTTGCCATCATCATGATTATGAGTTTCAAAATGATCTTGATCAGCTTTTCACTCGGTTGAGTTTTGCGCGTACGTAGGCCTCCTCGGTATTGTATGAATGATATACAGATATTGAGATAATATCATATGGCTAAGTTATATTATAAGCTCTTTCATAATTCAACAAGAGAGGCCATTAAAGACTCGATCATTATACACACCACACACACCGAACATTAGGTACAGTAAAACGAAGTTATACAATGAAATGAGACTGATTCACTGGCCCACAACTAGAGTCTAGTAGAATAGAACAGCCCAATCGAACCAAAATGGCTTCCTTCGCCAATCGGCCAATGAAGCCGGGCAGGAAAAGCCGTCTCCGAAATTGTTCCCTTGTAGTGTATCACCAGATAAGAAGTGTTTATCCGAAACGTACTAAATGTCACAGAATAACAGGCATACCTTGTAAATAAGTAATTGACGTGAAGTTCTAATATTTGGGCATCTTTTCGACACCCCCAAAATTCATCCAATGAACTCGACTTCCTCCACCCTCCCCACTTGCTTTCTCTCTCAGCTGCCAAAGGGACATAACACTGAAAACAAACCCTTTCAACAACAGGAGTGCGCTACCCTTGATCTAGGCAGACGAATGCGATTGAGCTAGGCATCGCAGAGGCGGATTATAGCGGTTGATATAAGGGGGTTTCCCAGCACATTTTAAGCGTTTACGACTAAGAAATAGACTTAAAATTTATCAACCAAAAAAAGGAATGGTTCCAGCAAAAAAATAGTATAAGTGCATGGCTTTGTACATCGATTTATCGGCAAATATGTAGATTTACACCCGCCGGCTCTATTTCTTGGTTCTTTCCGTGGTTAGGGTGTCTTTTCTTTTGCCACAAGCATGTTTTTTTGGTCAAAATCATCTAGTTTTTTGGAGCATTAAATCGCTGCCTAAGAAATATAGTATATCTAATCGTTGATGAACGGTGAACGCTGTGTGTTCTTCAATTTAAGGTCAAATAAGAATGTTCATATTGTAACTATTTTACTCTTGCGCGCGTGTGTGTGTGTGTGCGTGCGTGTGTGCGTGCGTGTGTGTGTGTGTGTGTGTGTGTGTGTGTGTGTGTGTGTGTGTGTGTGTGTGTGTGTGTGTGTGTGTGTGTGTGTGCCTGCGTTCATGTGTGTGTGTGTGCCTGTGTGCATACATGAGTGCTCTCTCTCTCTCTCTCATACATACTCCTTTGTTTTATTATTATTGTTAACTTCCCCCTCTTCCTCCTTCTTCTTCTTGTTCTTCCTCCTCCTCCTCCCCCTTCTCCTCCTCTTTCCCCTTTCTTCTTCTTGACTTCTTCTTCCTCTCATTCTCTTCTTCTTCTTCTCCCCTTCCTCCTTCTCCTCCCCCTCCTTCCTCCTCCGTCCTCCTCATTCTTCTTCTTCTTCTTTCTTCTTATTTTCCTTCTCCTCCTCCTCCTCCCCCTCCCATCCTCCTCCTCCCCCTCCTCCTCCTCTCTTCCTCCTCCTCTTCTTCTGTCTTTCCTTTTTAGCCGATGTTATGGATTTGATCTCTCTCTCTGGTAGGGCACAATCAAACCTACTAAGCTTTCATTCGTGTCAAACTAATTTACACCCTTCATATTTTTTAGTTTCTTTCCTTGCTCCAAGTCCAACAGTCAGAGAGTATGTGTGTGTGTGTGTGTGTGTGTGTGTGTGTGAATGCGTGTGTGTCATATAAGTGCGCGCGCGCGTGAGCGCAAGAAGAACAGTGCCAAAGCAGCACGCAGTCTGCTGACAGTGTGTATGCAATTAGTTCCCCACTCTCAGTCCCGTTAGCTGCTGTGTGATGGATTGTTGGCTGAAGTGTAGCAGGATACGAGCCTTGTGGAAGGAAGATGGGCTGCCAGTTGATAACTAAACGAGCTTCACCTCTCTGTCTCTGTCTTTCCTTCACTACCCCCCTCTCCCTTTGTATTGCCTCATTGATTCCTTCCGTACTCTCTCTCTCTCTCTCTCTCTCTCTCTCTCTCTCTCTCTCTCTCTCTCTCTCTCTCTCTCTCTCTCTCTCTCTCTGTGACATGTCATGATGGACCAGGAAGGGGGAGGGGGAACCAGTAAAGGAAAACTCAGCAATTAGCTCAGATTTACAGCCATGAGATGTTGGCTTGGTTTTTCACACTATTTCTCTAAAACCTCACAAGCTCTTTCGCCATCATCAAAGATATAAAACTTTACTTCAAACAGGATCCGCTTCTAGATAGTGGGTACTGAAAGACCCCCGAGGCCTGCCAGAACTAAGACACGGAGTAGAACTATATAACTCTTGAAGACATCTAGGGAATGCAGGGAACTACCAGCATTAACGTAACAAAATGTTCATTCTCATTTTTGAACAATTCTTACTTATTACTCTTATTATTTCGTAGTTCGCAGGTAAATAATGATCACGCCCCAAGCGCACCTATATTATCTGTGTTTTTTGTTGTTGATTCTTATCCAAATTAACTTTAACGTCTTTACAAGGAACATTCACAAACAGAAAAAACCAAAATGTTTTTCACTAACGTGGAAAGAAAAGTTGCTTTTAAAATGCATAACAATAATTATTATGTCATAACGGGTTTATCAGAAAATCCGGTAAAGGTCAAAATGTGCCCCCCCCCCCCCCCCCCCCCCCCCTCCCCCCCCCCCCCCCCCCCCCCCCCCCCCCCCCCCCCCCCCCCCCCCCCCCCCCCCCCCCCCCCCCCCCCCCCCCCCCCCCCCCCCCCCCCCCCCCCCCCCCCCCCCCCCCCCCCCCCCCCCCCCCCCTCCCCCCCCCCCCCCCCCCCCCACTACATTTCTCAGCTCTCCCCGCATTTTCACACTTGCCTTTCTTACCAAACATTAAGCTGTATTTTATGAACCTTCTGCAGTAAGAAAGGCAAGACTGAAAAAGTGGAAACAACCGAGAAATGGAGGGGGGGGGGGGGGGGCGTATCTTTACCTTTACCGAAAATCCTTTTTGCGTAATGTAGGAATGGGGATGGGGGTGTAATAAATAACATGGTGATGAAAAAAGGCTTGCTTCTCTTTTAGTTATTGCACGTGTATCAATTAGATTGTCACAAGCAAAGCTCTTTCTTTTATTATCACGTGCAGTCCTACATAGCTGCCTGGCAACATAGCTGTCTGACAACCCTCCAACAGCCCGAGCATGATGAGATGAGCCAGACTGCCGAGTGATGAGGAAGGAATTCGCTAACGGATCACGCAGCTCAGGCCAAGAATAGAAGAGTGTAGCAGAAGTGTAGCAGCCGTTATAGGCTAAAGCTGCCGTTAGCTGCAGGCACTAGGCCTATGGTAGTCGGGGCAGCACTTGAGCCGCCATCATTGGATAAGGCAACACAGCCGCCCTTTCTAATCAAGTGCGGGCTCCATCAAAGATTAACGACGGGCCGGGCGAGGGCCGAAGCTGCCAGCCCCGCCAAAGGTCAAACCGCCTGCACGGCCACCACCCCGCCCGGATCAATAGAAAGGGACATAACCACCTTGTTTGCCACCGGCCGAGCTGATGGGTTCTCTTTCCTTGTATTGTCTTTCAGCGTCTGTTCCTAGAAAGGGCGTAGCTTACATTCGGAATGGAACATACAAGAACCTGCGCGTTTTTCTGTCTGTCTGTCTGTAAGTGTAATAGAGATTCTAAACTTTTGTTGAAATTCGTTACTTTGATTATAAAAAAGACACTGGAAGGGGGACAGATTGGAACAGCAATGAAGTTGTGAATTAACAATCACTTTCTGACCCTGTCTGTCTGTCTGTCTGTCTGTCTCTCTCTCTCTCTCTCTCTCTCTCTCTCTCTCTCTCTCTCTCTCTCTCTCTCTCTCTCTCTCTCTCTCTCTCTCTTCTCTCTCTCTCTCTCTCACTCTCTCTCTCTCTCTCTCTCTCTCTCTCTCTCTCTCTCTCTCTCTCTCTCTCTCTCTCTCTCTCTCTCTCTCTCAAAACTGTGGTGAGAACATTCATGTGTCTTGTCATGTTGTCTTTAATTTCTTTCTTCAGCCTTCACACTTCTGTGCTGGTGGTTTGCGATGATTGCATAGCTAGTACAGCTCCTTCAGCTGTGCTCAGTTTGTCAGCGTTTCTAAGAAAATAATGTTGGAAACAACAGGGAAAAAACAATCCCTCACGCATACGGAGACAGATAGAGGAAGAGAGAACAATGAACAAAAGTTTCTTACCATTAGCAATAGTCCTCTTTTGGCAAGGGTGTGTGTGTGTGTGTGTACAAAGAGAGAGGATGAGAGAGTGAGTGTGTGTGTGTGTGAGAGAGAATGAAGAGAGAGAGAGAAAGAGAGAGAGAGAGAGAGAGAGAGAGAAGAGAGAGAGAGAGAGAGAGAGAGAGAGAGAGAGAGAGATTGTCGAAAGCTCCTTTCCCCTAACCGCTAACCCCCTCATCTTTCTCTCTCTCCCCCTCTCAAACTTGTATTTGGGAGAGAGAGAGAGAGAGAGAGAGAGAGAGAGAGAGAGAGAGCGAGAGAGAGAGAGAGAGAGAGACGAGAGAGAGAGAGAGAGAGAGAGAGAAAGAGGGAGCGGGGGGAGGGGTTAAGGGGAAAGGAGCTGTCCCACAATCTCTCTCTCTCTCTCTCTCTCTCTCTCTCTCTCTCTCTCTCCTCTATCTCTCTCTATCTATCTCTCTCTCTCCTCTCCATCTCTCTCTCTCACCTCTCTCTCTCTCTCTCTCTCTCTCTCTCTCTCTCTCTCCTCTCTCTCTCTCTCTCTCTCTCTCTCCTCCTTCAACCGTACCCCTACGTACACAAGATCATAAACAGAGAATTTTAATCAGGCCCGACGCAATACAACAAAATTGTTGCCAGAAGTCTATTACATAGCCTGCAATCTTGCTCACTGTTCTCTGTTAGCAATCGTCCGCACTTTACAACGATTGTGATATTATATAGTCTTAGCAATCACGCTCGTGCAGATATGCGTTGGTAGAACAAACGGGAGGAGAGGGGAGGAGAGAGAGAGAGAGAGAGAGAGAGAGAGAGAGATGAGAGAGAGAGACGAGAGAGAGAGGAGAGAGAGAGAGAGAGAGAGAGAGAGAGAGGTGTGTGTGTGGGGGGGGAGTTGTGTGTGTGTGTGTGTGTACGTGTGCGGGCGTGTGCGTGCGTCTCTGTGTGTGGCTGCTTCCACGCGTCTGTGTTCAAAACAGGAGAAAGGAAAGGGGGAAAACAACATTTAATAGGACAGATTATCGCCTTAAGCAAAAAAGACAACATGGCCCAACACTCACTTTGTTGGCTTTTAGCAAAAAGAAAAAAACCCACTAACAAACAAAACTCCCCCCCCCCCCCCCTTCTCTCTCTCTCTCTCTGTGAAGGAAATCAAATCCACTCCCCCAGCGGACAGGAATCGATCGTGAGAAGCAGTGGAGAGGGCTAAGAATGCCCTGCATAATTTGCCCATTTAAAGGCTAGGCCGTCTTTTTCTCTCGCCGCCCCCCCCCACCCCCCCTGTCCCCACTCTAACCCCATACTCTCTCCTCTCTCTCCTCCCCCTCCCCTCCTCTCTCTCTCCCTCCTTTCCTTCCCCTCTCTCCTCTCTCTCTCTCCCCTGTCTCTCTCTCTCTCTCTCTCTCTCTCTCTCTCTCTCTCTCTCTCTCTCCTCTCCTCCCTCCCCTCTCTCTCTCTCCCCCCAATCTTCACCCCCTCCTCTCCATTACGGTGACGACAAGAACAATCAGCTTCACCTTTTTTCTTCTTATTCGTCTCTTTTGACATTGCTTTCTCCCTCTTCTTTCTATTCGTTTAAACTAACTGTCGGTGTTCAATCTGGCTGTGAAAACATCGCAGCAGCAGCAGCAGACTGATTCCAATCTACTCAAGGGTGATAATGACTCTCTAACCTAACACCCCACCCCCCTCTTTCTACCTCACTTTCCTTCCACTCCCTTACTATATCCATTATCTCAATTTCCACCTCAGCCCCAAATATATCTTTCTTTGATCAGACATTTGTTTTCAGCTATCCAAACTTCCTCAGTTCCTGTATCCACTTTTCCCCCCCTCACCACCCTCTCTCTCTCTGGAATGCCATTCTATTAGACTTCTCTCTCTCTCTCTCTCTCTCTCTCTCTCTCTCTCTCTCTCTCTCTCTCTCTCTCTCTCTCTCTCTCTCTCTGTGGTGTGTGCGCGCGCTCGCGCTCTCTCTCTCTGTGTGTGTGTGTGTGTGTGTGTGTGTGTCTCTCTCTCAGTGTGTGTGTGTGTGTGTGTGTGTGTGTGTGTGTGTGTGTGTGTGAGCGCGCGCGCGCGCGATTGTATTTCAGTCCAATATATCTCTGTCTCTGTTTGTGTGTCTCTCTCTTCTCTCTTTCTCTGTCTGTCCCTCTGTCTGGCTCTCTGTGTCTCCGTCTCTGTCTTTGTCTGTATGTCTGTCTTTCTCTTTCTCTCTCTCGTTCTCTTTCTCTCTCTATCATTATAAGTGTGGGTGTGGCTGTGATTGTCCGTCACCGAAGGTGAACGGACTTTGCGATGGGCTGGTTTGTATTTTTGTTTGTTAGTCCGTCACCAAGACGGACTATTGCGATGGGCTGGTAAGTCTGGTGGGGTTTTTTTTCTTGTTTTTTTTCTTTCTTTTCTGTCTGTCCCAAGGATAACTCCCGAACCGCTTGACCGAATCGCGTCAAATTTTGTGTGAAGGTGTGCCTCCTTAATAGGAAGAGATCGGCGCAAACCATTTTGCCGTCGTGACCTTGACCTTGACGTACGACCTTGAAAACCGAAAATCTACTTTTAGCCATATCTCGGGCACCGATCAACATAGGATGTTGAAACTTGGTATGAAGGTGGTTTGGCTTATGCCCGTTCTGATGATGGCATACCGATCA
>CM065698.1:16653909-16658909 GCA_017654935.2 Phymorhynchus buccinoides | reverse complement strand
GATTTCTATTACGCGCGTGAAAAGTTGTGCGTTGTTTCATCACGGGATGCGAAAATCCTTGTTGTTTGAAAATATCTCCTTTCCATTGTTCCCAGCGACAAGCTTAAAGGCCTAATCCTGGCTTAGCCAGAAGTTTAGCCTCAAAGACACGCCTCCTCCTCACCAGGCCTGTCCCAGAGAAAGGCTGGTCGCTAGCCGAAGAAAGAGACGGAGGAGAGTGTGATCATCAGCCACAATCATGTTATCTGTCCAGTAGCTAGAACAAATTGTGGCCCCTTCTCCGCTACAGTACCGATCGATATAGCACCACAAGGCAACCGTTACCACACCACAAGACTTGCTGTGAAGCTCAGTGCCAGCCAGGCCTTGTCACTTAAACCATTCCAAGTAGTCCCCGAGAACCCATAATTATACGACCGCACACTAGTCTTGTCATCCCATTACTACCCCCCCCCCCCCCCTCTCAACCATCCACCTATTCCAGAACCCCACCCCCCTGCCCCAATATCTACTCCCTCATGAACTCCACCCACCATGGACAGCTGACGTAGGCCTAGGGTCCATCTTCATCCTGCCCTCTCACGGTAGGGCTGGCACGTGCAGTGGCCAATTAATGACGCGGCATGCAAACTGGGCTCCAGGGGAACAGACAGAGAGCCAGGCTCTACACAACGAACTCGGTAACAAAGCATCGGCTGAAGCTCACGAGGTAGCCTACTACCAGCCTTCCGTTCCCTTGTGTCTTAATACTTTCTGGCTTTCACTCGACGACGACGAAGGTACTGCAGCCCTGGCTCTGCCCTGCACAGGGTGAGTGATGAGGTGGTGCTAAGCTGTGGAGAGGAAAGAGGAGAGAGATGGTAGTGACTGTCAATGAAGGACCTTGTCCCTTGGGATCCCCCCTGCGCCTCTCAAATTACTGCTGTGTGGAGACGCCCGTGCAGCCTGAGTGAGAGGAATTGCCAGAGGCGGCCATGGACACAATACCAGCGTCACAGGACTGAATTTTGATGAGGAAAAAAAAGGATAATAATCACGGCGTTGTTAAACTAATTAAACTAAATCATCAACTTTTTTTCTCTTTGTTTTTTCTTTAATCCCAACATTATTTCAATCGAGTTGGTCATTTTGATTCATTTTGTTTGTGATGAAAGAGGACGCTGTTAATCACGACTCCCCTATCGCTTGCTCCACCTCATGCATTAGTTTACACTGAATGGCTATGTAGACCACCAGCGAAAAAACGGAGAGAACTTGGTTTAAACAATTTTTATTTGACAGACATTTGCAGCTACAAAATACTGTGTGATTGAGTACAACAAGCTAAGTACAAAACGTACTAGACAAATATACTCGATACAAAAACAGGCTGCATCTGGTAACTCAAAATTTGGTGGAAATGTACAACATTCAGCATAAGGATGGAACAAAAATTCAAGATAAGCACAAACAAAACAAGTGCAACGCTGAGCGGCTGCAAAGTCCCCTCGCAGCATCGCCGAGGTACTCCGAAATCGGAATGTGTCGGCTGTACACATACATAAAAACGCATCAAAACAGCACGTAACTACATAAAAACGCATCAAAACAGCACGTAACTGAATTGTTTTTTATATATAGCCTTGGGGTTCGGACCCGTGATTTGAGCGCGCGCGATCATGCGCACACGCGAGCACAGAAAAATTCATGACAACTGTGTTATAGACCATTCATCAAGAAATGTTGTGAAAAAACTGCATTAAAACACATGCAAAACTTCGCGAGATATTAGCGATTATGTGTTTCGGGGTTTGAACCCCGTAACTGGCGCGACCTTGACCTTAATGTAAAACTAAATACATCAGTGGATAGCTTGCATCTTGGCAAACTAGTATACCAAATTTGATGATGATAGACTGAATAGTTTTTGAGAAAAACGGACGAATAGCCGGACGGACGGACACCGGACGGACGGACGGACACCGGACGGACGGACCAGACAAAAACAATAGCTCCCCGAACCTTCGGCTCGGGACTAACTAGACATAAACATTGAAACTCAAACAGTTTAGCAAGAAGTGACTAGATGAACTGTAAGTACGGAGAGAAGTTCATTGCAGTCATCTGATTGAAAGAGTCTGATGCTTTGCGGACAGCGTCAAAGGCGATACACAAATTAATAACCATGTTTTCATAACAATAAGAACTTTTGAGCATTTCCACGGGAAAATAGTTATTATAATTATTTCCTTTCATTTTATGTCTTAGTTTTCTTTCTTTTAACAAAACGAACATTCTTTTAGGACCAACAAAGGCCTTCCACGTCTTGATAGCGTCTCCAAATAATCGTTGTCAACATAATAGTGAAATTCCTCTCTTCTGCTCACAAGAGATTGGTGAAGAAGAAAAAGAAGGGATGGGTGAAGAGGAAGAGGACGTGTAGGAGGATGAAGAGGAGGAGGTGGAGAGAATCAGAAGGTGGAGAGAAAGAGGTGGAGGAGAAGAAGGATACAATGACGACGAAGAAGAAAATACCCTTGAGGAATTAAATTAGACAAACAAACAAAAGGCATAAGAAGAACAGTTCCTAGCTCGAATAGGCATGGTGTTGCAAATTGTACTTAGCACTTAATATTCTCTATCTTACATCACTTCCCTTCACGGTTCCAAAACACACACACGCACGCACGCACGCACGCACACACGCACGCACGCACACACGCACGCACACACACACACACACACACACACACACACACACACACACACACACACACACACACACACACACACACACACACTCTGTCTTTTCTTTTCCTTTGTTTTGTTTTCATTTTTACTGCATGAATAATTATGACATTGTGTTTTCTTGTTTGTAATGTGCTTGTATGAGACTGCATTGTAATTTCTCTTAACGAGATAATAAAGAATGTTTTACCTTGACTTTGACTTGACTTGCCACAACATGATCAAGAAAGAGACAGACAGATTGTCTCACTCACTGCTGTCTCATCATCTCTCTCTCTGTCTCTGTCTCTGTCTCTCTGTCTCTGTCTCTCTCTCTCTCTCTCTCTCTCTCTCTCTCTCTCTCTCTCTCTCTCTCTCTCTCTCTCTCTCTCCATTCCAGACTCTCTCCATTCCAGACTCTCTCCATTCCAGAGCTTCTTCCAATGACGTAAAGGGACAGTGTCATCAGGGGACACCATTGACACGACACACGCCTGATTGGGGTCGGAGGGGGGGGGGGGGCAGAGAGAGAGGGGGAGGAGGACAGAAGGGAGGGGAGGGAGAGGCAGAGAGTTTGACGGGAGGAGAGAGAATGCTAGAAAGAAGAGCATGAACAGAACAGACGGGGAATAAAAACACAAGGGCAGAACAGCTAATAAAGCAACCGTTTCATTTTGGGCTCTTGGTAATCAAATGCCCATTGCATTTTTTGGGGGGAGGGAGGGAGTGATTAAAATGGTTCACATTCGAAATGTGGGGTGGGGTGGGTGAGGTGGAGTGGAATGGGGGAGTAGAGGGGGGGGGGGTAAATTTCCATCCAATAATACTACGTTTTAGTATGGCTATTACTTAACGAGCGGAGCTTATTCCCTTCACATTAATAGTAACCAAGTTAGTAGGTCTACCCAATTCACCAATCAAACATGAACATCTGAAACAAAGGTGGTTGGGGTTTTTACGCCAAAAAGTTTACTTTATTCGAAGAGAACTAAACTAAAATATGGAAAGCGTGTGTGTGGATGTAAATGCTCACGTGTAAGAAACATGCGAGCTACAAACTCCTACAATAATTATTACAATGTCATTCATGTCCCTTCCCCCACAATCTAAAAGCGCTCAAATACTTTTTAAAAGCTGTGCGTTTAGCAAACAAAAAACCGCCTGCATGCATCCTTTCAAGTGGATCACAAAAACTTCTATATAATGTAACACGGTGTTCAACCCCCTGCGTTTATTGCCTCTTAACCCTTTCACCGCCAATGTCGCATTTATGCACCACAATGGTTTAACACCCATGTCACTAAAAGGCATCAAGCCAGGGCCTGTTATCCAAAGACCCTATTCTCTTTATTTTGGGAAGTAAGGATGGGCCTATTGTTAAATATGTCACAGAGGAATTCCCAATATTGCAAAAACAAATTCTTCTCTTCTCTGTTAAGTTTAATGGTATTTTTTGGCTGGAAAATGGCTGGCGGCGAACGGGTTAATACCAGCCGCGGTGGGTCTATTTGACAGTCAAGGGGAAACTCGAGTAGGGGAGAATGCAGCCACGTGTTGTCCCGACTTGAACAGTTTAGGGTTGCCGATGTAATATTCAGGTATCAGCTGTGAAACGTGTCAGCCCCTATGAAACCGGTTGACATAACGGTGACTCCACTCCACGAGAACGTAGAACTATAATTATCTGAACATAATCGATAATATATACTGTCCAAAAAAAGAAACGCATAACTTGTAGGTCTAGTCGAAATTTTCTTCCTAATTAAAAAACAACAACAGAAAACCACACAATGCGAACATCTTTCTGATATTTGACATGATGATAGGTGAATGCATGGACAGTTCATCTGCATCCTCAAACCATTCAATCAATTGATATGCTTGGATGCAGAGGCTGTCAAATCAGTAGGGTGTGATGGCCTTGAACAGCACAACTGCCAGGGACGGCCTGGACATTGGACTCGATCAGACGGCGGATGTCTTGTGGGATGATGTTCCACTCCTGCTGTGCATTCAACAACTCGCGGTGATTCGCCCGCACATCTTCTCGGCCAGGCACGCGCCTATCCAGTTCATCCCACAGGTGTTCGAAGGCATTAATTTCTGATGACATGGTTGGCCAGGGAAGCACGTGAAGGTGATTGTCGGTGAGCACCTGGGTGCCGAGTCGCACCGTCTGAGGGAGAGCCATGTCCCGCAGGAACACAGCGTTAAGGTCGTGCAGAAGAGGAAGGACGTGTGGACACAGAATGTCCTTGGGTATGGCTGGGCAGTTAGACGCCCTTTGCACCAGC
>CM065698.1:16646409-16648909 GCA_017654935.2 Phymorhynchus buccinoides | reverse complement strand
CATTTCAGGAAATATGTGACCAACATGCTCACTTAATTAAAAAGAGAGTTAAACACACCAGCAAACCCCCTTGGTTAACTAAATATATAGACAATGAGGGATATAAAAGAGATAGCTTACTTACTTCAAAAGACAGAAAGGCATTCAATAAACAAAGGAATAAAGTGAGCTCAATAAGAGAAGGGCAATGAAAACATACTTTCAAGATTTGGTAACTTCCTCCCAGAATCAGAAATCAATATTTGGAAAGCTATTAACCTTTTGACTAACAGAAATTCTGACAATAAAGCGCATTGTCCAATATCAGAATTATCACCTGATGATTTAAACTCTCATTTCGCTAATGTTGTTGATAAGTTAATCACCAATGACAAAACACATGAAAATGATTTACAAGAACTGGGTGATTACTGTCGTCAAAAAATATTTCAACACCCTTTACCATACTGCCCATTTCTCTGACTGAAACGTTGCATTACTTATTACATTTAAAACAGTCAGGATCAAGGGACTTAGATGGATTAGATAGTAAGATTTTAAAACTAGCTGCACCTGCCATTGCAGACACGCTTACTTATGTTTACAATCTTTGCATTGATAAAGGACAATTTCCTACCCAATTTAAGCAAGCAAAAGTAATACCCTTTTATAAATCAGGTGATCGTACCAATCCCTCGAATTATCGCCCTATATCAGTACTTTCGCTCCTGTCAAAGCCACTGGACAAACATATTCAATTGAATTTATGTAAGCATCTGAACCATTACGATCTACTTCATAAAAATCAATCAAGTTTTCGTGAAAACCACTCGTGTCACACATCTCTGACACATCTTACTGACAGATGTCTTTCAAATATTAATAATGAGTTTACTGGAATTCTTTTTATTGACTTTGCTAAGGCATTTGATGTTATTAATCATGCCCTTTTGACAAGAAAACTTAAGTACTACAATGTGTCCAGTCACGCCATTACATTTATTTCCTCTTTTCTTTGCGACCGTCAACAGCTCGTTGAAATCAGCTCAAAAAATCAACATTATTACCAATTAAGTTTGGAGTTCCTCAGGGCTCAGTATTAGGACCCATTTTATTTTCTCTTTATGTAAATGACTTACCGCTATGTTTACAATGTTCCTCTGAAATGTTTGCTGATGACACATCTTTACAGTCTTGTAATAGTAACCCTAATGAATTGGTAAATGACCTCCAGAAAAATGTTGAAAAATTAGCGAACTGGACTGAAGAAAATCTTATGTCTCTAAATGCTACCAAAACAAAATGCTGTATGTTACCACGAGACAAAAAAGACAGAAAATGAACTCCTCGTTCCCATCATTGTTCATTCAAGATCAAAAGATAAAAGAAGTATCTTCACATAAAGTCTTAGGTGTTGTTATAGACAATAATTTATCATGGTCCAATCATATATCTAATCTTGGCAAACGCATTTCAAAAAGAATATATCAACTTGCAAGAATAAAAAGATTTTTGAATCGTGACGCACAAAAAAGATTTTTTCATGCACATATCTTATCCCTTATAAATTATGCATCAACTCTTTGGGACAACAGCAGCGAAACAAATCTGAAACAATTAAATCGTTTACACAAACGAGCAATAAAATTAATACAGTTGAAGTCCAGTTCACTCACTAAATGTGATTACAAATCTTTAAACATCCTGCCATTTAAGGAAAGACTGTTATATAACAAATGTGTATGCATGTACAGCGTTGTGAATGGAATAGCCCCTAAAAAAATCACCTAACATTTTGTTAGCAACGAAAGCAGACATACACACAAACTTTCTTTTCCCAGACCCAGTAATAATCTTTATAAATCTAGTTTATTGTACTCCGGCTGTACGGCGTGGAACAATTCATCTTTTAATTTAAAATCGTGTACATCAAGACAGAATTTATGAAAGCACTTAAATTTCGTATGTTAGAAACCCTATGAATTAGTCTCTAACTTTAGAAATGTAGCACCTATTCCGTCGGTGTCCTTTTAATTGATACTTTACAATTTTGTATACATTGATTGTTCTTTGCTTTGTTCCATTGTGTCCGAGACATTTGTTAATATGGGTGATGAGGAGAAAATGAAATGGGGAAGGGACAACCACTTTCACTTCAATCTCCCATTCATTTACTCTCTCTCTCTCTCTCTCTCTCTCTCTCTCTCTCTCTCTCTCTCTCTCTCTCTCTCTCTCTCTCTCTCTCTCTCTCTCCTCTCTCTCTCTCTCTCTCTCTCTCTCTCAATAGTTATTTCAATGCGTTCTATTATTAGGCTAATGTTTAGTAGTTTGGAATGTTTTGTTTTGCATGTTGAGTTATTTTTCGAGTTGCTTTCGTATTACTTTTCATTCTGAGGACAGGATGAAAAAAAAGCTGTCAAGCTTACTCCTTTATCCTCAATAAAGATCATTTTGACTTGACTTGACTTGACACAGAGAGAGAGAGAGAGAGAGAGAGAGAGAGAGAGAGAGAGAGAGAGAG
>CM065698.1:16633909-16641409 GCA_017654935.2 Phymorhynchus buccinoides | reverse complement strand
TGCGTGTGCGTGCGTGCGTGTGCGTGTCCGTGTGTAAGATACCGGTACAAAGGAAAACAGATTTGCGAGTGTTGCGAGGGGCAGATCCATAACAGTAAATTGCACTATTGTGTCTCTGTCACTAATGCACCGACAGCACAATTAGGTGGCCTAGAGCTCGGTTAACTTTACCTCGCGCTTTGGTTGCCTTTCTAGTGGTCTTTTTGCCCTTTAAGACCTGACAAGAAAGCTCGGCTATTAATGTAGTTTAGACCCCCCCCCCCCCCCCCCCCCCCCAATCAAATTTTCGCATTGAACAAATTTTACATTGAACATTTTAACTGAGAAGCAACAATCTGCCATTCTCAAGAAAGGGACAGAATAAGCCTATGAAACTGAAAGAAGCAGACTTTGAGATTGAGAGTCGTAAACATGAAAGGGGTGTCTAAACTACAACTTCGCCCAAGTTCCCATCCTCACCTCTCCTGTCACCCCCACATCTCATCTTCTACCCCCCCACCCCCACCCCCTCACACACTGATTGTGGTACTACAGAGTACAAAACCTGTAAAGTCAGTTGGGACTATGATTGCCAGGTAGCAGATTGGAAAGCTACTACTGAGGATGGCTGGGCTAGAATTTGTTTAAACTGGAGGTGGCTTGCCCAGCACTGATAGCCAGTACAAATGCCCCCTAGTTTGCGAGTCCCTTACTGTATAGCTCTCACGTAAGTAGTGGCCCCTATACTACAGGTCAACCAATGGTAAAAACCATTGGAGTAAGGTTCTTTCAGCTCAACGGCATAGTGTGACGTCACGGGTGTGAAAAGGTCGTCACCTCCAACAAAGAAGGGACACCGTTGGGAGAGTGGAGGGGGCGAGGGGGAGGGGAGGGGTGAAGTATGTTTGACGGTGTAGTTTCCCTTTACCGTTGTATCACGAGTGAAGGACTGTGTCATTACTCGTGCAGATCCTACTTGACAAACGGCTTTAGCTTTTCCCCTAAGGGACGGAAAAGTCAGTGTGTGTGTGTGTGTGTGTGTGTGTGTGTGTGTGTGTGTGTGTGTGTGTGTGTGTGTTATTGTGTGTGTGTGTGCGTGTGCGCGCGTGTGCGTGTGTGTGTGTGTGTGTGCGTGTGCGTGTGTCTGTCTCTCTGTCTGTCTCTTCCCCACCTCTCTCTTTTTCTGTGCGCGTGCGTGTCTGTCTGTCTGTCTGTTTCTCTCTCTGTGGTGTGTGTGTGTGTGTGTGAGAGAGAGAGAGAGAGAGAGGGGGGGGGGCTCTGTTATAATCTTTGTACGGTGTGCTAGCGGAATGTCAGCACAGAGGTTGACCTTTTGTGCCGTTTCCCTGCCCCCGGGGCACTTTGCTGTACCGCCTGATTAATCTCCCCCCGTCACCCTCCACCACTTCATCTCCCCGCTCTCCACCCCCCTCCCCTGACATATTAGTCACCAAAACGCAAGGGTCGCAAAACCCTTGCCCCGCCACACATTTAACTCCCCCCCCTGCTATTATACTTGTCACAAAACTTTACGTTCAAGTAAATGTACCCTAAAAGCAAAGTAAAGCGTCTGTACCAGAAACAATTCAGACCAGATTTCTGAAATAGCAGTTGCCTCTTTCGCTATCTGGGGGTCATTGTTCGGATACAACCGACAAACGGTAATAGCAAACATGTTGTTGTTGTTATTGTTGTTGCCTGTCTGTCGTTTCCGATAATGACTGCCAGACAGCAGAGGGGGCAGTTGCTATTCCACTGATTACTGGGCGTTTTGTAAACCTCCCCTCCCTCCCAATCCAAACAACCGGTAAAAACCGTTTAAAATGTTTCATTGTTACACTAATTGTAATGAATGTTGCCAATTACCACCACACCCACACCCCACAACCCCAGGCTAATCATCTACTTCATTGACACGGCTTTATGTGGCCACACCTGTAAACACCTAGCAAAACCAGGGAAACCAATCTCACCCAGTGGGGGGCGTCTTTCCTACAGATATTTCCCCATCTATCTGGAAGTTCTGTGTTTGTAACTTCCTCGTTGACTCTGCCTTTTCCCTTTGCTTACTGTCATCTACCATCTTTCTGCCTTACCGGTCCATTACCCTACCTTTGCTCTAGAAACTCTTAACAAGATTTTCTCCAGCCGAAGACGGACAAGCTGGGCCTAATTATTTCATAGTTAGGCGCATAACGTTCATATAAAGGGAAACTGTCTGAGCGATCGAAGCCGAAGGAGAAGAAGAAGAAAAAGAAGAAGGAGAAGAAGGAGGAGGGGGAGAAGAAGAAGAACATTCAATCGTAACTGCATGAATTGCTTCTTTAAAAACTTTGTTTAAACCAAAGAAATAGACTTTGACTTTGAGATCGAGAGTCGTAAACAAACCTACAACTTCGCTACTTACTATACGGTGCTTTAATCTCTTTTGAAGATTTCCCGTTTGCTATTAAACCATTGGAAAATGAAAAATACAACTTTTCGTCACAAGTATCTTTTTGTAAAATATTCAATGTAATAAAAATCCCGACTTGTCGACATCGTCGTGCTAGTGTGAGCATTTCAAGTCTTTACACCGTGGGTCAACCAACACCTTGTTCCTCTGTGTTTTCTTCCCCTTTCTTCCACCTCTTTCTGTCGTGCGTGCTTTTTGCTGGCTGGGCTAGTGAGTAGACGGGTAATTAATCTCCACGTACTGAGCGGAATTAATTGGGTGCGAGTGTTGTCACAATAGTTACCCGGCCAGAGGCCGGGGTTTTGCGATTGGTGTGTGTGTGTGTGTGTGTGTGTGTGTGTGTGTGTGTGTGTGTGTGTGTGTGTATTGATTATCTTAAAAACTACTGTTTGGACTTTGATTAAGATTGGCAGAGGGGTAGACAGCTTGAAAAGGAAGCTTCCTTTCGTTAATCAACACCGTGCTGACCTTGACCTTGAAGTGTGACCATGAAAACCGAAATTTCCTTCTTTGGGCTATGTAATTTCCCTCCAGCTTTATTTCGTGAACTAGTGAACAGAATCGCTTCAAATTTTGTGTGGTGGTGTACCATGGTGCAAGGAAGTTTGCATAAAAGTTCAGCTGTATCTCGTGAACTAGTGAACAGAATCGCTTCAAATTTTGGGCTATGTATTTTATGCGTTCTGTAAGGGTGGAAAGTGGTGTGTTTATTGGGGGGTGGGGGGGGGGGGGAGAGGACATAACTCTGGCCGGGTTTGCATTGTCACAATGCGTTGCTGCCGCTCCGCGATGGGAAAGAGGGTACAGAGACCAGAAAAAGGCAGAGAGAGAGAGAGAGAGAGAGAGAGAGAGGAAAGCAGAAAGTGACAGACACACTGACAACAGACACAAACACAGAAACACACAGAGAGAAAGAGAGAGACAGACAGAAGCTTTGCTTGATGCTGTTTCAGTTGTTTGAACAAGACAGACAGGCAGAGACAGAGGACAGACAGAAAGACATTCACACAGAGACAGACAGGCAGGCCGCCCCCCCCCCCCCCCCCCCGAAACACATGGGACCTACTCACATTACCATGATTTACCACAAAACATACCTTACTGCATAACAGTAATTCGACAAACTATACGGCGAAACAGCAGCACACCTACACTTCCCCTTTCCACGTATAATCACAACAAAGCACCAAGCCTTTAGCCAGGCACGAACAACGAACTGCCACATACAGTAGAATGCAACCAAGGTTAACGAACAGACTGAGAGGTAATCATAGTCTGTCTTTTTAGCTTACTGTAATGTCAACAATGCAAGGGCCACTACCAATGTTTAACCGACACCGCTTACTTCCCTTGAACAGGGGATAAGAATGTCAGAGTGGTGGGACTTGTACACCAAAGAGCTATAATAGGGGAGAAATCTTTGTACTAACTGAAAAGAGAGTTTTGTCAACACAAAAGATCTTTATTTTTGAGTTTGCGCTCAAAGACGAGAGATAGAGAGAGAGAGAGAGAGAGAGAGAGAGGAGAGAGAGAGAGAGAGAGAGAGAGAGAGAGAGAGAGAGAGAGAGAGAGAGAGAGAGAGAACTTGAAAACTCTATTTTCCAAGGATATAGATGTTAGGCAACGCCAGAACACAAACATGGCAAGGTATACTATTACACATACAGAGCTGAACACAAAGAGAGAGAGAGAGAGGAGAGAGAGAGAGAGAGAGAGAGAGAGAGAGAGAGAGAGAGAGAGAGAGAGAGAGAGAGAGAGAGAGAGAGAGAGAGAAAGTAGATTGTTACAAATACAACACAAAAAAGCACTGACAAGAAACAGACAAGAATTTGGGATATACTGACAAGTCAGTGTTTTCTCTCGTTACCCGGCCAGAGGCCGAGGTATTGCGATCGGTTTGTGTGTCTGTGTGTGTGTCTGTGTGTCTGTCTGTGTATCGATTATCTTAAAAACTACTGTTTGGATTTTGATTAAAATTGGCAGAGTAGACAGCTTGAAAAGGAAGCTTCCTTTCGTTAATCAACACCGTGCTGACCTTGACCTTGAAGTTTGACCTTGAAAACCGAAATTTCCTTCTTTGGGCTATGTAATTTCCCCCAGCTTTATTTCGTGAACTAGTGAACAGAATCGCTTCAAATTTTGTGTGGTGGTGTACCATGGTGCAAGGAAGTTTGCATAAAAGTTCAGCTGTATCTCGTGAACTAGTGAACAGAATCGCTTCAAATTTTGGTCTATGTATTTTATGCGTTCTGTAAGGGTGGAAAGTGGTGTGTTTATTGGGGTGTGTGGGTGGGGGGTGGCAGGACATAACTCTGGCCGGGTTTGCATTGTCACAATGCGTTGCTGCCGCTCGGCGATGCCCTTGTTATACATATTATTACCATAAAATAATACTGAACATTAACTTTGTTTGAACTTACCTGAACCATGAGAGGAAGAAAAAAGCACCGAAAGAAGAAAAAGAAGGTAGTACAATTAATCCACAACTCCACGAAGAAGCAAAGCCTGAAGAATAAATCCCAAAGAATTCCACTTCACAAACACCAGACGATAAACCCGCACCAAAGCACCACGCACCTTTAAAAAGGACCTGGCTTTTGTTTCTATTAGCAAGTCCACGTTTGTGAGTGGAGTCCAAGTAGTGGCACACCTTTCTCCCGCCTTGACCGTAGGCACACTGACAGCTCCACAGATAGGTAGTTTCTTTCAGGTAGGTCGTTTCCTTTCACTTTCACAGGTTTTCCTTGTCTGAACACCGCTGTGGGCCAGCACGACTCAATGGCTTGACCACAACTAAACTGACCAGTTGTAGGCACGGCTACATAGTTTTTCACACGCATACCTCTATACTGTTAGGCCAACACTGGACACTCACTCCTAGAAGGCAATTAAGTTCAACAATCCAATCACCTTGACGTGTAGCCAAGCGAGACAAAAAGTTCAGGTAGTTCCTAGATAGGCCTTTTGGAGCGAGACCAACGAGTGTGCGCTTTTTCTACCTTTGAAAACTCCTTTTCTACTCCAGCTGTGAAGTGGGCAGCAAAGGTCCTCGGGTTGTAGTGTCAACTACAATGGAAAGGAAAGCACAGGCAGCAGGGAACAGTAGCTCAAGTATCCCACTATCTCCAGGCAGAGGATAACGAGTTTGGGGGCGTGCCTTCACTCGACAAGACTGGCAGACAGACAGACAGACAGAGAGCATCGAGTCAGACAGGCAAACAAAGACAGGCTCTATCTCTTCTCTATACCTAGGCTTTGCCTGCGGGTTTGTGTAGCGGTCTCTGGTGGCGCACTAGGCCTAGGTCTATAATGTTGCTGTACAGATTACAAGCCTGGCTCGCTTCGTGCTTGGCGTGTGGGAGCTGGCTGTAACAGGCCTAACAGTCCACCACAAACCCAAACCTCTCTCACACCAGTCGGCCAATAATGCGCTCATCAACCGCCAAGAAGAAGGCTGGGGTGGGGGCGGGTGCTGGGGGGGGGGGGGGGGGGGGGGGGGGGGGGGGGGGGGCTGGGGGGGGGGGGGGGGGGGCGGGGTGGGGGGGGGGGGGGGGGGGGGTGGGGGCGGGTGGGGGGGGGGGGGGGTTGGGGGGGGGGGGGGGGGGGGGGGGGGGGGGGGGGGGGGGGGGGGGGGGGGGGGGGGGGGGGGGGGGGGGGGGGCGGGGGGAGTTGAGAGGTTGTCGTTGCTGTTGTTGTTGTTGTCCTTTTGTTGTTGTTGTCGTACCCTGACTTAAAGACTCCAGGGATCATCCCAACAGCCGAAGCACTTGAACACTATGGTACAAATGCACCAGCTAGGGATGAGAACATTACGTGTGTGACCGTTTGTTATTACCCCGCCACGTGAGCAGACACACTCCGACTTCGGAGGATTTGGGACTGATGATGTTATGCTAGGATCTTCCCATGGCTAAAGACAAACCCCGCGTAACTATGCAGAGCATAACAACATTTTGATGTAGCCTTGGTGTTCTAGCTTATGTCAATTGGTCTGACGCAGCCTTATGCCAAGGCGGGTTGAGAGGTTAACCCTTTCACCGCCAATGTCGCATTTTTGCGCCACAATTACTTAACGCCCATGTCATTAAAACCCTTCAAATCAGGGTCTGTTATTCAATGACAATGCGTTCCTAAATTTGGGCAGTAAGGAGTGACCCTATTCTAAATGAGTCAAAGAGAAATCCCACAATATTACAGACAAAATATTTTCAGTAGCCAAGTAAGTCTAATGGAAATGTTTGGCTCAAAGATGGCTGGCGGTGAAAGGGTTAAAGGATAAGGCCGGGTGAGATGGGGAACGGGGTGAGAGTGGGTAGCGGCTTGGGGGTAGTATAGTGAAAAGGTGTGGTAATGAAAGATAGTTCAACCTGATCAAAGCGTGAGTACCAACCTACCTGATGAAGGAGGCAGGTCAAAAGGAAGACGAAGGCAGGAAGAAGAATATTGAAGCACTTTTATTTTTCATTAGGGGATGTTTTTGTTGACAATTAAAAAAACTATCTAAAACTTGACGTATTGCAAGCATGAATTACATTTGAATTTGCAACACATACAGTACAACCAATTTTTTATTTGATTATTTTTTTCTGATGACCATGCAGGAAGTGATGTGATTACCATATTAAAAAAAAAGTGCTGTTTCACAACATAGAGGGAGAGGAGGGGGGAGAGGGGTAAGGGAGAGGGAGAGAGAGACAGACACAGAGAGAGGGCAGACAGACATGCAGGCAGGCTGACAGGGAGATAGACGGACACAGAGAGAGGGCTGACAGACATGCAGGCAGGCTGACAGGGAGACAGACGGACACAGAGAGAGGGCTGACAGACATGCAGGCAGGCTGACAGGGAGATAGACGGACACAGAGAGAGGGCAGACAGACATGCAGGCAGGCTGACAGGGAGACAGACGGACACAGAGAGAGGGCTGACAGACATGCAGGCAGGCTGACAGGGAGATAGACGGACACAGAGAGAGGGCAGACAGACATGCAGGCAGGCTGACAGGGAGATAGACGGACACAGACGGGAAAACAAGGACTTGAGGAAAATAGCAATCATCGAAATCT
>CM065698.1:16621409-16631409 GCA_017654935.2 Phymorhynchus buccinoides | reverse complement strand
ACAAGGTCAGTATAGACCTAGAGAGAGAGAGAGATTCACGAGAGAGAGACAGAGAGACAGAGAGAGAGAGAGAGAGAGAGAGAGAGAGAGAGAGAGAGAGAGAGAGAGAGAGAGAGAGAGAGAGAGAGAGAGAGAGAGAGAGAGAGAGAGAGAGAGAGAGAGAGAGAGAGAGAGAGAGAGAGAGAGAGAGAGAGAGAGAGAGAGAGAGAGACTACTAAGAGCTTGTTTGAGACCAATTCAGGTTTGTTTTTAAACAAAATTGGTATTCACTGTCCCAGGTGAAAAAGATGGTAAGTAAACGTGACTACAATCGCCAAAGCGAAAGTAAAACGTGGCGTAGAATAGATCACCCCCGCCAAAAAAAGGAAGAAGAAACAAGTGGATCGCCGAGCGGCAGATAAGTTCCCGAGCGGAAAACATGTCCTTTGCCCGTTACGATCCAGAGGGTGATCCAGGGAGGTTATGCGGGTGATCCAGGTGATCCACCACTAAGGACCACCCTGGATCAAACTCAGAAACTCCCTGGATCACCCTCTGGATCACAATGAGCTGTATATATGTATGCTGGATAAAACCTGACTCTTTCTGTATGTCCACTCAGATTCGATCAAGATTCAATAATTAAAAATGGTACTAGCCCGCTTTCTGGACCTCATGCAGACATGGGATTAAAGGGAAGGAAAACAATCACGACATTCCTCTGACCTGCATAGAGTCCAGATGTAAATCATGGACCTCATGCAGACATGGGATTAAAGGGAAGGAAAACAATCATTCCTGTGACCCTGAGTGACCCGCATAGAGTCCAGATGTAAATCATGGACCTCATGCAGACATGGGATTAAAGGGAAGGAAAACAATCACGACATCCCTGTGACCCGCATAGAGTCCAGATGTAAATCATGGACCTCATGCAGACATGGGATTAAAGGGAAGGAAAACAATCACGACATCCCTGTGACCCGCATAGAGTCCAGATGTAAATCATGGACCTCATGCAGACATGGGATTAAAGGGAAGGAAAACAATCACGACATTCCCTGTGACCCGCATAGAGTCCAGATGTAAATCATGGACCTCATGCAGACATGGGATTAAAGGGAAGGAAAACAATCACGACATTCCCCTGACCTGCATAGAGTCCAGATGTAAATCATGGACCTCATGCAGACATGGGATTAAAGGGAAGGAAAACAATCACGACATTCCTGTGACCCGCATAGAGTCCAGATGTAAATCATGGACCTCATGCAGACATGGGATTAAAGGGAAGGAAAACAATCACGACATTCCCCTGACCCGCATAGAGTCCAGATGTAAATCATGGACCTCATGCAGACATGGGATTAAAGGGAAGGAAAACAATCACGACATTCCTGTGACCCGCATAGAGTCCAGATGTAAATCATGGACCTCATGCAGACATGGGATTAAAGGGAAGGAAAACAATCACGACATTCCTGTGACCCGCATAGAGTCCAGATGTAAATCATGGACCTCATGCAGACATGGGATTAAAGGGAAGGAAAACAATCACGACATCCCTGTGACCCGCATAGAGTCCAGATGTAAATCATGGACCTCATGCAGACATGGGATTAAAGGGAAGGAAAACAATCACGACATCCCTGTGACCCGCATAGAGTCCAGATAGGAAGATGATCAAAAACGGCTGGCTTCTGTTGAAAAGAAAACAGTGAGCAGACAAACATTTGAATGGACAAACATTTAGATGGTGTTTGATTTTTACAGGGTTTGAACGCCGACGTCACTATGACGTCATCATAGCCACCACGTACAGAATCCTTACAAGATCCGTAAAGTGTTGACGCTGCAAAATCACCTCCCCAAATGCAAAGGCGATCAAGCAATTGACTGATTTTCTGTGATTTTTGTAAAGTATACTCATGACGTTGTGCATTTATGTCGTCCAACCTAAAACAACACAAACAACTGGACCAAGACTGTAGATTATTTTCGGTCACAAATTTAAAAAAATTGTTTAGTACAGTTTTATTTGTTGTGTATTTGAAGGTTTCAGGTTTGGGATCAGTTTATTGTCAGCTTGAAAGGTTAAAAAAATACAAATTCTAAACTTTCGCACCCCACATTTTCAAGCGACTGGCGTCATCATCCATATTTGGACGTCTTTTCCATATTTGGAAGGACTATGTGCACTATTGAACGTCGTGTGTGAAAAACAGGCCGTTGGTGGTGGGGGGCACGAAGGAGGGGTGGGGGGTGGAGGGCATGGGGGAGGGGGGGGGGGAGAATGTAGGGACTGCTATTGTGTTTTATGAAAATAAATCCCTTCATTTAAAACGCTTGGACACAATTCGCCAACCTTACAAATTAGGCCCTGCAAGGAACTGCTGTCTCCACCCCCTCCCTTCCACCCGTACCCCCTTTTAACAACAAGGCGTCCAGTACATGTACTGCACCGAAAGTTCTCCACTCAGATTTTTCAGTCATTTAGTAAAGTTTTATTTTCTGTGTGTATTTGACGGTTTAAGGTTTGGGTTAGGTTAGGGCTAAGGCCAGTTTAATGTCAGTTTGAAAGGTTAAACGATACACATTCGAAACATTCACTGAAAACCCACATAGACACGTGACTGGCGTCATTTTCTATGTTTGGACAACTTTTCCATATTTGGAGGACTTTCGGTGCAGTATTGAACGTCGTGTTTTCGCGGACAAAACTTCCATCTATCTGATTCTTGTTTCATTGTACATTTTGAATCCACAAATCCGTTTCGACCTTGGCAAGTAGGCGCCTATTGCATACGTCAGTGGCGCGTGCGCACGTGCAACTGCGGGATGAAGGGAGAGAAGCAAGCGTGGCAGACAGCACGTGCTACGTCTTGAGTGCTTTGCTAGTGTTTTGGAGGGAAACAGGAAAATATAAAGTTGTGGCTGCGGAAAGATGGATAATTTTTGGTGGTAGATGTAAGTTTATCACACAGATAGAGAGAGAGAGAGAGAGAGAGGGGGGATACATGTACGAATGCGTACGAATGCTTAGAGAGAGGGAGACAGTAAAACAGAGACAAAGACAGATGGAGACATTGAGAGAGAGACTAAGAGCAGAGAGTGACAGAGAGAAAGACACTGAACACTGAACACTTTTAATGAACAGGCCGTTGGCCCATGTTATTGGGGTGGTTACAAAATTTGACAGATAGAAAGACAGAGACTAAGAGAGATAGTGAGAGAGAGAATGAGACAATGTAAGAGTGTGTAAGGTAGAGACAGAGGGGAACAAGTGCAACGTTGAGCGGCTGTAAATGGGGACTTTACAGCCGATCGCCGAGGTACTCCGAAATCGGAATGTGTCGGCTGTACACATACATGGAAACGCATCAAAACAGCACGTAACTACATAAAAAGCATCAAAACAGCACGTAACTGAATAATTTATATACAGCCTTGGGGTTCGGACCCGTGATTTGAGCGCGCGCGATCATGCGCACACGCGCGCACAGAAAAATCCATGACAACTGTGTTATAGACCATTCATCAAGAAATGTTGTGAAAAAAACTGCATCAAAATACATGCAAAACTTCGCGAGATATTAGCGATTATGTGTTTCGGGGTTTGAACCCCGTAACTGGCGCGACCTTGATCTTAATGTAAAACTAAATACATCACAAATGCATCTTGGCAAACTAGTATACCAAATTTGATGATGATAGACTGAATAGTTTTTGAGAAAAACGGACGGACGGAATACCGGACGGACGGACGGACCGGACGGACGGGACGGACGGACACCGGACGGACGGACGGACGGACCAGACAAAAACAATAGCTCCCCGAACCTTCGGCTCGGGGACTAAAAAAAAGAAAGTCTCCTATCGGCGCATTTGCAATGTTGTGCAGGATATTTTTATATTGCATGTATAAATGTCACTTAAAGTACTCCAAATGTGTCTGCAATTTTCGAAGCTAGTGGTCCTTAACTTTAATTAATCATAATTATAGTAACACAACAATAAGGAAATAAAATCTAATGCTATTAACTGTACTCATTTTTAACATGCAAAAATTAAGAAGTAAGCACATACACATGGGGAAATAAAACCGAACGAACGGACGAACGAAATTTCGGGCTTTACGTCCTCTCGACCTGGGAAGGCACATATGGGACAAAATTGTATTGGGTTAGTATGAGAAACTAAAAAATAAAACAGAACAGGACATAAAGACAATACAAAGACGTGGACATAAAATGTGGAAGGGGAATTCTAAAAAGCGCAAGTCTGTTATTTACTTGAAAAGATTTAAAATTCATAAAATAGTTCTTTGTGTCAGATGACAGGTTAAATTAACTGTATAATGTAAAATTCTTTTGTTGTCTGGCACCCAACGAAACAAAATCTGAAGAAGAAATTTTGGTGTTTCACGTCCTCTCGACCCGGGAAGGCACAGGAAACAAAATCTCCCTCTGTGATTAAAATTTAAGGGCTACAGAGTTTAAAAATTCAAAATTTTATTTTATTCATAAAAAACAAATTTGGCCCTTATTTAATTTAAAAGAATGTATTTACAAGTATTTAGTAAATATTAACAGGGTATGTAAATTTATATAGTTATTTACAGAAAATGAAAATCAATAAAATATTTTTTTATAATATGATATATTATTGTCCTACCAGGGGAAGGTACTCTTTCCCCCGGGACTTCCCTATAAATAGGGGAGAAATTTACATCTCGGACTCTTGCCCCACATGGCCGAAAGGCCCAAGAGGGCGTAGAACTTTATTATGGATCTCGGACTTTATGTAGTATTTTAAAAGCAACATGCTGTATGATACAAGTTAAAAAGTTCTATTTGGGATCTTGGTAAAGTGGAAAGGGGGGGGGGGGGGGGGGGGGGGGGGGGGGGGGGGGGGGGCATTGGGTGTCCCGGAGGGTCCCGGCACACCAAGTGGGGGCGGGCCGACTGAGGGAGCGACACGCGAGCCATCCTCGCGTCAACAGCTCCCAGCAGGCCCGTCCCATCAAGGGGGAGACCACATCACGGGCTTGGGGGAGGGGTGGTAACCCGGGAGTCCTCCAAGGGGATCCCATTATGTATCTATCAGTGTATCTATTTTATTTTATATACACAAAATTAAAAGATAGGACACCATGTCGTATTATATTATTATATATTTACATCATTAATTATTGTAAATTGATTATTGGAGGGGCATCAACAGAGGCCCCCTTCCCCCTAACAAGGGGAGACAACCCATGTTAATTTTATGCTTGTGGTGTTGAGTTTGTGATTAGTGTGATGGTAATTAAAGTAATGTGGTAATAAAGTGTTCTTGTTGTAATTATTATTAATGTGTAATAGGGGATATGTGTCTCTTGTTGCAAGGTCAAAAGGCCCTAGGCATCCGAGTCAAGGGACGACTGACAAAATGTTTGTTATAATACTGTGTGTTAAAAGTTACTATTAAAATTGATAAAATAATGTATATTAAATTTCTTGATGTGCCGATTATTGATAGCATAAAGTATTATAAAGTGATAAAAAATTGTGTTTTTTTAGTAAACTATGACTGCTGGTTAAAAATGTGTGGTGTTTGTGCGCACGCCCAGAATGAGGGGGGCATCGCGCGAGAGACCCCCGGCTAGCGTTCGCGAGGCAGTCGTTTTGTTGTTGGAATGTTCCTAGTGTATTTCACCAGGGCCAATGAGATGATGGGTAGTTTGCCGCGTTGAAACAAATGACTAAGGATTTGGGAATGAAAGACGGCGATAGCTGTATTGAGTTGTGTGTGTGTTTTTGTTGTTCCATCTGTTCCCAAGGGGGGGTAGCTACAAAATCTCTCCCGCCCTCGTTGTTATGATGAAAAATATAGCTTTTATAAGGTTAGTATTCTTTATTATTTTAAATTATTTTAATTACAATATTAGTTACTATTCTGGCACGGGAGCCCAGACAAAATTGTAATTTAGTAATTTAGATGGTGGTGGGGGTGGTTAGCGATTCTTTCTTACTGGGGGCGGGGGGAGGGATGGAGAGGGACCCCTCCTCCCCGCCCTGAGCAGTGGAAAGGCGTCGCACTAGGTGCGGGGGGAGCACAAACGCTAAGCGTGACGACTACGAAGGAACCACTCCCGTGCACGCGCCGGACACCCATCTACGGGGGAAAGGGAGTTAAAAAGGAGGTGGACTCAAAAGAGTCACTACGGCCCTACTGGCTCACATGTAGTTAAAAAGGGGAGGGGGGAGAGGGGGACTGGAAAGTAGATAGGTGTCCCGCCCGCGGCCCGGAGGGACCCCACCCCCACCAATGAAAAACTTATTGGCTCAGTGGCGGCTCAGTAAAGTATATATTATATTTAAATTTAGGTCAAGATGGCTGCCATAGCTGACAGCCAATGAAATTAAATATAACTATTATTAGTAAAAAGCGTTAGAAATGTCTAAATGTTGAGTTAATATTGTTTTTTGGGTAAATGGTATATTGACTGTTTTTAACTTTTGAAACAGTTCTGTAAATTCGTTTTGAATATGTATACAGGGGTTGAAAAGATGGTCAAAATTAAGATTATTTTGACATTCGCAAATAATATTTTGAAATTTACTGTAATAAGCTTTGGTTCTAATTCGAAAAATTAGGGATTCTAAATAGCGTGGAACGGTAAGGAACAGTCCCCCATGAACTATGTTGTGATCCCAGGAGTGGGCCTTGGCGTAAATTTCCAATTCGTTGGCCCACTCCCGGAACGAAGTTGATTTTAATAGGGTTTTAGCTTCTCCAATTGATAGGCCTATGTCAAGTACAGTACCCGATCGACGCGTGGCTGCCATTTTGGCATCACGGTCGGCTAGATCGTTACCCGTAAGGCCACAGTGGTATGGGATCCACACCAACATAACGTCTGTACCTTTAAGGTGAAGTTGATGGATTAAGTTTTTAATCTCGTTTTTAATTTCTAGTCGGTTGTGGTTGTCTCCTTGTAAAGCTTTAATGGAGGAGAGTGAGTCTGAGTAAATAACAATCTTAAATGGTGAATTAGGAAGGTAATTTATATATGAGAGGGCTTCTAAAATGGCCCAGAGTTCTGCGGAAAATATTGAAATATGTTTATTTAGTTGGAAAGCTTTGGAAATTTTTAAGTTAGGAATAGTGAATGCACATCCTATCTGGTTTGTATTTATTTTAGAACCGTCTGTATAAATACTTAGTAAATGCTTAAGGTTGTAAATTTTTTCTTTAGCTGCTATAATTAAACGGTTTAAGTCTTCTTCCTTATTATACTGTTGGTGCAGGGAAATATCGTAGTCTGGGGGGTCCCAGTCCCACTGTGGCACTATATGATTAGGAAAACCCCCTATATTTTTCATTAAAAGGTCAGAGTTTTCAAATAGGTTTTCAGAAACGTCGTAAATATTAATGTATGTTTTAGCTGCTTTTGTAGTTGTGGCAAAATAGGGGTCTGAAAATTGTGTGTAAAATTCTTCTTTTGTGAGATTGCTTGTGCTGTGTAATCTAGTTAAAAAAGGTGGCACAATTTAATTTAATAAGATGGCTTAGGGGGAGCCAGCCTATATCTCTGTAAACCAGATGGTTAACAGCGAAGAAAGGGAGACCCAGGGCAGTCTTGAGGGCTTTGAGTTCTAAAACTAGAAATGTTTTTAAGTTGGAATTAATTAAGTTGTAAAATGCTTCCATGCCGTATATTAGTCGGCTGCGGACCAAAGTACGAACTAAGTAGGTTAAACATTTTGGTTTTGTGCCCATTTCTGTCTGGAGATAACTTTAATAAAATTTAGTGCTTTGGTGGCTTTATTTACTAGATGAGTGGTGTGAGGGATCCAAGACAAATTACGTGTCAAAATGACTCCCAAAAACTTAACTTGGGGTGGGGGTCTTTTTACTTGGTCAAAATTTTAAATTTTAAAGTCGTCATCTTTGTCTTTATTAACTGAAAAAAACATAAATTCACATTTTTGAGGAGATAAAGTGAAACCATTACAAGTGAGGTAATGTAACACTAGGTTTGTATTATATTAGTGAGCGTCAATCTCTGGGTCAAGGGTTGTTTTGATCCCGCGTGCAGTTGGAAAGGACCGAATAGCAATGTCGTCTGCGTACATGGAAATACGGGGAAATAAAACCGAGCGAAAATGGTGTTTTACGTCCTCTTGGTCTGAATCAGACACATATGGGACATTTGTAAATACAAATATGTTGGGAACAATACTGGAGGCAATGCCCGGAGGCAGTACGAAACAAGTAAAGTCCCGATTGTTTGATAAAATGTGATATTGTAAGGGGAAATAAAACCCAATCCTACTTTACATACTTATCTTTAACAGGCACACATTGAGAAGTGCACAAACAGATGACAAAATCAATCCTAATCTTACTTTACACACTCATCTTTAAAATTTACTTATTTGAAAGGAAATACATGTACTTAATAAAGTCAAACCTAATTCTGCTTTACCTACTCATCTGAACATGCACAATTTTAAATGTAAATACATGTATACATAGCAAAATCAAACCTATTCCTTCATTACGAAATTGAACAAAGGGGGAGAACTCTCTAATTAACTCCCCTCCACCAAAGTTGATTACGATACCAATCATCTAGCAATGAATGGATCAGAGCCAAATGGAGACAAACAAAGCATCATTCTCAATAAAGAATGTGCCAAGTTCGCCTTTATGACCCTTCACCCACACAGTACACATCAACAATGGTGGAGAGGACGACATACAAACAAATCAACATCTATCCAAGAGTGGCATAGCCTTCAAACCTTGAATATGTTACACATAAACAACACACAACACAGAACAAACTGATAAGCCTCGAAAGGGATTTTTGGTTAATCAAATAATGAAATAGTGAGGCCAAGAGAGGCTACATTACATTGTTCATCTCACAGAGCGAGAGCGAGAGCGAGAGAGAGAGAGAGAGAGAGAGAGAGAGAGAGAGAGAGAGAGAGAGAGAGAGAGAGAGCGACATAAAATTAAGTTGCAGTTTAAGATAGAGAATATAGGCAGGATAATATGACATGCAGGCATACACTAGATATAGATTATTACAAAGAGGGACAGATACTCATATAGTGAACACATTCTACTGTGCTAAGCCAACTTATGCCTAATGCATTATTCATAAGTCTCTGGAGGGCAGTCGTGACTGGCTGGCTCAATCAAAAGGGAAGTAAGTCTAACATAGCAAAGATCAAAGGGAGGGAAAAAATCTCCATGTGCCCATAAGCCAAACTGAGAACAATGCGAAGAGCGAGGCGGTCCTCCGCCTCGTAATAACAAAACGTGGCTTGTCAGTGAAAGTTTTACAAGCGAAATATTTGGGGGCGGTTGGAATCTACATTTTTGCCACTTATCGAATGTGCGAATGTTTATCAGCGCATCGTCAGGATTTCTTCATAATCAGCATGCCAGAGCTTCAGATAGTTTCGTTGGCTCATGACGTGAAGGTGATACAAAGAACGTTACACATGCATCCATCCACACAATTACCCCCCCCCCCCCCCCTCCTCTCTCTCTCTCTCTCTCTCTCTCTCTCTCTCTCTCTCTCTCTCTCTCTCTCTCTCTCTCTCTCTCTCTCTCTCTCTCTCTCTCTCTCTCTCTCTCTCTCTCTCTCTTCTCTCTCTCTGCATACCCTTATCTCATATGTACCAATTCACATTTCTCTGTTTTACTGAATTAGAAATAGTTTTATAATAATTAAAAGATAATAATCTCTCTCTCTCTCTCTCTCTCTCTCTCTCTCTCTCTCTCTCTCTCTCTCTCTCTCTCTCTCTCTCTCTCTATCTCACTCACACACACACACACACACACACACACACACACACACACACACACACACACACACACACACACACACACAAGGGCCAATGTCAATAACAATGTTTCTGAAGCCCCCCCCCCCCCTCTCTTCTCCTCTCTCTCTCTCTCTCTCTCTCTCTCTCTCTCTCTCTCTCTCTCTCTCTCTCTCTCACACACACACACAAGGGCC
>CM065698.1:16613909-16616409 GCA_017654935.2 Phymorhynchus buccinoides | reverse complement strand
CTATAATCAGTGCACTGGTGGCAGCTATAAATGTCACTGAAGGCTAACGCTTAGTGCAGCCTGAGGTTGGATTATGAGAGTGTGCATAGAGTCAAGGTGCAGCTTAATGTACTGAAGCGGATCGGGGGAGGAGGTGTTACAGGGACTCCGGACCCCCTCCAGGAAATAATTAAAAAAAATAGAAAAAGAAAGAGAGGGGGGAATCCATTATGTTTTTCCAGGAGGCCTTCTCTGCGTCTTTTACATTCAAATTACCATCAGCTTTCGCGAACCTTCCAAACCAGCCGTTGGACCCCCCCCCCTCTGGACTGACTGATCCGCCTCTACTGTAAGCCTAAAATGTATTATGAACTACCTTTTCTTCCAATGGCTTTCATCATTGGTTGACATCAGTCCGAAGTTGGGGCCAATAATAACGTGAGCGTTACAGAATGAATGTTCTGCAGTAATGGACAATCATAGAACAGCTTAGGCTTTAGAAAAACACCACGACTCTCAAACGAGGGGACATTTTGCACTGGTTCTAGTGCTGCAGCAAAAGGGATTAGTTGGCCTTCGAGGATCTTCTCCAACTGCCAGCTAGCTGTTCTCAATTCCTTTTGGCCGAGGGTGGGGATGTATCCCGGGCGAAGCATTTCCGCCACACAATCCATCCCAGCCCTTCAGAATAACAGCAGTGTGCTGCCTGGAAGCCACAGTGGGAAACGACTGACTGGCACACAGCTGTAGCCATGCAACCATTTCTACAGGTGTAATGTGTAGCCAAAGAAACACACACAATGACTGACTGGCACACAGCTATAGACATGCAACCATTTCTACAGGTGTAATGTGTAGCCAAAGAAACACACACAATGACTGACTGGCACACAGCTGTAGCCATGCAACCATTTCTACAGGTGTAATGTGTAGCCAAAGAAACACACACAATGACTGACTGGCACACAGCTGTAGCCATGCAACCATTTCTACAGGTGTAATGTGTAGCCAAAGAAACACACACAATGACTGACTGGCACACAGCTATAGACATGCAACCATTTCTACAGGTGTAATATGTAGCCAAAGAAACCACAGTGGGAAGCGACTGACTGGCACACAGCTGTAAGCATGCACACATTTCTACATGTGTAATGTGTAGCGAAGGAAGCACACACAATGACAGAGAATGGGCAGGATTTAGCACTGACCAGGGCAGGTACCAAGCCAGCTTATTTCACGTGCATGTCTTGAGACACAGACAGACAGATAATGACAGAATGGGGAGGATTTAGCACTGACCAGGTCATTAAAGCTCCGCTCTCTTTCTCTTCTCTCTCTTGCCATTAGGTCTGTTTCTGCTATATTCCATTTATGTCATGCGTGTGTTGCCTATGTATTGCGTTTTTGTTTGAATACGCTATGAATGCTAACGTGTGTGTGCGCTTTGATTTGATTTCTATCAAGATTCAGCGCCGTATAAATACTGTATGTTGTTGTTGTTGTTGTACCAAGCCAGCTTATTTCACGTGCATGTCTCGAGACACAGACAGACAGATAATGACAGAATGGGGAGGATTATTTTAGCACTGACCATGGCAGGTACCAAGCCAGCTTATTTCACGTGCATGTCTCGAGACACAGACAGACAGATACTGACAGACACACAGGCTTATAACAGATAGATACGCCGAGTCATATCAATGCTAAGAGGCATGCATACATTATTATAGGCTACATCAAAATATTGTTATGCTCTGCATAGTTAAGCGGGGATTCTCTTTAGCCATGACAAGCTCCTAGCATAACATAGTCTCCAAAATCAACCGAAGTCGGAGTGTGGCAGCTCACGTGGCGGGGTAACAAAAAACTGTCCCACACGCAATGTTTTCATCCCTAGCTGGTGCATTTGTACCGTAGTGTTTAAGTGCTTCAGCTGTTGGGATGATCCCTGGAGTCTTTTAGCCAGGGTACGACAACACACAACAACAAAAAGATAATCATAAGCACACATTACGTGTATGTTATAAACACTACTATCTCTTGCACAAATAAGAAAGGAAAAAAACCGCACGCACACGCACACACACGCACACACACACGCACACGGACGCACGCACGCACGCAGCCAGCACGCACACGTGCACGCACACGCGCACACACACACACACACACACACACACACACACACACACACACACACACACACACCGACATTCACTTACTTAAAACCCTGTCTTCACAAAATTCCTAAGCAGAACTATTATCACCGTAAGTCAGGAAATCCCCAGCCAGCTAACAATCCTCCTTTCTTCCCTGCCTACTGGAGCTAACAATCCTCCTTTCTTCCCTGCCTACTGGAGCTAACAATCCTCCTTTCTTCCCTGCCTACTGGAGCTAACAAAAAACTTCCTTTCTTCCCTGCCTACTGGAGCTAACAATCCTCCTTTCTTCCCTGCCTACTGGAGCTAACAATCCTCCTTTCTTCCCTGCCTACTCGAGCTAACAATCCTCCTTTCTT
>CM065698.1:16603909-16608909 GCA_017654935.2 Phymorhynchus buccinoides | reverse complement strand
GCATTGTACAAAGTGCTGGCGGTAGTTGAGGGCAACACTCCACACTAATCACCAGTGTCAACCAGTGTACACAACCTCTGCTAATGTTAGTCTAATGCACGTAATATCCATGAACCCCTGTTTGATGCCCTCGGCAGTAGGTGACAGAAGAGAGAGAGAGAGAGAGATGGAGAGAGCGAGCGAGAGAGAGAGAGAGAGAGAGAGAGAGAGAGAGAGAGAGAGAGAGAGTCTGTCTGTTGTGTGTGTGTGTGTGTGCGCGCGCGCACGCGCGCGCGTGTATGTGCGTGTGTATGTGCGTACGTGTGTGTGTGTGTGTGTGTGTGTGTGTGTGTGTGTGTGTGTGTGTGTGTGTGTGTGTGTGTGTGTGTGTGTGTGTGTGTGTGATTTGCCTTTCATTGTGTAGTTGTACATTATTGCACAGAAATAAAAGGGCATACGGCAGCAACGCATTGTGACAATGCAACCCGGCCAGAGTTATCTCCTGCCCCCTCCCCCCAATAAACACACCACTTTCCACCCTTACAGAACGCATAAAATACATAGCCCAAAATTTGAAGAGATTCTGTTCAGTAGTTCACGAGATACAGCTGAACTTTTATACAAACTTCCTTGCACCGAGTGATGTCCTCTCCCCCCCCCCCAATAAACACACCACTTTCCACCCTTACAGAACGCATAAAATACATAGCCCAAAATTTGAAGCGATTCTGTTCAGTAGTTCACGAGATACAGATGAACTTTTATACAAACTTACTTGCACCATGGTACACCACCACACAAAATGTGAAGCGATTCTGCTCACTAGTTCACGAAATAAAGCTGGGGGGAAATTACATAGCCCAAAGAAGGAAATTTCGGTTTTCAAGGTCAAACTTCAAGATCAAGGTCAGCACGGTGTTGATTAACGAAAGGAAGCTTCCTTTTCAAGCTGTCTACCCCTCTGCCAATTTTAATCAAAATCCAAACAGTAGTTTTTAAGATAATCGATACACAGACAGACACACACACACAGACAGACACACACACAGAAACACAAACCGATCGCAATACCTCGGCCTCTGGCCGGGTAACAACGACAACTAACGAATTGTGCCTTTATGCAAACACGTGTCGACACTCATGCCCCCCCCCCCCCCCCCCCCCCCCCCCCCCCCCCCCCACCCCCCCGATGTTTTATTGATATAAAGGAGGGCTGGCTATATTATAGGCACTATTGCCGGGTCCAGAGGACGTAAAACACTCTCTTTCATTATAGGCACTATTGCCGGGTCCAGAGGACGTATTATAGGCACTATTGCCGGGTCGAGAGGACGTATTATAGGCACTATTGCCGGGTCGAGAGGACGTATTATAGGCACTATTGCCGGGTCCAGAGGACGTATTATAGGCACTATTGCCGGGTCGAGAGGACGTATTATAGGCACTATTGCCGGGTCGAGAGGACGTATTATAGGCACTATTGCCGGGTCGAGAGGACGTATTATAGGCACTATTGCCGGGTCCAGAGGACGTATTATAGGCACTATTGCCGGGTCCAGAGGACGTATTATAGGCACTATTGCCGGGTCCAGAGGACGTATTATAGGCACTATTGCCGGGTCCAGAGGACGTATTATAGGCACTATTGCCGGGTCCAGAGGACGTATTATAGGCACTATTGCCGGGTCCAGAGGACGTATTATAGGCACTATTGCCGGGTCCAGAGGACGTATTATAGGCACTATTGCCGGGTCGAGAGGACGTATTATAGGCACTATTGCCGGGTCCAGAGGACGTATTATAGGCACTATTGCCGGGTCCAGAGGACGTATTATAGGCACTATTGCCGGGTCCAGAGGACGTATTATAGGCACTATTGCCGGGTCCAGAGGACGTATTATAGGCACTATTGCCGGGTCCAGAGGACGTATTATAGGCACTATTGCCGGGTCCAGAGGACGTATTATATAGGCACTATTGCCGGGTCCAGAGGACGTATTATAGGCACTATTGCCGGGTCCAGAGGACGTATTATAGGCACTATTGCCGGGTCCAGAGGACGTATTATAGGCACTATTGCCGGGTCCAGAGGACGTATTATAGGCACTATTGCCGGGTCCAGAGGACGTATTATAGGCACTATTGCCGGGTCCAGAGCACGTATTATAGGCACTATTGCCGGGTCCAGAGCACGTATTATAGGCACTATTGCCGGGTCCAGAGGACGTATTATAGGCACTATTGCCGGGTCCAGAGGACGTATTATAGGCACTATTGCCGGGTCCAGAGCACGTATTATAGGCACTATTGCCGGGTCCAGAGCACGTATTATAGGCACTATTGCCGGGTCCAGAGGACGTATTATAGGCACTATTGCCGGGTCCAGAGCACGTATTATATAGGCACTATTGCCGGGTCCAGAGCACGTATTATAGGCACTATTGCCGGGTCCAGAGGACGTATTATAGGCACTATTGCCGGGTCCAGAGGACGTATTATAGGCACTATTGCCGGGTCCAGAGGACGTATTATAGGCACTATTGCCGGGTCCAGAGGACGTATTATAGGCACTATTGCCGGGTCCAGAGGACGTATTATAGGCACTATTGCCGGGTCCAGAGGACGTATTATAGGCACTATTGCCGGGTCCAGAGCACGTATTATAGGCACTATTGCCGGGTCCAGAGCACGTATTATAGGCACTATTGCCGGGTCCAGAGCACGTATTATAGGCACTATTGCCGGGTCCAGAGGATGTATTATAGGCACTATTGCCGGGTCCAGAGGACGTATTATAGGCACTATTGCCGGGTCCAGAGCACGTATTATAGGCACTATTGCCGGGTCCAGAGCACGTATTATAGGCACTATTGCCGGGTCCAGAGCACGTATTATAGGCACTATTGCCGGGTCCAGAGCACGTATTATATAGGCACTATTGCCGGGTCCAGAGCACGTATTATAGGCACTATTGCCGGGTCCAGAGCACGTATTATATAGGCACTATTGCCGGGTCCAGAGCACGTATTATAGGCACTATTGCCGGGTCCAGAGGACGTATTATAGGCACTATTGCCGGGTCCAGAGCACGTATTATATAGGCACTATTGCCGGGTCCAGAGGACGTATTATAGGCACTATTGCCGGGTCCAGAGGACGTATTATATAGGCACTATTTCCGGGTCCAGAGGACGTATTATAGGCACTATTGCCGGGTCCAGAGCACGTATTATATAGGCACTATTGCCGGGTCCAGAGCACGTATTATAGGCACTATTGCCGGGTCCAGAGGACGTATTATATAGGCACTATTTCCGGGTCGAGAGCACGTATTATAGGCACTATTGCCGGGTCCAGAGCACGTATTATATAGGCACTATTGCCGGGTCCAGAGCACGTATTATAGGCACTATGCGTGACAGTTGGCCCTTTGCTCAAATGGCTGTTATCACTGGTTGACATCAGCATGTAGTAAGGGACAATACTAAATGAGAGCCGCACATAAATGATTGATGAAAGCATTGGAATATCATGGTACAGCTTAGTCTTTGGTGGAAGACTGTGACTCTCCAACTAGGGGACCTCTGCACTGACTCTAGTGCTGCAGCAAAAGGGATTCGTTAGCCTTTGGGGACCTTCCCCAACGCCATCCGTCCTCATATCTCTTTGGCACAGAGAGTGGGGGTGCCCTGGGCAAGGCATCTCCGCTATAAACACATTTTAGTGCAGCCCGCCGGAACAACAGCTGCCCCCTCTGCTATTAGGTTGTTATATTCGGACACGACAGAGAGGCACACATGCATGAGCTACATGATAGTGGGGCCGGGTGAGAAGCCCACAAAAGCATCAGGCAAGACTAAGTGTTATGCGTGTGTCACACACAACAGGAAAACTACATATCTTTAGACCCTCCCTATTCCCCCATCAAATTTTTGCATTCAAATTTTTAACTGAGAAAAAACATTCTGTTGTTTTCAGGAAAGTGATAGGGCTAGGATCAGCCTGGGGTTGTCATGAAGCTGAAAGAACCAGACTTTGAGATTGCAGTTACTCTCACCCCCTCACCCCTTTTTTTCTCCTCAAATGTTTGCATTGAAGATGTTCACTAAGAAGCAACATGTTGCTGTTCTTTGGAAAGGGATAGGGGTAGGATCAGCCTAGGGTCATTGCTATGAAACAGAAAGAATCATGAGGGGGTTGTCTAAACTACAACTGTACAGAAAGTTTCTATTACGTTCTTTAGTTGATATTGATGAACGATGTCCAAACTCATATTATTACTGCTTTTAAAAAAAGAGAGAGGGAGGGGGGGGGGGAGGTTAAAAGTCAAGGTCAATAATCCATAATCAATACTTTCCACCACACATGACGTTGGGCAAGTCTCAACCTGCCAACTTTGAAACCCGTAACTGCAAAAATCCATAAGATATGGCCCCCCAACCAATTTGACACCTCTAAGGTCTAGGCCTTGACCTTGTCGGTACTAATTCGGAATCACTTTAAACCAGTGCACTCCTATAGCAAGTTTGAACATTGTGACTAATCCCGCTCTGACTAATACCCCTCGGACTAATCCCAGTCGGACTAATCCCATTCGGACTAATGCCGTTCGACCTAATTGCTTAGATTTGTATAGCTTTTCCCATTCGGTCTGATGTCTGCTGAGCATTTGTATCATTGCATTTCTGCGTACCCAGGTATTCCTTGTTTTTCAGATAGGTTAGGGACAGGGTTAGGGATAGAGTTAGGGACAGGTTTAGGGATAGGGTTAGGGTTAGGGTTAAGAATAGGTTTAGGGTTATGAATAGGGTTATGGATAGGTTTAGGGTCCATTTAGTGTCGACATACACAAAAGATAAAATTTTGATTTAATTAATTTTTTAAATTATTATTTTATTTTGTAATAAATTCGTCGAAATGACTTTACTGCTTATTATTATTTCTTACACTAAACGTATGTATGTAGTCCGAGCGGTACAGATAAAATGTTAGTCCACAAGGGATTCGTCCCAGTGGTATGT
>CM065698.1:16578909-16596409 GCA_017654935.2 Phymorhynchus buccinoides | reverse complement strand
CACAGACAGACAGGCAGGCAGACAGAGAAAGACAAACTCTTTAACAGACAGACAGACAGACTGGTGGAGAACGTAGTGGTGGTAGAAGTGGCAGCAAAGTACTCAGCCTGTATTGCAGAAGCAGCAGTAGTATATATAGTATAGTGCAGCATAGCAGTATAGTGTGAAATGTTGTAAGCCACGGCCTTTGAATAATTAAAGCATGCAGACCATAGAATAGGATCGAACAGACATTGCAGCCTGGGAGAAGGCTATTACAGTATCAGCATCCCCATCATCTATCTCTGTCTGTCCCCCCCCTCTCCTCTCTCTCTCTCTCTCTCTCTCTCTCTCTCTCTCTCTCTCTCTCTCTCTCTCTCTCTCTCTCTCTCTCTCTCTCTCTCTCTCTCTCTCTCTCTCTCTCTCTCTCTCTCTCTCTCTCTCTCTCTCTCTCTCTCTCTCTCTCTCTCTCTCTCTCTCTCTCTCTCTCTCTCCTCTCTCTCTCTCTCCTCTCTCTCTCTCCCTCTCTCTCTCCTCCCTCCCTCCCTCCCTCCCTCCCTCCCTCCCTCCCTCCCTCCCTCCCTCCCTCCCTCCCTCCCTCCCCTCCCTCCCTCCCTCCCTCCCTCCCTCTCCCTCTCTCTCTCTCTCTCTCTCTCTCTCTCTCTCTCTCTCTCTCTCTCTCTCTCTCTCTCTCTCTCTCTCTCTCTCTCTCTCTGTGTGTGTGTGTGTGTGTGTGTGTGTGTGTGTGTGTGTGTGTGTGTGTGTGGTCTATGATATTTGAATTTTGATAAATGTTTGTATTTTTGCTTGATCTTGAAAACTTCATGTGTTTTTCCCCATTTTTGCTTAATTGCATTGTTTCTTGTTTTCTTGTTATTTGATAGTCATGGGTTGTTTTTTTTCCTCCTTGAGGGCATGGTGTAAAGAAGCGAAAGCTTATCTGTTTACCCTCATTAAAAAACATTCGTATTCGTATTCGTATTCGTATTCTCTCTGTGAGTGTTCACAGATTATTCAGTAATATGCCTCTACGCTGTCAACACATAGGAATGAAATCATCATCTTTTACATGAAATTGAAGAGTGCTCAAAATGAAAAGGAGAAATAAATTGGTCAAACATCAATATTTGTGTATGTCACGTGTATAAATAATGATTTATTTATTCGTTTATTCATTTGTTTGTTTGTTTGTTTTAATTATTTATTCTATGCGTTCTAGGTATACTGGTAGCAAGGCAGTGATCGAGTTCCAGGCCACACGTTGCCATTTCCACTATCTGGCACTCCACACCACAGTTGACACTTCCCAGGGTGTTCTAGAGGGTCAGTAAGTGGGGGGGGGGGGGGAGAGAGAGAGAGAGAGAGAGAGAGAGAGAGAGAGAGAGAGAGAGAGAGAGAGAGAGAGAGAGAGAGAGAGAGAGAGAGAGAGAGAGAGAGAGAGACAGACAGACAGACAGACAGACAGACTAAAGATCCGCCAGTCATATGCATAGCAGGGAGAAATTAGCCAACAACATTGCCTTCACCAGGAAAGAGGAAACCTGCCAGCTGGCTGATTAAATACATCAGCACAGACCATGTATGGAATTCCACTCCCGTCAAAGGCACAGATATCAATTTCTTATGAAAAAACAACAACCCACGAACATACAAAGAAAGAAAGAAAGAAACAACACCCCACGCCATAAACAATGGACTGCATCATCGGTTCAGCTACATGTAATATTAGTCACGAATTTTCACCATAAAACATGCTTAAAACATTTTCAGATATACACATTTTCTCCACTGTAAACACAATAAATAAAGTAAATATTAAACACACACTTAGTGAAATCTAAAAGAACTAGCTTTACACACACACCCTCTCTCTCTCTCTCTCTCTCTCTCTCTCTCTCTCTCTCTCTCTCTCTCTCTCTCTCTCTCTCTCTCTCTCTCTCTTTCTCTCTCTCTCTCTCTCATCTTCTCTCTCTCTCTCCATCTCTCTCTCTGGGTAGAAATAAAGTTTTCCAGTGTCCAGTGTCTCTCTCTCTCATCATTAACCCTTTCACCGGCTGCCATTTTTCAGCTAAAAAAAATCCATTAAACTTAACTGGGTAGAGGAAAATTTGTATCAACAATATTGGGAATTCTTCTGTGACATGTATAACATTAGACCTATCCTTTCCTCCCAAAATTGAGAAAATAGGGTCTTTCAATAACAGGGTCTGATTTGGTGCTTTTTGGTGACATGGGTGTCAAACCATTGTGGTGCATGAATGCGACATTGGTGATGAAAGGGCTAACCTTCTGTCTGGTAGAAAACGCGGGTCTATAAAAGTAGCTTAGCAAAATGCAAAATGATCTAAACTAATCTAAAAAATACATGGACAAAATATCTAGGAATCGGAAGGGGGTACAGGGGGGCGTTAGTGGGAAAGGTAAAGCCTTTGGAGAGGACAGTTTGCCGTACATCTCTGGGGGGCGTTAGTGGGAAAGGTAAAGCCTTTGGAGAGGACAGTTTGCCGTACATCTCTGGGGGGCGTTAGTGGGAAAGGTAAAGCCTTTGGAGAGGACAGTTTTCCATACATCTCTGGGGTGCGTTAGTGGGAAAGGTAAAGCCTTTAGAGAGGACAGTTTGCCGTACATCTCTGGGGGGCGTTAGTGGGAAAGGTAAAGCCTTTGGAGAGGACAGTTTGCCGTACATCTCTGGGGGGCGTTAGTGGGAAAGGTAAAGCCTTTGGAGAGGACAGTTTGCCGTACATCTCTGGGGGGCGTTAGTGGGAAAGGCAAAGCCTTTGGAGAGGACAGTTTGCCATACATCTCTGGGGGGCGTTAGTGGGAAATGCAAAGCCTTTGGAGAGGACAGTTTGCCGTACATCTCTGGGGGGCGTTAGTGGGAAATGCAAAGCCTTTGGAGAGGACAGTTTTCCATACATCTCTCGGGGGCGTTAGTGGGAAAGGCAAAGCCTTTAGAGAGGACAGTTTGCCATACATCTCTGGGGGGCGTTAGTGGGAAATGCAAAGCCTTTGGAGAGGACAGTTTTCCATACATCTCTGGGGGGCGTTAGTGGGAAATGCAAAGCCTTTGGAGAGGACAGTTTGCCATACATCTCTGGGGGGCGTTAGTGGGAAATGCAAAGCCTTTGGAGAGGACAGTTTGCCGTACATCTCTGGGGGGCGTTAGTGGGAAATGCAAAGCCTTTGGAGAGGACAGTTTGCCGTACATCTCTGGGGGGCGTTAGTGGGAAATGCAAAGCCTTTGGAGAGGACAGTTTTCCATACATCTCTGGGGGGCGTTAGTGGGAAAGGCAAAGCCTTTGGAGAGGACAGTTTGCCATACATCTCTGGGAGTGGGAAATGCAAAGCCTTTGGAGAGGACAGTTTGCCATACATCTCTGGGGGGCGTTAGTGGGAAATGCAAAGCCTTTGGAGAGGACAGTTTGCCGTACATCTCTCGAGCTGGAAGCCAATAAAAGGCCCAGCCACACTGCACACGTGTCGATTGACTACGATCCGATGTTGACACTTGTGAGGCATGATTGACGTGCAATTCTTCTGTCTAAATGAATATGATGAAATCATACTAGTTGTGTTCACTGTATGTGTAGTCTCCCGTGCACGAAAGTGATAAAATATCTTATTTTTGCATCGGACATTTTATTTGATTCGTGTATAGCGTGTATATAATGAACGAAAACAGGAGTTATTTTTAGACGGAAGTATTTCACGTGAATCATGATTCACAGACATCACAGTCACAATCGCATATTGAGGTCAAATCGTATGCAGTGTGGCTGGGAGAAACACCGTAGAATACGGTACTGACAGACCACCATCCTCAGCACATCACAGTCATCCTGGCAATTAGCTCCCCTGATTATCGAGCACACAGGCTGTAGATTGTGCCACATCTCCTTTCCCACCCCACAACTTGCGACCTCCAAACCAACGCTAAAAACAATGCAACCGAAAGTCTTTGAATAATCTGCATCATTCATAATGCTCAGTTAACCCCTTGACTGCCACCAACGTATTACGTACTGACCTGATGACATCACTGATGATGTCATCAGATGAAGAGGAATAACTCTTGATATGCTGAATTTTGCTCTAACAAGTCAAGAGAGTTATATCCCCAGACCAGTTTGCCAGATTGGCTCTATCAGTTGTCATTTTTGTGGCATGATTTGCCCAATGATTAATTAAAAAAACCCAATCTGGCAGTCAAGGGGTTAAATACTTTTTAGAACACAAGACTACGAGTGGAGTGTTTTAATAAGCGAGAGTTATGACCGGCTGCATAAAATAGCGTGGAGTTATATCACAACGATAATGCTATTGTTTGAAGAGTTACAATAACACATCTGGAAGGAAAAGGGCTGTAAGAACAGTAACCTCAACTTAATCAAATACTGGCATAGATACTTTTGAAGGGGAGCAAACTGAAACTGGCGGCTGGTGATACAAGAAGAGGAACAAAAAGGTCTTCACACATAACAGTGTAGAGTCTAGATGCTTGGCAACTGTTTGAGATCAAGCATTGTGCGCAAATGTTCAGTACTGTTAAAAAGAAAAAAAAAATTCTCCCAAACAAAATGGTTTACATGTAGTTTGGGCGTACTGACAATTTGATAAAATAAACACAAGACAAAGATTTAAAGCGATTTTCAACACCCCCACTCCCATCCCAATATGCACCTTCCTCAACACACACACACACACACACACACACACACACACACACACACACACACACACACACACACACGAATGGATAAAAGAAAATGTTATACTTAGTTACTTTAATATCCGGGGGCGATGTTTAGGCAGGGGAGACAGACAAAGACAGCGGTGGCCGAGTAGAGACACAGGGGGGATTAATTATGGCTGGAGGCAGTTTACTGCCTTCCTGTGATTCCCTCAGATGCCCCGTTGGCGTGATGCTCTCTCCTTCTTCTTCTCCTTGTCTTTGGAGGGTCACACTGCCACAAGGCAGCATCAGTCTTCTGGGGTGAGGGCCACAAGGTATGGCGGACGAAATGGTATCAAATGCACGTGCAATTTTGCACGTGCTTTTTTTTTTTTTTTTAAACTATTTATAGAAAATTGCACGTACATTTTTATTATATTACACGTGTAAATTTACACGTACATAAATTCACGTGCAGTTTTCTAAAAATAGTAAAATGCACGTGTACTCTTAGTTTTTAAATAACTAGGAATGGAAGACTTTCTGAAACGAATCATTGCGGGAGGGTACAAGCCAAGAACGATAACTCTTAGTCTTTGTTTCAAAATGGCGCGGAACGACTTGTGCTCCGTCTTTCAGGTCGTCAGGATAATAAGCCTCGCGGCTTCTCAACTGTCCCTTCATTTCGCATCTAAGTTATTTGGAATCTTACAAGTTTAAGAGTATTTTTGGCACATCTGCCTTCTCGTTGGTGAAATAGATTTCAGTTATATTTCAGTTATATTCCAGTCGCAGTTTTCAATTAACTAAACTGCACGTGCGATTTTATAAACTACGCGTGAAATTTATGAAAATTACACGTGCATATTCTGAACTGCACGTGAATCATTTTCTAAAAAAAAAAAAAGTGCGTGTATAAATGTACGTGCAATTTTCTATAAATAGTAAAATAGTTTTCTAAAATGCACGTGCATTTTTTTTAAAAGCACGTGCATTTGATACCATTTCGTCCGCCATAACAAGGCAGCATCAGTCTTCTGGGGTGAGGGCCACAAGGCAGCATCAGTCTTCTGGGGTGAGGGCCACAAGGTAGCATCAGTCTTCTGGGGTGAGGGCCACAAGGTAGCATCAGTCTTCTGGGGTGAGGGCCACAAGGCAGCATCAGCCTTCTGGGGTGAGGGCCACAAGGCAGCATCAGTCTTCTGGGGTGAGGGCCACAAGGTAGCATCAGCCTTCTGGGGTGAGGGCCACAAGGCAGCATCAGTCTTCTGGGGTGAGGGCCACAAGGTAGCATCAGTCTTCTGGGGTGAGGGCCACAAGGCAGCATCAGTCTTCTGGGGTGAGGGCCACAAGGCAGCATCAGTCTTCTGGGGTGAGGGCCACAAGGCAGCATCAGCTTCTTCTGGGGTGAGGGCCACAAGGCAGCATCAGTCTTCTGGGGTGAGGGCCACAAGGCAGCATCAGCCTTCTGGGGTGAGGGCCACAAGGTAGCATCAGCCTTCTGGGGTGAGGGCCACAAGGCAGCATCAGCCTTCTGGGGTGAGGGCCACAAGGCAGCATCAGCCTTCTGGGGTGAGGGCCACAAGGTAGCATCAGCCTTCTGGGGTGAGGGCCACAAGGTAGCATCAGTCTTCTGGGGTGAGGGCCACAAGGTAGCATCAGCCTTCTGGGGTGAGGGCCACAAGGCAGCATCAGTCTTCTGGGGTGAGGGCCACAAGGCAGCATCAGCCTTCTGGGGTGAGGGCCACAAGGCAGCATCAGTCTTCTGGGGTGAGGGCCACAAGGTAGCATCAGTCTTCTGGGGTGAGGGCCACAAGGTAGCATCAGCCTTCTGGGGTGAGGGCCACAAGGTAGCATCAGTCTTCTATATTCCTTTGTGCTAAGACCTTCTGACTTTCCCCGTGGAGAATGATAGTACCTCCTGGATCGTAGTCCTGGAATGTTGCTTCTCCGTGTCCCTGCCATGATGCATCTTGTATCAGTTTATCGTTTTATCTTGGCTGTTTGGGTTCCACTCATGGCACTGTTTTTATTTAGCCTGGCTCGTTCGTTCTTTTATTCAGGCTCGTAGCACGACACACATAATGATAATAATAATAATAATGGTAAATAATAATCATAATAATATATAAATGCATGCGCGCTACCACACACGCACACGCAGAGAGAGAGGGGGGGGGGGGAGAGAGAGAGAGAGAGAGAGAGAGAGAGAGAGAGAGAGAGAGAGAGAGAGAGAGAGAGAGAGAGAGAGACACACACACACACACACACACACACACACACACACACACACACACACACACACACAGAGAGAGAGAGACGAACTCACAAGCAGACGGGACTAACCTACAAAGAGACAGGCAGATAGACATTGATTAATTGAACGCTAATCTCATGCACCACAGACATGGATTACAGAGATGCAGATGCACAGAGAAGACAACTTCTGATCTGATCAGCTCACCTTTTCACCATCACCGCACAGTTTCCCCTCCTCCTCCTCTCTTCAGCCCACAATACCCAACACTACGTCAACACAAACAATGTCCCTCCTACAGCACCACCAACACAACGGCACCTCTGTCTGTTCTGTCAGTCAAACAGCTTACCTTCTGCACTCACGGTTTGTTCACAGCACACAACACAGCCAGCCACAGCTTAGCTCCACCTTCTTGGCTCCACTCGACATTCCAACTGCCGGCCTTCTCTTCTAGCACTAAACCAGCCCAGGAATGATGACACTTTCGTTCAATGAAGATACAGATCACAAAAGAGTCAGGGATGGATGAAAATCTTGAGAAACTGACAAAACCGAGAGAGAGAGAGAGAGAGAGAGAGAGAGAGAGAGAGAGAGAGAGAGAGAGAGAGAGAGAGAGAGAGAGAGAGAGAGAGGAGAGAGAGAGAGAGAGAGAGAGAGAGAGAGAGAGAGAGAGAGAGAGAGAGAGAGAGAGAGAGAGAGAGAGAGAGAGAGAGAGAGAGTCAATAAATTAAATACTAATATTTGAAAAAAAAATTAAACGTCGCACCGCAGAAAAACAAAATCCACGGAATGAAGAAAGCAGCCGACAAGAAAAGTAAACAGCAGGGGTGAGTGAGTGACAGAAGAATGTAAAGTGAGAGAGAAGGAGGATGAAAGAATGTAGAAGAGGAAGAGAGGTACTGGAGCCCTGTGTTGTTGATGAGTCTCTGACGATCCGTTAACAAACGCGGCACGTGCTTCCCACCAAGCGGCCCCTATGACACCCGCACAGCACCCTCTACTACACTGTGTTCAAGCCTTTTAGTCCCTCCCTATCACCTGGCTGGTAGGTCCTTATCACCAAGGTCGCTATCCGGAATGATGTTGTTACATAGAGGACTGACATCAAGGTTCGAGTGTGCGAATTGAATTATGGCATGTGGATAATCAAAGAAAGGCGTAGAAACTATACCCACCCGATACAATGTTTTTGTATAAAGATCGATATAATTTATAAATGCTGCTGATGCTGCTTTCATACGGTCTTTTTGATTCCATTATATTCTACTACAACAACAACAACAACAACAACAACAACAACAACTACTACTACAATAACCTACTTTCACGTCTTTTTGTTTCCATATACCTTTCCTTTGATATACTTGTTTCCACATAATAAACACACTACATACTACTACTACTACTACTACTACTACTACTACTACTACTACTACTACTACTACTACTACTACTACTACTACTACTACTACTTTCATGTCTTTTCGTTTCCATATCGATACACCTTAACACATAAAAACACACTACATTCTACTACTACTATTATTATTACTACTACTACTACTACTACTACTACTACTACTACTACTACTACTACTACTACTACTACTACTACTAATAATAATAATAATAATAATAAAGAAAACTTATATAGCGCACATTCCAGGCTAGCTGCTCATGGCGCTTTACAAAAAAATACATTAAACCAAATCACATCAATACCCATGCTCGCACGCACACAAGCACACACACTGACGAACATAGCATATCATTTACATGCGCATGCACACATACATACAGTACATGCATACACATACATACGTACGTACGTTCGTACATACATACATACACACAGACACAAACACACACACACACATCCCCACACACGTGCATAAGCACATGCCAGCGCGCGCATGCACACACACACACGTTCTGTCTCCCACCTTTCCCATGCCATTCCTCATCCGCACACGCTTTCATTCTCACAATCCGATCATGGTGGACAGTAGTGTTCAGAGAATAGATGGGTTTTCAGGTTGGTTTTGAAAACTGACAGGGAGTTGGAATGTCTGAGAGACAGAGGGAGTTTGTTCCAAGTAGCTGGGGCCTGAAAAGAAAAGGATCTCTCGCCATAAGTTTTCGTTTTAATTGAGGGAGGCTGTAGAATACGAGAATCAGAAGAAGAACGAAGCTGACGAGATGGAATGTAAGTATGAAGTAGATCAGACAGGTAAGTAGGAGCAGAGACAGAAATGACAGCAAAGCTAAGAGCAGAAAGCTTGTAGTTGATCCTGCTGGAGATTGGCAACCAGTGCAGAGAGTGCAGAAGGGGAGAAACATGTTCAAACTTGGAGGACTTAAGGATTAGTCGTGCAGCATTATTTTGGATTCTTTGAAGTTTGTTGAGAAGGTATTTTGGAAGGCCAGCAAGAAGAGAGTTGCAATAATCTATTCTCGAGAGGACAAATGCACAGACCAAGGTTTTTGTGGCATCAGTGGAGAGATAGTGACGAACAGAACTAATCTTACGAAGCTCAAAATAGGCAGATCTGCAGATATTAGACACATGCTGCTGAAGGGAGAGACATTGATCCAAAGTGACACCAAGACTGCGGACAGAAGAGGAGAAGGAGATAGTGGTGTTGTTGATTGTGACAGAGCCTGGAAGGGTAGAAAGATTGAGCATTTTCTTTGGGCATGCTAACATAATTTCAGTTTTTTCTTCATTAAGTTGCAGCTTGTTGTGGGTCATCCAGACTTTAAGGTCAACTATGCACTCCTGTGTCCGCGATACCAGCCCATCGACTTCAGCAAGAGTGGCCGACTGATATACTTCTGTATCGTCCGCAAAACTCTCATGAGACAAGGCATGTTGACTGATAACATCGGACACAAGAGCAGCATAGAGCACAAAAAGAATGGGTCCCAGAACGGAACCCTGTGGGACACCATACAAAAGGGGGGACGACTCAGAGTATCTGCCACTAACACAAACTGTCTGCTTACGATTAGCCAAGTAGCTATGAAACCAGGAAAGAGCAAGATCATGAATGCCAAAAGAATGTTTGAGTCGGCGAATAAGAATGGTATGATCAATAGTGTCGAAAGCGGCACTGAGGTCAGGCAAAGCTAAGAGAGAAACTTTGTTGTCATCAAAACCTAAAAGAAGGTCGTTAACAATTTTAAGAAGGGCTGTCTCTGTGCTATGGCATTTCCGATAAGCGGATTGGTGGGGGTTCAGAAGGTGATTTTGTTCTAGGTGTGCAAGTAGTTGACAAAGTACAACCCTGTCAGTGATTTTTGAAAGAAAGGAGAGATTGGAAACCGGTCTGTAGCTTTTCAGATTGTCATGGTCAAGGGAGGGCTTCAGTTTAACAATGGGCGGACAATAGCAGATTTAAAGACAGAAGGAAAGGAGCCAGTCAAAAGAGAATCGTTTACAATATGAGTGACATGGGGCAGCAGTACATCGATACATTCACAAAACAGGGATGATGGGATGGGGTCCAGTTCACATGATTTGGGACTAGCGCCTAAACACAGTTCTTTCACAAACTTTTTACTACTGCTGCTGCTGTTGCTACAATAACCCAGTTTCACGTTTTCTTTTTGTTTCCATATTGATACACCTTTACACGTAATAAAACACACTGTACTGTTTTTATTCACTTTTTCTGTCTCTCAGACACACCCAGAATAACTGGCAGGTATGTTCATTAGGTAACGAAAACTTTACCATTTCAAAAAAAATAAAATAAAAAATAAATATATATATATATATATATATATATATATATATATATATATAATATATAATATATATATATATATATATATAATCTAATATATATATATATATAGTATGAAAGAAAAATCTCAGTGAATAGCCAGCTCCGTACCCCTACTCTGAAGGACTGAAAAGTTAGTGGACACATAAAAGTTTTATCAAAGCAAACTATATATAGAGAGGGGAAAGTTTAATGGTGTGGTTGTTTTTTCTTCTTCAATTCTTGTACGTTTATATCATACTTCGAAGAAGGAAAGCGCATCAGTCTACCTGATCCAGGCACACCTCTCTACATTCCTCCTCACCGGGAGTATGTTGGTGTTTACTACGATTTCTATGACCTCCCCTATTGAATCCTTCACTGGATCCACCAACATGGTATCCCATCTCTTCTACTCTCTTCGAGGGATTGTAATTTTAGAACATTATTATTTTTGTTATTTTACACAATATTTTTATCATTTCTTTTGAATTAAGTGCTGGTTTGCTTTTAATGTGGACTTTCAATCTGGTGCAAAGAGGACAACCTTTCTTTTGGAGAAAGTCTTCTAGCTCAGTTTGAATATTCACTGTGGACATTCTTTGCAGGCCGATATGCAGACTGAAGAGTCTTTCTCAAAGACGAAACAGCTGTCTTTGCATAGGCATTGTATATCTCCCCCATTGGGAGAAAAAGTAAATCAGCACATTATTTTCTTTTATTCTTTTCAGAACACAGAACAAAATTAATCGTAGTGTTAAAATTAAATTTATTGAGTTTCACAAACTTATACATTGGACACCAACAAAGTTTTATTAAAGCAAACTATATATATAAGAGGAAAGTTTAATGGTGTGGTTGTTTTTTCTTCTTCAATTCTTGTACGTTTATATACATATATATATATATAGTTTGCTTTGATAAAACTTTTCTGTGTCCAACTTTTCTGCGAACCTCAGAAACAAAACCAGTTAACGTTAACTTTGAGTAATGTTCCGTGTTAAAAAACAAAAACAAAAAACCCACAACAATTGTGCGGATTTATTTGAGCACAATAGTGTGTGTGTGTGTGTGCGTGTGCGTGTGTGTGTGTGTGCATACCGGTGGGCGCGCGCGTGTGTGTGTATGTGTGTGTGTGCGCGAGCGAGAGAGAGAGAGAGAGAGAGAGAGAGAGCACGCTCATTTTTTAAATTGTTTTTACTTTAATGCGTTGTGGTGCATGCCTCTACGAGTGTTAGTGCATACATTGTGCACGTGTTAGCAAGTGTTGCTAATGTGAATAAAGATTGTGTACATGCGCACGTGCCTACGTGCCATGCGTTAAAAGCATATTTACCTGCCAACCTCATAATGTATAGCGGTTGTTTAAAAAAAAATCAATTTCAATGGCCGTGATTTGCGTAAGGTATACAACACCTTTCTTCTTTCTGGGGTTTGAGTAAATTGAGAAGTTGGCACACGGGCAGAGGTTGGCAGTCAGCAGCCAGCAAAATTGTACTTTAGACCCGCCACCACCCTCAATCTCAGAGTCTGCTTCTTTCAGTTTTATCAAAATAATCCTAGGCCGATCCTAACCCTACCATTTTCCCAAGAATGGCAGGAAGCTGCTTCTCGGTGAAACAGTTGAATGCGAACATTTGAAGGATGTGGTGTGTAATGCACAAGACATTGATCATCCTGAATCATGTGAAGGGTGTGGTGTGTAAAGGACAAGACATTGATCACCCTGAATCATTTGAAGGATGTGGTGTGTAAAGGACAAGACATTGATCACCCTGAATCATTTGAAGGATGTGGTGTGTAAAGGACAAGACATTGATCACCCTGAATCATGTGAAGGATGTGGTGTGTAAAGGACAAGACATTGATCACCCTGAATCATGTGAAGGATGTGGTGTGTAAAGGACAAGACATTGATCACTCTTAATCATGTACAGGGTGTGGTGTGTAAAGGACAAGACATTGATCACCCTGAATCATTTGAAGGATGTGGTGTGTAAAGGACAAGACATTGATCACCCTGAATCATGTGAAGGGTGTGTAAAGCACAAGACATTGATCACCCTGAATCATTTGAAGGGTGTGGTGTGTAAAGGACAAGACATTGATCACCCTGAATCATGTGAAGGATGTGGTGTGTAAAGGACAAGACATTGATCACCCTGAATCATGTGAAGGGTGTGGTGTGTAAAGGACAAGACATTGATCACTCTTAATCATGTACAGGGTGTGGTGTGTAAAGGACAAGACATTGATCACCCTGAATCATGTGAAGGATGTGGTGTGTTGAAAGTGACAAGACATTGATCACCCTGAATCATTTGAAGGGTGTGGTGTGTAAAGCACAAGACATTGATCACCCTGAATCATTTGAAGGGTGTGGTGTGCAAAGGACAAAACATTGATCACCCTGAATCATGTGAAGGATGTGGTGTGTAAAGGACAAGACATTGATCACCCTGAATCATGTGAAGGGTGTGGTGTGTAAAGGACAAGACATTGATCACCCTGAATCATTTGAAGGGTGTGGTGTGCAAAGGACAAAACATTGATCACCCTGAATCATGTGAAGGATGTGGTGTGTAAAGGACAAGACATTGGTCACCCTGAATCATTTGAAGGGTGTGGTGTGTAAAGCACAAGACATTGATCACCCTGAATCATGTGAAGGATGTGGTGTGTAAAGGACAAGACATTGATCATCCTGAATCATTTGAAGGGTGTGGTGTGTAAAGGACAAGACATTGGTCACCCTGAATCATGTGAAGGGTGTGGTGTGTAAAGGACAAGACATTGATCACCCTGAATCATTGAATGATTTGCTCCTAGATCGATCGGGTTCTTTAACAGGATCTGTTTTGTACGGAAATATTGACCATTGCAGTTTGGGGCTCCGAGTCTTTTTTACCCAAAGAGCAAAACAACAAGAACTCTCTCTCTCTCTCTCTCTCTCTCTCTCTCTCTCTCTCTCTCTCTCTCTCTCTCTCTCTCTCTCTCTCTCTCTCTCTCTCTCTCTCTCTCTCTCTCTCTCTCTCTCTCTCTCTCTCTCTCTCTCTCTCTCTCTCTCTCTCTCTCCCTCTCTCTCTCTCTCTCTCTCTCTCTCTCTCTCGCTCTCTCTAATCCCACTTCACTCAAACCACACGTATGTGTGTGTGTTTTGTAATCCTGTAGAGAAAAAAAGTCATCTGATTTAAGTCTTGTTGCGTTGAGCATCGCGTTGTATTGTGATGCCAGTCACACCAGAAAACACCAAATTAAACGTTGACATCGCTGGTTGTTGGCGTGTGCGAGGACAGCTGAAGTCGGTGGGTTCGCTGTTCCATTCTGCTGGTCTCATTCACGGCTGAGAGTTCACTCCTTTCACACAACACAAGCCATTCTGTCGATTCCTACCCGGACCACCCGAAGCAAACATTGTGCAAACAAATAGGCCAACAGATTAAAACAGATCAAAGAAAACTGTTCGTAAATGACAACACACTTTATTATTATTATAATGAAGACAAGGAAAAAAAGACCTGGGGTATATTACATTGAATCAAATCACGAGGCAAACGGTCCAGAAGGTGTTATCAGCCTTCTGCGTTCCTTTGGTGACAGTGCCTTCTGGCTGTCACCACTCACATTGTATCTACCATGTCAGCCTTCTGGCTGTCACCACTCACATTGTATCTACCATGTCAGCCTTCTGGCTGTCACCCCTCACATTGTATCTACCATGTCAGCCTTCTGGCTGTCACCCCTCACATTGTATCTACCATGTCACCACTCACATTGTATCCTTCTGGCTGTCACCACTCACATTGTATCTACCATGTCAGCCTTCTGGCTGTCACCACTCACATTGTATCTACCATGTCAGCCTTCTGGCTGTCACCACTCACATTGTATCTACCATGTCAGCCTTCTGGCTGTCACCACTCACATTGTATCTACCATGTCAGCCTTCTGGCTGTCACGTCTCACATTGTATCTCACATTGTATCTACCATGTCAGCCTTCTGGCTGTCACCACTCACATTGTATCTACCATGTCAGCCTTCTGGCTGTCACCACTCACATTGTATCTACCATGTCAGCCTTCTGGCTGTCACCACTCACATTGTATCTACCATGTCAGCCTTCTGGCTGTCACCACTCACATTGTATCTACCATGTCAGCCTTCTGGCTGTCACCACTCACATTGTATCTACCATGTCAGCCTTCTGGCTGTCACCACTCACATTGTATCTACCATGTCAGCCTTCTGGCTGTCACCACTCACATTGTATCTACCATGTCATCCTTCTGGCTGTCACCACTCACATTGTATCTACCATGTCATCCTTCTGGCTGTCACCACTCACATTGTATCTACCATGTCAGCCTTCTGGCTGTCACCACTCACATTGTATCTACCATGTCAGCCTTCTGGCTGTCACCACTCACATTGTATCTACCATGTCAGCCTTCTGGCTGTCACCCCTCACATTGTATCTACCATGTCAGCCTTCTGGCTGTCACCCCTCACATTGTATCTACCATGTCAGCCTTCTGGCTGTCACCACTCACATTGTATCTACCATGTCATCCTTCTGGCTGTCACCACTCACATTGTATCTACCATGTCAGCCTTCTGGCTGTCACCACTCACATTGTATCTACCATGTCAGCCTTCTGGCTGTCACCACTCACATTGTATCTACCATGTCAGCCTTCTGGCTGTCACCCCTCACATTGTATCTACCATGTCATTGTACCACTCACATTGTATCTACCATGTCAGCCTTCTGGCTGTCACCACTCACATTGTATCTACCATGTCAGCCTTCTGGCTGTCACCACTCACATTGTATCTACCATGTCATCCTTCTGGCTGTCACCACTCACATTGTATCTACCATGTCAGCCTTCTGGCTGTCACCCCTCACATTGTATCTACCATGTCAGCCTTCTGGCTGTCACCACTCACATTGTATCTACCATGTCACCCTTCTGGCTGTCACCACTCACATTGTATCTACCATGTCAGCCTTCTGGCTGTCACCCCTCACATTGTATCTACCATGTCAGCCTTCTGGCTGTCACCCCTCACATTGTATCTGTCAGCCTTCTGGCTGTCACCCCTCACATTGTCACCATGTCCTTCTGGCTGTCACCCCTCACATTGTATCTACCATGTCAGCCTTCTGGCTGTCACCACTCACATTGTATCTACCATGTCATCCTTCTGGCTGTCACCACTCACATTGTATCTACCATGTCAGCCTTCTGGCTGTCACCACTCACATTGTATCTACCATGTCAGCCTTCTGGCTGTCACCACTCACATTGTATCTACCATGTCAGCCTTCTGGCTGTCACCACTCACATTGTATCTACCATGTCAGCCTTCTGGCTGTCACCACTCACATTGTATCTACCATGTCAGCCTTCTGGCTGTCACCACTCACATTGTATCTACCATGTCAGCCTTCTGGCTGTCACCACTCACATTGTATCACCATTGTCAGCCTTCTGGCTGTCACCCCTCACATTGTATCTACCATGTCAGCCTTCTGGCTGTCACCCCTCACATTGTATCTACCATGTCAGCCTTCTGGCTGTCACCCCTCACATTGTATCTACCATGTCAGCCTTCTGGCTGTCACCACTCACATTGTATCTACCATGTCAGCCTTCTGGCTGTCACCATCACATTGTATCTACCATGTCAGCCTTCTGGCTGTCATGTCAGCCTTCTGGCTGTCACCACTCACATTGTATCTACCATGTCAGCCTTCTGGCTGTCACCCCTCACATTGTATCTACCATGTCAGCCTTCTGGCTGTCACCCCTCACATTGTATCTACCATGTCAGCCTTCTGGCTGTCACCCCTCACATTGTATCTACCATGTCAGCCTTCTGGCTGTCACCCCTCACATTGTATCTACCATGTCAGCCTTCTGGCTGTCACCCCTCACATTGTATCTACCATGTCAGCCTTCTGGCTGTCACCACTCACATTGTATCTACCATGTCAGCCTTCTGGCTGTCACCACTCACATTGTATCTACCATGTCAGCCTTCTGGCTGTCACCCCTCACATTGTATCTACCATGTCAGCCTTCTGGCTGTCACCACTCACATTGTATCTACCATGTCAGCCTTCTGGCTGTCACCACTCACATTGTATCTACCATGTCATCCTTCTGGCTGTCACCACTCACATCACATTGTATCTACCATGTCAGCCTTCTGGCTGTCACCCCTCACATTGTATCTACCATGTCAGCCTTCTGGCTGTCACCACTCACATTGTATCTACCATATTTACAATGGTGCAGCCAATGCTCTATTGGGGCCAGTGTTGCATTAATGTTCATGTTTTGACGAAGGACAATGTTCAAACCAACCGTACCACCACGTACCTACCCCAACCAAGCCCTCCCCTCCCCCAACTTCCCTTCTTTAACCACATCCTTTCCAAACAAACACACACAAAAGGCATAGAAAATCAAACACGTATTAGAAAGTTATGAACCCACCGAAGCATTTTATTCCGTCCGTTTTTCTCTCTCCTTTCCTCGTGTCAATGTAATGTTCAAAGCATTCACTTTTCTTTCCCTCGTCTTAAAAACAACTTCTGTCGATTCAGATTCCAAAGAAAAGAAGCAAGCTGACGTTAAACCAACACCAAATGGGGGGGAAGAGAAAACACGAAAGAGGGCTAGGGGGGGGTGGGAGTGGGTGTGGGGGGTGAGGCGAGGGGGGGGGGGGGGTAAGAGAAGGATAGAAAAAAAGAAGCAGTGACATATGAGATTGGGGAACGGATAATCCGCATAAACCTTATCAAGAAACT
>CM065698.1:16568909-16573909 GCA_017654935.2 Phymorhynchus buccinoides | reverse complement strand
AGATAATCTAAAAGATGAATCGGACCGTCTGGGCTTGACAGTCAACCTTGAAAAAACAAATGTCATGGTATTTCGTATGGGAGGTCACTTATCTGTGCGAGAGAAATGGTGTTATGGAAATTTTGAATTGAGAGTTGTGAATTCTTACAAATATTTGGGTTTAATGTTTACAACTAAATTAAGTCTTACGCTTCCCTGGAATGAAATGTGCCGTAAAGGAAAAAAAGGTGCAATAGAAATATTTAAAACACTAAGAAAATTGAAATGCTTTGATTGTAAAATATTTTTTAAGTTGTTTGATTCACAGATAGAACCAATTCTTACATATGCTGCTGAAGTTTGGGGTTTATATAACAACACAAAAATGGATAGGGTGCACACATATGGCATCAAACGTTTCATTAATGTTCCAGTTCATGCCTCAAATAAGATGTTATATGGTGAAACAGGAAGATACCCGTTGTATATAAGATCCTATACAAAATGCATAAAATATTGGTTGAAATTGGTAAAATTGTCTGATAACCGAATTTGTAAACAAGCATATAATATGATGTTGCATCAAAAAAAAAAAATATGGCCATGAAAACTGGGCATTTTATGTTAAAAAAGTGCTGACTGAAAATGGTTTTGGGGTTGTGTGGTTGTGTCAGAATACAGGTTATGAACAACAGTTTATTTCAGAATTCAAAACAAGGTTGATTGACAATTTCAAACAAAATTGGCACTCAGAGATGGAAACTAATGATAAATACCAATGGTTTTTTTTACTTTTAAAAGTGTTTTTCAGGTGGAAATGTTTTTGTATACTATAACTGACAAATGGCACCGCAGTAATTATGCTAGGTTTCGATTGCGTACCTTCGGTTTTAATGCCAATAAAAAGTGGTTTTTACCTGACACATCTACAGAAACCCCTTGTCCACTATGTAATGCTGTAACTGATGATGAAGTCCATTTTGTTTTTGATTGTAAAGATTTTGATAGCATTAGGAGCAGGTGTACTGTCTTTAAAAAAGAATTTGCTGTTAGAAAAGATCTTGTGGCTCTACTCACATCAGAAAATGAGGCTAATATAATATCTATTGCAAAGTTCATAGCTGAAGCATGGAGAGTAAGATCAGAAAAATGCTTACAAAATATATAATTAATAATGGATATTTAATAGTTTTTTTAAAAAACATCTAACCTATGAATGGCCAGAATATATATGTGTGTGTGTGTGTTTGTGTGTGTGTGTGTGTGTGTGTGTGTGTGTGTGTGTGTGTGTGTGTGTGTGTGTGTGTGTGTGTTTTGAGTGTGTGTGTGTGTGTGTGTGTGTGTGTGTGTGTGTGTGTGTGTGTGTGTGTGTGTGTGTGTGAGATAACTTTATATACTAGAGTACTTAATTTGATTCATATAATTTAAATTTGAAATTGATTTGCAAATAATTTTGTTCTTTTTAGTTCTCTTTATTTCAAATATTCTATTATTATTTTTGTTCTCCAATGTTTTGCAATGAAAATGATGCTTCCCCCATGTCATGAGAACCCAGTGTTAATGACATTAAAGGGTCCAGTGTCCAGTGTCCTCTCTCTCTCTCTCTCTCTCTCTCTCTCTCTCTCTCTCTCTCTCTTCTCTCTCTCTCTCTCTCTTCTCTCTCTGTCTCTCTCTCTCTCTCTCTCTCTCTCTCTCTCTCTCTCTCTCTCTCTCTCTCTCTCTCTCTCTCTCTCTCTCTCTCTCTCTCTCTCTCTCTCTCTCTCTCTCTGTGAAACCTAGTACAATGCGAAAATAGCAGCATGCACTACCACCAAGCAGCTGTTCAATGTCACAGATGCACTGATGGGGAGATTGACATCATCCCCACTTCCTTCTTCTGTCTGTCTTTCTGATCTGCCCCAAACATTTAGTGACTTTTTTACTGGCAAAATCAGAACTCTCCGAGAGCGCCTGAACTCTCAGTCTGTACCAGTACCTGATGTTCATTATGCCTCTTTTACTGGCAATCCTTTTACAGGTTTTGAGCCTGTGACTGACACTGGTTAAAGATGTTATCCAGAAAACTGCTATTAAGACATGTGTGCTTGATCCCCTTCCCTCCTCTTTGCTATCTGCAGTCATGGATGATCTGTTGCCTTGCATCACCGCTATTGTCAATGAATCCCTCACTTCAGGCCGCTTTCCCGCTGCACTAAAAACTGCTATCGTTCGACCTCTGCTCAATAAATCTTCTCTAGACCCTGAAAACCTGAAAAACTACCGTCCTGTTTCCAACCTTTCCTTTTTGTCTAAAATCATTGAAAAGATCGCTCTTCTCCAACTCCAGGATCACCTTGACCGCAATAATCTATCCTTTGCAGTCTGCCTATCGCTCTGGTCACAGTACCGAAACAGCTCTTCTGAAAATAGTCAATGATCTTCTCTGTGCTCTCGATGATGGACAGATCTCTCTTCTCTCCCTACTAGACCTGTCCTCTGCCTTTGACACTATCGATCACCAAACACTTCTATCTCGACTTCAACATACCTTTGGCGTCTCCGACACAGCACTCGTGGTTTCATTCCTATCTCTCTGATCGCAATCAAGTTGTCTCTGTTAATGGCCTCTCTTCTCGTTCAGCTGCTTTGGAGCATGGTGTTCCTCAGGGCTCTGTCTTGGGACCTATTCTCTTTGTCCTTTATACACAACCCATTTCCGACATTGTTTTTCATCATGGCATTTCCCATCACTGCTTCTCTGACGACAACCAGATTTACTCGTCTGCAGATCGTTCTCTGTTTCCATCCATTATTCAACGTACACAATCATGCATTGCTGACATTAAATCATGGATGACTAACAACAAGCTCCAACTGAACAATGGTAAAACAGAAATGATTTTCATTGTACCCAAGAAACTCTTGTCAGCAAACTCTGTCCCCACTTCCATCCAGTTCGAAAACTCTCTTATCCACACTTCTACCACTGTACGCAATCTTGGCGTCACACTTGATCAGACTTTCTCCTTCCAAAACCAGATTTCCTCTGTCTGTCGTGCTTGTTACTTAGAACTTCGGCGCATTGGATCTGTAAGACATCATCTTTCCGAGGAAGCTACCAAAACTCTCATCGCTGCCTTCGTACTCTCCAGACTAGATTACTGTAATTCCCTTCTTGATGGCTGCCCACAGACTGTTCTCGCTAAACTAAAAAAAATTCAAAGTGATGCTGCTCGCCTTGTACTGAGGTACTCCAAATTATCTCATGAATCTCTTCACTGGCTTCCTGTTGGAAAGCGTATCGACTACAAGCTCTCTCTGCTCTGTTACAAGTCCCTGAATGGTCTTGCTCCTTCTTATCTCACTGATCTCCTGAACCTTTACACACCTCTTAGACAGTTACGCTCCTCTTCTGATATGACACTTCTCTCCTCCAGATCCCTCGTTACCGCACCAGGACTCTCGGTAAACGTTCCTTCTCTTTTCAGGCCTCCTCTACTTGGACCAAACTCCCTCTTCCTCTCCGTTCTGCCAACTCCCTTTCTTCATTTAAGTCTTCCCTCAAAACCACTCTCTTCAAATCGTAGCCTGCTCTGTTCTTTTGGAAAGTAATTTTTGTCCCTTCTCTGCGCGTGTGTTTGTGTGCAGTGTGTGGTTTGCCGTGCGGGCGTGTGTTGTGTTGTGTGGTGTGGTGTGGTGTGGTGTGGTGTGGTGTGGTGTGGTGTGGTGTGGTGTGTGTGTGTGTGTGTGTTTTGTTTGTGTGTGCGCGTTTGTGTGCGCGCGCGCATGTGTGTGTATGCGAGGAAATGTTTGACATTCTCATAAAAATTATTTTCTACTGCTTTTTGTTGTTGTTGTTGTTGTTTGTCTTTGTTTTGTGGGGGTGGGAGTTATTCATTTATTTGTTTATTATTGTAAGCGCTTAGGGCTTGTTTAAGATTAAGCGCATATAAATGCTCATTATTATTATTATTATTATTATTGACAATAAATCATCAAAGCGTCAAAAGCGTCTCTCTCTGCAATGGAAATATTTTTTCATTTTGTTACTTATTATTACACTTGAAAATCATGAGACCATTCGCCCCCCCCCCTCCCCCGTGGGGATACTGGGGTGTGTGTGTGTGTGTGTGTGTGGGGGGGGGGGGGGGGTCTTTTGCATAAATAGTTCACAGAAGTTCTGTGCTTGTAACTTCCTCTAATCTGTCACTCTCTTTGACTCTGCCTTGTCCCTTTGCTTGCTGTCGTCTACTATCTTTCTGCCTTACCCGGTCCATCACGATTTGTCTCTCCTGCCTTTTTTTAAAAAGAAACACTTTGAACATTTCCTCAAGCCGAAGTCGCACTTGCTTGGCCTAACCATCTCTTAGTTAGGCGCGTAACGGCAGCATGACGCATCTGCACTCATAATTGACAGGAAACTGTCTGAACGATCGAAGAAGAAGATGAGACCATTAAGGTAATGACAATAAAATATAAAATGGAGTGAATACGTTTGAATGCGTAAATCTTGTGAATTTATTTATTTATTTGTTCATTTACCTAATCATTCATTTATTAAGTCGGCCAGCTATTCGTTTAACCGTTGAGCTAGTTTGGATACAAACTCAATTCTTCTGAAATGTGAAAATCCGATTAACGTCCTCCGGCCTGGAACAGGCACACGTGGGACATTAATAGATAAAAAGATAGTGGGACGATCCTGGAGGTACTGCAATACCAGGAAAGCCCCGAGTTTTTAAACAATAAAAATATGTATGTATTCTTCTGAATCTACTACGTAGAACGTTGTGGGTGTTTTTTTGTTGCCCCCCCTCCCCCGGAATAAAATCTAATACATGTACGAGTAGGTGTTTCTTTCCACTGAGCCACCGCGAAAATCATTTCACGATTTGTCTCCCTTTCCTCGTGTTTCTATTTTTGTCGCTGGATCACTGTTGCATTCTCTCTGGCTGGATGGTTGGGTAGTGCAGTGCTGGCAGGGGGGATAATAAAGCAAGGCAGGGCAGTGTGCTGTGCGAGTTATTATTGGAGAAGGAGGT
>CM065698.1:16561409-16563909 GCA_017654935.2 Phymorhynchus buccinoides | reverse complement strand
TGTTGTGAACCGCTGCACGCAATCACTTCATATTTTGTACAGATGTATCATTATCACCCGGGCCTGTATTCACATTGACAGCCGAAGCATTTGAACACTCTGATACAAATGCACCAGCTAGGGATGAGAACATTACGTGTGTGTGTGACCGTTTTTGATTACCCCGCCACTTGGGCAGCCACAATCCGACTTCGGAGAAATCCGTCTAAAGTCCTATTAAATCCTACAACTTTAGAAGGACTTCTACCATGAAGAAGGATTATGATGACGAGTCTCATTGCATGCTATCTCAACGTGAAATACAGGCACTGGAAGTGGCGTGTCTCTTCGACTTCCTACTATGTGGGCCGTGGGCTTGTTGCCGTGTTCAGCGTGTCTTGCTGTGTGTGATGAATGGTTGGGGTGACGGTGAGTGGCGTGTACAATCATTAGTGGCAAGGAGTCAAGGAGGGATCAGCTCCACGGGACCTACACTGTCACTGTCAGATTAGAGGGTCTCCACGGAACCTACAGTGTCACTGTCAGATTAGAGGGTCTTCACGGGACCTACAGTGTCACTGTCAGATTAGAGGGTCTTCACGGGACCTACAGTGTCACTGTCAGATTAGAGGGTCTCCACGGGACCTACACTGTCACTGTCAGATTAGAGGGTCTCCACGGAACCTACAGTGTCACTGTCAGATTAGAGGGTCTTCACGGGACCTACAGTGTCACTGTCAGATTAGAGGGTCTTCACGGGACCTACAGTGTCACTGTCAGATTAGAGGGTCTCTACAGTGTCACTGTCAGATTAGAGGGTCTCCACGGGACCTACACTGTCACTGTCAGATTAGAGGGTCTCCACGGGACCTACAGTGTCACTGTCAGATTAGAGGGTCTCCACGGGACCTACAGTGTCAGATTAGAGGGTCTGTACAGACTGTCAGATTAGAGGGTCTCCACGGGACCTACACTGTCACTGTCAGATTAGAGGGTCTCCACGGGACCTACAGTGTCACTGTCAGATTAGAGGGTCTCCACGGGACCTACACTGTCACTGTCAGATTAGAGGGTCTCCACGGGACCTACAGTGTCACTGTCAGATTAGAGGGTCTCCACGGGACCTACACTGTCACTGTCAGATTAGAGGGTCTCCACGGGACCTACACTGCCACTGTCAGATTAGAGGGTCTCCACGGGACCTACAGTGTCACTGTCAGATTAGAGGGTCTCCACGGGACCTACACTGTCACTGTCAGATTAGAGGGTCTCCACGGGACCTACACTGTCACTGTCAGATTAGAGGGTCTCCACGGGACCTACAGTGTCACTGTCAGATTAGAGGGTCTCCACGGGACCTACACTGTCACTGTCAGATTAGAGGGTCTCCACGGGACCTACACTGTCACTGTCAGATTAGAGGGTCTCCACGGGACCTACACTGTCACTGTCAGATTAGAGGGTCTCCACGGGACCTACAGTGTCACTGTCAGATTAGAGGGTCTCCACGGGACCTACACTGTCACTGTCAGATTAGAGGGTCTCCACGGGACCTACACTGTCACTGTCAGATTAGAGGGTCTCCACGGGACCTACAGTGTCACTGTCAGATTAGAGGGTCTCCACGGGACCTACACTGTCACTGTCAGATTAGAGGGTCTCCACGGGACCTACAGTGTCACTGTCAGATTAGAGGGTCTCCACGGGACCTACAGTGTCACTGTCAGATTAGAGGGTCTCCACGGGACCTACAGTGTCACTGTCAGATTAGAGGGTCTCCACGGGACCTACACTGTCACTGTCAGATTAGAGGGTCTCCACGGGACCTACAGTGTCACTGTCAGATTAGAGGGTCGCCAGCCTCCACACACACAGCCATCATGGCGGTACATGGACTAGTTATCCCCCCTGCTCAACGTGTTAATCCAGGACCCCGGGTTGATGGCATGATAGCTGATGTGACGTCTGTCTGTCTGTCTGTCTCTTGGTGTGTGTGTGTGTGTGTGTGTGTGTGTGTGTGTGTGTGTGTGTGTGTGCGTGTGCGTGCGTGCGTGTGCGTGTGTGCGTGTGTGTGTGTGCGTGCGCGCGTGTGCGTGCGTGCGTGCGTGCGTGCGTGCGCGTGTGTGTGTGTGTGTGTGTGGCGTGTGCGTGTGTGTGCGTGTGCGTGCGTGCGTGCGTGCGTGCGTGCGTGCGTGTGTGCGCGCGTGTGCGTGCGCGCGTGCGTGAGCGTGCGCGCGCCGCTTCCACAAGAGACAAAGCTGTAGCATGATGTTTCCATAACCGTAGAAAACCATTATCAATATTGCACAGCTCTCACTGTACTTACTTCTACCTTACACCCCTAGCATCAACTGAAAGTAGGTCTACACGGGTGTGATAGATGCTCTCATCCAAGTAAAGGGGAGGGAACCGAGCTCCCTGTGATTTATCAGAACCCCCCCCCCCCCCCACTCCCGGTTGTGCCCGTGCACAGTGGGCTGTCTGTTTGATAGCAGAGAAGTAAACATAAGAGCAGGGCCCT
>CM065698.1:16548909-16556409 GCA_017654935.2 Phymorhynchus buccinoides | reverse complement strand
GCATTGCTTTTATCCTGCCCTGCATTCTATGCTAACGCCCTGCTGTCTGTCTGTCTCTCTCCTTATCAACCCGCCGGGAAGCGAAAGCTGGTTGTTTGTGCCTGGCTGACTGTTTGTGCCTGGCTGACTAATGACTATCTGTCTGACTGACTACCTATGTGACCATGAAGACGTTTGAACGGAAGGATCTAGTAGGTCCACATTTTGCACGCGGATAGGTACTTAGGATATCTAGGCCAAGTTCGAAAATGAAGGTAATTTATTTTAGTCAAATGTCAAGGTCACTAAAACCAAAGATAATGCCGCGCACCTGCTTTTCTCTGTCAATAGTGCGCCAGTTACGCTTGAGATCCTCGCTGGCGCAGGGATACTGTAAAGTGCAGGTGCAGACTCTTTCAACGGACTTAACTGTCAGGGGTGTTTCTGTGTTCCTGCAAAGTCACTGGACCCGAAAATACTGCCGCGTGGCTGGTTGATCTAGCGTTTTCACGCTCTAGTTTACGCTACTGTCAGCAGCGTAAGCTATCTATGGAACACAAAACGACCACCACACACACACATATACAATGATGCATACACTCACGCGCACACACGCACCCCCCCCCCCCCCCCACACACACACACACCACTACCCTGCTTCCTGCATGTTCATTTTTTGGCAAAACCAGCACCTTCCCAACAAAGCATCCATCCACCCACCCAACAAAGCATCCATCCACCCAACCAACAAAGCATCCATCCACCCAACCAACAAAGCATCCATCCACCCAACCAAAGCATCCATCCAACCAACAAAGCATCCATCCCAACCAACAAAGCATCCATCCACCCAACCAACAAAGCATCCATCCACCCAACAAAGCATCCACCCAACCAACAAAGCATCCATCCACCCAACCAACAAAGCATCCATCCACCCAACCAAAGCATCCATCCCAACCAACAAAGCATCCATCCACCCAACCAAGCATCCATCCACCCAACCAACGAAGCATCCATCCACCCAACAAAGCATCCATCCACCCAACAAAGCATCCATCCAACCAACAAAGCATCCATCCACCCACCCAACAAAGCATCCATCCACCCAACAAAGCATCCATCCACCCAACAAAGCATCCATCCACCCAACCAACAAAGCATCCATCCACCCAACAAAGCATCCATCCACCCAACAAAGCATCCATCCAACCAACAAAGCATCCATCCACCCAACCAAAGCATCCATCCAACCAACAAAGCATCCACCCAACCAACAAAGCATCCATCCACCCAACAAAGCATCCATCCACCCAACAAAGCATCCATCCACCCAACAAAAAGCATCCATCCAACCAACAAAGCATCCATCCCAACCAACAAAGCATCCATCCACCCAACAAAGCATCCATCCACCCAACAAAGCATCCATCCACCCAAACAAAGCATCCATCCAACCAACAAAGCATCCATCCACCCAACCAAAAGCATCCAAACCATCCATCCACCCAACAAAGCATCCATCCAACCAACAAAGCATCCATCCAAACCAACAAAGCATCCATCCACCCAACCAACAAAGCATCCATCCACCCAACAAAGCATCCATCCACCCAACCAACAAAGCATCCACCCAACCAACAAAGCATCCATCCACCCAACAAAGCATCCATCCACCCAACAAAGCATCCACCCACCCAACAAAGCATCCATCCACCCAACCAAAGCATCCATCCACCCAACAAAGCATCCACCCAACCAACAAAGCATCCATCCACCCAACAAAGCATCCATCCACCCAACAAAAAGCATCCATCCAACCAACAAAGCATCCATCCACCCAACCAAAAAGCATCCATCCACCCAACAAAGCATCCATCCACCCAACAAAGCATCCATCCAACCAACAAAGCATCCATCCACCCAACAAAGCATCCATCCACCCAACAAAGCATCCATCCACCCACCCAACAAAGCATCCATCCACCCAACAAAGCATCCATCCACCCAACCAACAAAGCATCCATCCACCCAACCAAAGCATCCATCCACCCAACCAACAAAGCATCCACCCAACCAACAAAGCATCCATCCACCCAACAAAGCATCCATCCACCCAACAAAGCATCCACCCAAACAAAGCATCCATCCACCCAACAAAGCATCCATCCACCCAACAAAGCATCCATCCACCCAACCAACAAAGCATCCATCCACCCAACAAAGCATCCATCCACCCAACAAAAGCATCCATCCACCCAACAAAGCATCCATCCACCCAACAAAGCATCCATCCACCCAACAAAGCATCCATCCACCCAACAAAGCATCCATCCACCCAACAAAGCATCCATCCACCCAACAAAGCATCCATCCACCCAACAAAGCATCCATCCACCCAACAAAGCATCCATCCACCCAACAAAGCATCCAAGCCAACAAAGCATCCACCCAACCAACAAAGCCATCCATCCACCCAACAAAGCATCCATCCACCCAACAAAGCATCCATCCAACCAACAAAGCATCCATCCACCCAACAAAGCATCCATCCACCCAACAAAGCATCCATCCACCCAACAAAGCATCCATCCACCCAACAAAGCATCCATCCACCCAACAAAGCATCCATCCACCCAACAAAGCATCCATCCACCCAATAAAGCATCCACCCAACCAACAAAGCATCCATCCACCCAACAAAGCATCCATCCACCCAACCAACAAAGCATCCATCCACCCAACCAACAAAGCATCCATCCACCCAACAAAGCATCCATCCACCCAACAAAGCATCCATCCACCCAACAAAGCATCCATCCACCCAACCAACAAAGCCATCCATCCACCCAACAAAGCATCCATCCACCCAACAAAGCATCCATCCACCCAACAAAGCATCCATCCACCCAACAAAGCATCCACCCACCCAACAAAGCATCCATCCACCCAACAAAGCATCCATCCACCCAACAAAGCATCCATCCACCCAACAAACAAAGCATCCACCCAACCAACAAAGCATCCATCCACCCAACCAACAAAGCATCCATCCACCCAACAAAGCATCCACCCAACCAACAAAGCATCCATCCACCCAACCAACAAAGCCATCCATCCACCCAACAAAGCATCCATCCACCCAACAAAGCATCCATCCACCCAACAAAGCATCCATCCACCCAACAAAGCATCCAACCACCCAACAAAGCATCCATCCACCCAACAAAGCATCCATCCACCCAACAAAGCATCCATCCAACAAAGCATCCATCCACCCAACAAAGCATCCATCCACCCAACAAAGCATCCACCCAACCAACAAAGCATCCATCCACCCAACAAAGCATCCATCCACCCAACAAAGCAAGCATCCATCCACCCAACAAAGCATCCATCCACCCAACAAAGCATCCACCCACCCAACAAAGCATCCATCCACCCAACAAAGCATCCATCCACCCAACAACAAAGCATCCATCCACCCAACAAAAGCATCCATCCACCCAACAAAGCATCCATCCACCCAACAAAGCATCCATCCACCCAACAAAGCATCCACCCACCCAACAAAGCATCCATCCACCCAACAAAGCATCCATCCACCCAACAAAGCATCCATCCACCCAACCAACAAAGCATCCATCCACCCAACAAAGCATCCATCCACCCACCCAACAAAGCATCCATCCACCCAACCAACAAAGCATCCACCCAACCAACAAAGCATCCATCCACCCAACAAAGCATCCATCCACCCAACAAAGCATCCATCCACCCAACAAAGCATCCATCCACCCAACAAAGCATCCATCCACCCAACAAAGCATCCATCCACCCAACAAAGCATCCATCCACCAACAAAGCATCCACCCACCCAACAAAGCATCCATCCACCCAACAACAGCATCCATCCACCCAACAAAGCATCCACCCACCCAACCAACAAAGCATCCATCCACCCAACAACAAAGCATCCATCCACCCAACAAAGCATCCACCACCCAAGCAACAAAGCATCCATCCACCCAACAAAGCATCCATCCAAGCAACAAAGCATCCATCCACCCAACAAAGCATCCATCCACCCAACCAAAAAGCATCCATCCACCCAACCAACAAAGCATCCATCCACCCAACAAAGCATCCATCCACCCAACAAAGCATCCACAAAGCATCATCCATCCACCCAACAAAGCATCCATCCACCCAACCAAAAAGCATCCACCCACCCAACAAAGCATCCATCCACCCAACAAAGCATCCATCCACCCAACCAACAAAGCATCCATCCACCCAACAAAGCATCCATCCACCCAACAAAGCATCCACCACCCAACAAAGCATCCATCCACCCAACCAACAAAGCATCCATCCACCCAACAAAGCATCCATCCACCCAACAAAGCATCCACCCAACCAACAAAGCATCCATCCACCCAACAAAGCATCCATCCACCCAACAAAGCATCCATCCAACCAACAAAGCATCCATCCACCCAACAAAGCATCCATCCACCCAACAAAGCATCCATCCACCCAACCAACAAAGCATCCATCCATCCACCCAACAAAGCATCCATCCACCCAACCAACAAAGCATCCATCCACCCAACCAACAAAGCATCCATCCACCCAACAAAGCATCCATCCACCCAACAAAGCATCCATCCACCCAACAAAGCATCCATCCACCCAACAAAGCATCCATCCACCCAACCAACAAAGCATCCATCCACCCAACCAACAAAGCATCCATCCACCCAACAAAGCATCCATCCACCCAAGCACTCAGCAACAGAACAAACCCACTGTCAGTCAACAATAAGCGATCACATACAACTCCAATCATCATATCCTCCTTTTCTGATCCACATGCCAATCTCTTGTCACCCGTCACATGCCCCCACCCCCACCCCCCTTACACCCATCCCCCTTCACACACACACACACACACACACACACACACACACACACACACACACTTCATTCCTTCCCCCTCCTCCCTGTCATCCCACTCTTCGTGAAAATGTTTGTGTTTACTAATCTGACAGCTCACTCGTTCCAGCACATGCTGCCCCCGCCAAACCAACCAACCAACAACCTGGAAGGCCTGGTTTGTTTGCATTACTGGGATCAGCTGCCAACGCTGGAGGATCCGTGGTTTTAGCATTGTGATGTGTAGGAGAGAGATGATGATAATGATAATGACAATGAACCTTTATTTTACAACGGTAAAAGTATTGACATAGAATAGCCATTTTTCATACTTGCCGTTAGCACAAACAAACAAATAGAACATACAAAATTAAAGCGAACTAAAACTAATAAAATTTGATCTTAAACACACACACACACACACACACACACACACACACACACACACACACACACACACACACACACACACACCAAGCAGTCATGCGAGAAAGGGGGGGGGGGGGTACAGAATAGATAGACAACAGAAAGACTAGCAGCAAAGAGAGAGGCATAAGAGATTTAACTTCAGAAACATTTAAAAAGAAGTGTGTGTGTGCGCGCGCGCACGTGTGTGTGTGTTTGCCTGTGCGCGCGCGTGTGTGTGTGTGCGCGCGCGCACGTGTGCGAATGTCTGAGAGCGACAGAGACAGACAGACATACAGTCAGACAGAGACAGAGAGAAAGAGAGAAATACGAAATACGAACTACGAATGTTTTATTGAGGGTAAAAAGGATAAGCTACAATAGCTTCTTTGCACCTTGCCCTCTCACTCACACATTCACACCATGCATCAAGCAAAGAAAAGTTGACATAAAACAATCAAGTCAACAAAATGGAACAAAAATTGGCACATGAAATAATTGAAAAAGATATAAAAAAATGGGATTTAAAGCAAACATGGATAATTAATAATGATGGATTTGAATTGGTAGTTTAAATTGAGTATGAAAAAAGGGAAACAATTTTGAGACAATGACAATTTTTCAGAATAATACCACAAAAACATTATAAGATAAGATAAGACAGAGGGGGGATAGAGAGAGAGAGAGAGAGAGAGAGAGAGAGAGAGAGAGAGAGAGAGAGAGAGAGAGAGAGAGAGAGAGAGAGAGAGAGAGAGAGAGAGAGAGAGAGAGAGAGAGAGAGAGAGAGAGAGAGAGAGAGAGAGAGAGAGAGAGAGAGAGAGAGAGAGAGAGAGAGAGAGAGAGAGAGAGAGAGAGAGAGAGAGAGAGAGAGAGAGAGAGAGAAGAGAGAGAGAGGAGAGAGAGGCATACGAGAGAGAGAGAAGAGAGAGAGAGAGGAAGAGACAGAGGAGAGAGAGAGAGAGAGAGAGAGAGAGAGAGAGAGAGAGAGAGAGAGAGAGAGAGAGAGAGAGAGAGAGAGAGAGAGAGAGAGAGAGAGAGAGAGAGAGAGAGAGAGAGAGAGAGAGAGAGAGAGAGAGAGAGAGAGAGAGAGAGAGAGAGAGAGAGAGAGAGAGAGAGAGAGAGAGAGAGAGAGAGAGAGAGAGAGAGAGAGAGAGAGAGAGGAATCTAGGCATACGCATTATAAGATAAGATGGGAATGTGAGAGAGGGAAAGAGAGAGAGAGAGAGAGAGAGAGAGAGAGAGAGAGAGAGAGAGAGAGAGAGAGAGAGAGAGAGAGAGAGAGAGAGAGAGAGAGAGAGAGAGAGAGAGAGAGAGAGAGAGAGAGAGAGAGAGAGAGAGAGAGAGAGAGAGAGAGAGAGAGAGAGAGGAGACACAGAGAGAGAGAGAGAGAGAGAGAGAGAGAGAGAGAGAGAGAGAGAGAGAGAGAGAGAGAGAGAGAGAGAGAGAGACAGAGAGAGAGAGAGAGAGGGAGACAGAGACATAGAGACAGACAAGACAGACAGACAGACAGACAGACAGACAGACAGACAGACAGACAGACAAAGACAGACATATATATCTAAGAAATAATAATACATCTGAGATATCTCTACAGACACAAAGGCAGACAATAACAAGTGCAACGCCGAGCGGCTGTAAAGTCCCCTCGCAGCATCGCCGAGCTACTCCGAAATCGGAAATTGTCGGCTGTACACACAGCGGGGAGACCATTGAGAACTGAAAACAGGACGCACGCACGGACGGATGGACGGCCGGAAAGAAGTGGGACATATCGGGCCTGTGACACAAAGGGCCTAGGGCACAGCGGGCTTATCCCATGTTTAGACTAAATACATCAGTGGATAGCTTGCATCTTGGCAAACTAGTATACCAAATTTGATGATGATAGACTGAATCATTTTTGAGAAAAACGGACGAATAGCCGGACGGACGGACGCCGGACGGACGGACGGACCAGACAAAAACAATAGTTCCCCGAACCTTCGGCTCGGGGACTAATTATAATACTGTACAAGATAAACAGTGAAGACACGTAATCCCTCACGCCTTTCCTGGCAAGCAGCACTTGACAGTTACTACCTTAAGGTTTTCCGAGCCCATTCCAAAGACAACAGCGCTACTATACCTCGGTTAACGACGTGTGATAGGTAAAGGGCGGGAGGGGAAACGGGCAGATGA
>CM065698.1:16526409-16543909 GCA_017654935.2 Phymorhynchus buccinoides | reverse complement strand
GGGGGGGGGAGGCTGTACAACACCCCACTGACCAACACTGCCTGCAGCAGCCCACCATAACTGTCCATGAGGTCTCCGGGGGGAAGGGGGGGGAGGCTGTACAACACCCCACTGACCAACACTGCCTGCAGCAGCCCATCCATAACTGTCCATGAGGTCTCCGGGGGGAAGGGGGGGGGGAGGCTGTACAACACCCCACTGACCAACACTGCCTGCAGCAGCCCACCATAACTGTCCATGAGGTCTCCGGGGGGAAGGGGGGGGGAGGCTGTACAACACCTCACTGACCAACACTGGGGGGCCCACCATAACTGTCCATGAGGTCTCCGGGGGGAAGGGGGGGGGGAGGCTGTACAACACTCACTGACCAACACTGCCTGCAGCAGCCCACCATAACTGTCCATGAGGTCTCCGGGGGGAAGGGGGGGGGGAGGCTGTACAACACCCCACTGACCAACACTGCCTGCAGCAGCCCACCATAACTGTCCATGAGGTCTCAGGTCTCCGGGGGGAAGGGGGGGGGGAGGCTGTACAACACCTCACTGACCAACACTGCCTGCAGCAGCCCACCATAACTGTCCCTCAGGTCTCCGGGGGGAAGGGGGGGGGGAGGCTGTACAACACCCCACTGACCAACACTGCCTGCAGCAGCCCACCATAACTGTCCATGAGGTCTCCGGGGGGAAGGGGGGGGGGAGGCTGTACAACACCCCACTGACCAACACTGCCTGCAGCAGCCCACCATAACTGTCCATGAGGTCTCCGGGGGGAAGGGGGGGGAGAGGCTGTACAACACCCCACTGACCAACACTGCCTGCAGCAGCCCACCATAACTGTCCATGAGGTCTCCGGGGGGAAGGGGGGGGAGGCTGTACAACACCTCACTGACCAACACTGCCTGCAGCAGCCCACCATAACTGTCAATGAGGTCTCCGGGGGGAAGGGGGGGGAGGCTGTACAACACCTCACTGACCAACACTGCCTGCAGCAGCCCACCATAACTGTCCATGAGGTCTCCGGGGGGAAGGGGGGGGAGGCTGTACAACACCTCACTGACCAACACTGCCTGCAGCAGCCCACCATAACTGTCAATGAGGTCTCCGGGGGGAAGGGGGGGGAGGCTGTACAACACCTCACTGACCAACACTGCCTGCAGCAGCCCACCATAACTGTCAATGAGGTCTCCGGGGGGAAGGGGGGGGAGGCTGTACAACACCTCACTGACCAACACTGCCTGCAGCAGCCCACCATAACTGTCAATGAGGTCTCCGGGGGGAAGGGGGGGGAGGCTGTACAACACCCCACTGACCAACACTGCCTGCAGCAGCCCACCATAACTGTCCATGAGGTCTCCGGGGGGAAGGGGGGGGAGGCTGTACAACACCTCACTGACCAACACTGCCTGCAGCAGCCCACCATAACTGTCCATGAGGTCTCCGGGGGGAAGGGGGGGGAGGCTGTACAACACCCCACTGACCAACACTGCCTGCAGCAGCCCACCATAACTGTCCATGAGGTCTCCGGGGGGAAGGGGGGGGAGGCTGTACAACACCTCACTGACCAACACTGCCTGCAGCAGCCCACCATAACTGTCCATGAGGTCTCCGGGGGGAAGGGGGGGGAGACTGTACAACACCCCACTGGGCAGGGTCCATGAGGTCTCCGGGGGGAAGGGGGGGGAGGCTGTACAACACCCCACTGACCAACACTGCCTGCAGCAGCCCACCATAACTGTCCCTGAGGTCTCCGGGGGGAAGGGGGGGGAGGCTGTACAACACCCCACTGACCAACACTGCCTGCAGCAGCCCACCATAACTGTCCCTCAGGTCTCCGGGGGGAAGGGGGGGGAGGCTGTACAACACCTCACTGACCAACACTGCCTGCAGCAGCCCACCATAACTGTCCGTGAGGTCTCCGGGGGGAAGGGGGGGGGGAGGCTGTACAACACCCCACTGACCAACACTGCCTGCAGCAGCCCACCATAACTGTCCGAGGTCTCCGGGGGGAAAGGGGGGGGAGGCTGTACAACACCCACTGACCAACACTGCCTGCAGCAGCCCACCATAACTGTCCATGAGGTCTCCGGGGGGGGGGGGGGGAAAGGGGGGGGGGGGGAAAGGGGGGGGGGGGGAAAGAAAAACAGATGAAGGAAGGCGGAAATGCGTAAAAAAAGAAATAATAATTATTGTACAAAAGGTACAATTAGGTACCTTGTTAGGCACTTATTCTTGAAAATAAGTAAAAAGAAAGACAACGAGGATGTGGGTACAATGTTTAACTGTTGCACTACATATCCATAGGCACTAAATTAACACACAAAAACTATTAAAATAATAAAAATAATAAACTAGAGGGAGAGTTTCCAGAATAAAAGACGATAGCGACTGGACAGCAAAACGAAAGAAACAAACAAAACACGAACAAACTAACCGGGCTGCAGTGCGTAGGCTAAATAAACAACAATTGATGAATCAATAAACAAACTGATTTTAATTTTAATTTGTATCCACTGAAAACCGAAGACAGTAGGCTTAGAACAAGAGCTTCGTTCATTTGGCTAAGGGAACGTTGCGTGCAATCATCGTGTTTATTTTACTTTCTAATGATTCATTATTTGTTTGCCTTTAATGTTCTTGTTATCACTGTAAAGCGCACTGGGCTCATGTGAGAAAGAGCGCTATATCAATTCCCATTATTAGTAGTATTAATGATGATGTCCAGGAATGGGGAAAATCAATCAAATAAGGGGATCAAGTTTTGAACAAAATAAAAGAATGGAAATTTTAGCAGAACCAGTATTTTACAACAATAGAATACAAATAGGTAATAGTTACATCGCTGGTAAGAAATGGATTAATGAAAATGTATATAATATTGGAAACTTTGTACGTGATAATGGACAGTTTATTTCGTTCAATGAGTTCAAGCAAAAATACAACAGTAGTATGAACATTTTGACTTTTTCGGGATGTAAAAGAGCCATACAAGAATATATTAAAAAATCAGGAATAAACATCGGCAACAATATGTATATAGATATGCCTCTCTGTTTAAAAAAAAATAACATCCATTTTCAAAGGATCGAAACTGTATTACGATACTCTGATAGAAAACAATGTAAAACCTAAATGTTGTACTCGGTGGGACGAAAGAATGAACTATGAAAATGATTGGAAGGAATGCTTCTTTTATGTAAACAAAACTGCAGATGTTAAAATGAAATGGTTACAACTTAGAATTGTACATAGATGCCTAGGAACAAATGTCATTCTGAAAGAGATGGGTGTGAGAGACAATGATCTATGCAATTTTTGTAATACGACAAAAGATGGCATCCACCATATGTTTTGGAAATGTCACATTATTCAGCGTTTTTGGTCTCAGTTGTCTGATGCATTGAATGATAAATGTCAAAATGTATTTAATTTACGTATTTCAGAAGCACTTGCAATTGTTGGATTTGACAAAAATATACAAATCGATCATATCTTTTATTTTATGTTGTTGTTAGCAAAAGAATACATATACCACTGTAAGCTAAACAATGATATGCCTGTCTTCAAAAATTACTTTAAAAAACTGAAATACAGATACAAAATAGAAGAATATATTTCACAAAAAAACTTATTGTATAATGATTTTGCTGCCAGGTGGGCTCCATTCACTGCAATATTCAATGATATAAATTGATATTATAAAACTTTTACTAATAAGATACCTAGTAATGAATAGTCATATATGAACTTTCGTGTTTTTTTGGAAAACATTTTAAAATATGATGAGTAATACCTGTTGTTCAGAGCCTGAAACTCACAATTTGAAATGTTGAGCTCTCTGTTTTTAGTTACTCCATATAGTGATGATAAATTGTTACCTCAAGATGTTGTGATAACATTTTTCAATGACTTCCACGGCACAGTTGTGTGTAAATGTGTTTGTTTATCTTCTGTATGTATTTATTTGATTTTTGCCTCTTATTTGTTTTTTTCTTCCTTGTGAAATAATGTGGAAAAAAAGTTTAAAAAAAAAAAGAATGGATAAATGATTGGGTTAAATGGGAATGATGAATCCATTCAACAAGAATATTTTTAAAAAAACAACTAGTGGGAGGGGGATATGATCATATCAGAATGAGCTCCCTTTTCCATTTTTTTGTTCTTCTCATCAGAGAAAAAGCCAAGCAAAACAGAGTAATTATAGTTCGATTACTCCTTTTCCCCCTCTCCATCTGTTCCTGGAAGTGGAAAGAGCCCAACCAAACAGGGTGATTATCAGTTCGATCCTCCCCTCTGTGCAGACAGTGCAATGACCCTGTGCACCGTTACAGGCCACTCACATCGACCCACCAATGTGTAGGACAGAATGACCCACTCCGATAATAAGCTGCCTTTCCTTTGCTTCACCGCGCTGCTTCCTCCATCCTATGACCCGGTCTATCTGTACGAAGCAGCCACCATAACAAAAAATGCTTCATGTTTTCAGGGATGTCTGCCTGTTTCTTCCTGGCTGGCTGGCTGTGACCACGATAACGTTTGAACGGATGGACTTAGGACCCTCAACATGTTGCATCAGGATAGGTAGTTAGGATATTTAGGACACATTCGAAGACGAATGTCATTGGTCAAAGGTCAAGGTCACTGGAGCCGAAGATCGCGCGCGCGCGCGTGCGTGCGTGCGTACGTGTGTGCGTGTGTGTGTGTGTGCGCGCGCGCGCGCGCGCGCGCGCGTGTGTGTGTGTGTGAGTGCTGAGAATTGAAATAAAGAAAGAGACAGACAAAGAGCGACAAAGCCATAGGAACAACACAGATATCCCATTAACCTTTGACATCAGCGGTTTGTCATAGGTCTGGTGCTGTATGTATTAGCAATACCCGCGTCTTGCCCTGACCACAGATAGTAGGCTATTGTCACCGAGTATTCAAGGACTCGGTTTCTAAGCTCTCTATGCCCTGACTAACGATGTCCCACACAGGCTCCTTTCAGCTGTTAGCCAGTACAGGGGCCAGGGGCTGATGGATTGCTCTGTCTGTTCACCGTGACAGCACATAGCGCTTCACTTCACACAACAACCACCTCACACCACCAGCGTCCGACAGGTACACTTCACGGACAGACAGACAGACACACATTTATGTGTGTGCACGTTCATGCGCACACATGCACGCACGCAGGCTTGTGTCCATGCACTTTTTTTTTACACACATCATGGGTGTATGTCATCATGCGCATCACAAATAGGTGGCGCTGCACTGCCGCGACACGCTCTCCAGTTGGGAGCATCCCGAATATCACAAGGACGTGTCTGTGACTAGATATAATGCAAAATACAAATACAAAAATCACTTCACAAAACACATACACACACACACACCACCAACAAACACTAACAAACAAACATAGAAACACACACACACACACACACACACACACACACACACACACACACACACACACACACACACACACACAGAGCACCAGTGACCCGAGGTGTCCATCAACGGGTGGATCAGAGCAGAGCGGTGTCTGTGCATAATGATATGGGACGTACTAACAGCAGGCAAAGCTGCAGTTTAGACACACCCTCGTGTTTACGACTCTCGATCTCAAAGTCTGGTCTTTCAGCTTCATGACAATAAGTGAATAACCCAAAGCTGATCCTAAGGGCACGTACACACATACACGGAAATAAGTAAAATAAAGAAGGAAAAAATAAGCGCATGACTTTACGGTGTTTCCGCGCGGAACCTCCGCGTATAATGTGTACGTGCGCTAACTCTCTCCCTTTCCCGATAATGGCAGACTTCTCGGTGACAGTTTTCAATGGGAAATGTTGATAATGTCTGACATACAACTTAGCCCAACATCACATCGGGATGACTGACTGTGCCAGTCTGCCGTACCCGACTATGACGTCCGGATAGCAGAGGGGGCAGCTGCTACCCTGGAGGGCTGGACTTGAGTTTGTTTATACTAAAGGTTCCTTGCCCAGGATACATACTCACACGGCATTATCCATCAAGCTACTATGACACTCCACAGGTTCTGTTCACATTTATACAGATAAAGAAGTGTCTGTGTGTCTGTCTCTCTCTCTGTGTCTCTCTCTGTCTCTGTCTGTCTGTCTGTCTGTCTGTCTCTCTCTCTCTCTCTCTCTCTCTCCCCCCCCCCCCACCCTCTCTCTCTGTGTGTGTGTGTTAGTTCACCTTTCTACAAGGGCAAACACGTCCGCTCATGAGTGTTGTCACATGAACTGTGCCGACAAGACACAAGACACGAGTTAAACATTAACTTTTACACACCATAATTCTTGTGTGTGCAAATTACAGGGAGGAACAACATGCGCTGTGCACTGATTTACCCTGTTCACAAGAACACAACATAGACTGTCCCTCAAATGCATGCATGCCCTCTTTTTCATCTCAGATCCCATTTGTCATTTCTGTAATGTGTGTGTGTGCGTGCGTGTGTGTGTGTGTGTGTGTGTGTGTGTGTGTGTGTGTGTGTGTGTGTGTGTGTGTGTGTGTGTGTGTGTGTGTGTGTGTGTGTGTGTGTGTGTGTGTGTGTGTGTGTGTGTGTGTGTGTATGTATGTGTGTGGTGTGTGTGTGTGTGTGTGTGTGTGTGTGTGTGTGTGTGTGTGTGTGTGTGTGTGTGTGTGTGTGTGTGTGTGTGTGTGTGTGTGTGTGTGTGTGTGTGTGTGGGGGGGGGGGGGTCTGTCTGTCAATGCGATGTGTCCCCTTCTCTATTTGTCACCCTTAATGTGTCCCCGTCTCTGTGTCACCTCATTGTGTCCCCGTCTCTATGTGTCACTCTCATTGTGTCCCCGTCTCTATGTGTCACCCTCATTGTGTTCCCGTCTCTATGTGTCACTCTCATTGTGTCCCTGTCTCTATGTGTCACCCTCACTGTGTCCCCGTCTCTATGTGTCACTCTCATTGTGTCCCCGTCTCTATGTGTCACCCTCATTGTGTTCCCGCCTCTATGTGTCACTCTCATTGTGTCCCTGTCTCTATGTGTCACCCTCATATGTCAACTGGTCCCCGTCTCTATGTGTCACCCTCATTGTGTCCCCGTCTCTATGTGTCACCCTCATTGTGTCCCCGTCTCTATGTGTCACTCTCATTGTGTCCCCGTCTCTATGTGTCACCCTCACTGTGTCCCCGTCTCTATGTGTCACCCTCATTGTGTCCCTGTCTCTATGTGTCACCCTCATTGTGTTCCCGTCTCTATGTGTCACCCTCATTGTGTCCCTGTCTGAACGTGTCACCCTCATTGTGTTCCCGTCTCTATTATGTGTCACCCTCATTGTGTTCCCGCTCTCTCTCTCTCTCTCTCTCTCTCTCTCTCTCTCTCTCTCTCTCTCTCTCTCTCTCTCTCTCTCTCTCTCTCTCTCTCTCTCAGTCACTCTTTTTGGATACAGGTTGTTGTTTTTTGCAGTGTGTTCCATCTCTCTCTCTCTATGTTCTCTCTGTTATTTGGTCTCTCATGATAGGGGCTGTTGGTCCATTGCTCTTTTATTTGGATATAGGGGCAGCTATGTTCTGTTTATTTTTTTGTCATGATAGGGGCTGTGTGGGCCATCGCTATGGTGGCTCAATGGGGCTGTTGGTCCATCGCTATCTGAGGTGATGGTCCGTTCTGACTCCCGGCCATCGCTATGTTCTGAGGTGTTATTTGGTGCTTTGTCATGATAGGGGCTGTTGGTCCATTGCTATGTTCTGAGGTGTTATTTGGTGCTTTGTCATGATAGGGGCTGTTGGTCCATCGCTATGTTCTGAGGTGTTATTTGGTGCTTTGTCATGATAGGGGCTGTTGGTCCATCGCTATGTTCTGAGGTGTTATTTGGTGCTTCGTCATGATAGGGTTATTTGGTGCTGTTGGTCCATCGCTATGTTCTGAGGTGTTATTTGGTGCTTTGTCATGATAGGGGCTGTTGGTCCATCGCTATGTTCTGAGGTGTTATTTGGTGCTTTGTCATGATAGGGGCTGTTGGTCCATTGCTATGTTCTGAGGTGTTATTTGGTGCTTTGTCATGATAGGGGCTGTTGGTCCATTGCTATGTTCTGAGGTGTTATTTGGTGCTTTGTCATGATAGGGGCTGTTGGTCCATTGCTATGTTCTGAGGTGTTATTTGGTGCTTTGTCATGATAGGGGCTGTTGGTCCATCGCTATGTTCTGAGGTGTTATTTGGTGCTTTGTCATGATAGGGGCTGTTGGTCCATCGCTATGTTCTGAGGTGTTATTTGGTGCTTTGTCATGATAGGGGCTGTTGGTCCATCGCTATGTTCTGAGGTGTTATTTGGTGCTTTGTCATGATAGGGGCTGTTGGTCCATCGCTATGTTCTGAGGTGTTATTTGGTGCTTTGTCATGATAGGGGCTGTTGGTCCATCGCTATGTTCTGAGGTGTTATTTGGTGCTTCGTCATGATAGGGGCTGTTGGTCCATTGCTATGTTCTGAGGTGTTATTTGGTGCTTTGTCATGATAGGGGCTGTTGGTCCATCGCTATGTTCTGAGGTGTTATTTGGTGCTTTGTCATGATAGGGGCTGTTGGTCCATCGCTATGTTCTGAGGTGTTATTTGGTGCTTTGTCATGATAGGGGCTGTTGGTCCATCGCTATGTTCTGAGGTGTTATTTGGTGCTTTGTCATGATAGGGGCTGTTGGTCCATCGCTATGTTCTGAGGTGTTATTTGGTGCTTTGTCATGATAGGGGCTGTTGGTCCATCGCTATGTTCTGAGGTGTTATTTGGTGCTTCGTCATGATAGGGGCTGTTGGTCCATCGCTATGTTCTGAGGTGTTATTTGGTGCTTCGTCATGTCATGATAGGGGCTGTTGGTCCATCGCTATGTTCTGAGGTGTTATTTGGTGCTTTGTCATGATAGGGGCTGTTGGTCCATCGCTATGTTCTGAGGTGTTATTTGGTGCTTTGTCATGATAGGGGCTGTTGGTCCATTGCTATGTTCTGAGGTGTTATTTGGTGCTTTGTCATGATAGGGGCTGTTGGTCCATCGCTATGTTCTGGTGCTTTGTCATGATAGGGGCTGTTGGGCCATCGCTATGTTCTGAGGTGTTATTTGGTGCTTCGTCATGATAGGGGCTGTTGGTCCATCGCTATGTTCTGAGGTGTTATTTGGTGCTTTGTCATGATAGGGTCTGTTGGTCCATCGCTATGTTCTGAGGTGTTATTTGGTGCTTCGTCATGATAGGGGCTGTTGGGCCATCGCTATGTTCTGGTGCTTTGTCATGATAGGGGCTGTTGGTCCAAGGGCGGGGACACATCTGACGCGGAAACCCCATCCGCAATTCGTAAATAAGTAAAAGAAAGAAGGGGGAAAAAAAGCGCACGTCTCCGTATTTCCCCTAATCCGTATATTGTTTTCTTTCTTTCTTGTACTTACTTATGGGTTTCCGTGCGTAAATTCCGCGTCAGATGTGTCCCCGCCGTAAGTCATTAAAATATTTCCGAGTTCGGAGTTCTCTCTCTCTCTCTGTCTCTCTCTGTCTCTCTCTGTCTCTCTCTCTGTCTCTCTCTCTCTCTCTCTCTCTCTCTCTCTCTCTCTCTCTCTCTCTTCTCTCTCTCTCTCTCTCTCTCACACACACACATTTCTACTCCCCCCCCCCCCCTCTTTCTCCCCTTCCCACGAGACATAGCAGTATTCCATGCACGCGCCAGGCATGGTCCTTGGTTTAAGGCGTGAGCAGAGACAAGTCCCAGAGGACAGGAGGACACCATTGTTGGCAGGAAGTAACCAGTTTGATTTTCTCCGCTACGGATTATAGCAGAGCTCTCTTCTATTGCGTTCTATTCCAGAAATGGTGTTATGCTAGGCTGCAAGATGGCAACACAGTGCATGCACGATTCACATATTTCTGACAACTAACAGGGTTTTTGTATCAAGAAACATACAGACACACAGACACAAGCATAGATTTGAATTGAAATAAGCCAGTGTGTGTGTGTGTGTGCGTGTGCGTGTGCGTGTGCGTGAGAGAGAGAGAGAGAGAGAGAGAGAGAGAGAGAGAGAGAGAGAGAGAGAGAGAGAGAGAGAGAGAGAGAGAGAGAGAGAGAGAGAGAGAGAGAGAGAGAGAGAGTGAGAGGATAGCCATGGGAAATTAATTTTTTATTAGTCTGCATCAGCACAAGCAAACTCTTTTTCCCATATCATGCAGACATTTCCCCAATGAATATGAATACAAATTATATGCAACTCTTGCACCCCCTTCCCTTGTCTCCCTTCCCTCTCCAATTTCATGCTGGCTCCTGTCTCCTCTCCACAACCTTTGTCAGCCCATCATCACGCATGAACAGACAGAAACACTCAGCCTTTCCATTTCCCTCTACACGCTTTACCCAGCCGGTGCCGCTATCAAGATGTAATACTCCTTCATTTTCTGCCTGGGCGGACATATTAGGAATGAGAGTGGGAGATGTGGAGAGAAAGCCAGGTCCATTGTATATATGCTAAATGAGGCTTGTTCCTCAGCCATTTGCCTTCTCGTTATGTCGGGAAATCACTTTTCCCCGGCCACCAATATAGTACACGTCCGGTACCATCCTACCACTACTAAACTAGTCCCTAAAAAGCATCCAGTCACTGATGATCTGAACCCATTCTGGACAGAAAGATCGAGTCTTATTGTTCTAGCTGAACTCATAAAAATGGAATAGTGTGGAAAATTAAATAATGTGAATATAGGTCTGTTGACAGGTTATGCGTATTGGTTGTAAAGGTGATTCAATGAACAAAGTGAAAATAATTTATTAACCAAATAATGTGAAAATAATAGATTTTTTTTTTAACTCATTGTTTTGGTCAATATTTTGTGCATTTTGTTTATAGGCATAAAGCATACAGCAAGCAATAACCTATTACATTTGTTTGCGATGCTGAAATATACTTCTTCTTCTTCTTTGATCGCTCAGACAGTTTCCTGTCAATTATGAGCACAGATGCGTCATGCTGCTGTTATGCACCTGAGAAATAGTTAGGTCCAGCATGTCCATCTTTGGCTGAAGAAAAGCTTTGTAAGAATTTCTTGAAAAAATGCAGGAGAATGGACCAGTACACATGCATGTGGAGATTCCATGCGGAAACCCATGTGCAATCTGTAAATAAGTAAAAGAAAGATGGGAAAAGATTTGCGCACGTGTCCATATTTCCCCTAATCCGTACATTTTTACCCTTCTTTCTTTTACTTATTTACGGATTGCGCATGGGATTTCCACAGGAACTGTACAAGGCTTAGGCATAAAGATAGTAGATGACAGTAAGCAAAGGGAAAAGGCAAGAGTCGGAGAGTAACAGATTGGAGGAAGTTACAAGCACATAACTGCCAGAAGGTGAGGGAACTATTTGTACCCAAAAACCACAACATCCCCAGGGGGGGAATATATTAATCGAACTTAAAATAACTTTTTAAACACTTTCTTTATTTGCATGTGATTTTTGTGTGACTGATGAGGAAGGAAAGGGGAGGGGGTAAATTTTGACCAAATGACAACTTTTTCATTGCCACTGGGTTTAATGACTGTGTGCTTAAGTGCATGGGCACACAGGATCTCAGTTTATTGTCTCATCCGAAAGACTCCATGTTCAGACTGTAAGGCCTAGTGCAGAGTGAGAGGAAAAGTCCCCTGGTTCGAACTCGGGTTCATTGTATATGAGGTGAACGCGTTACCTCTGTGCCACTCTACACCTTTTTGATTAAGAACAAAGAAAAACAAACAAACAAAACCATCATTCTTACAATTTATACTAACATTTATAACACAACAATGGAGTATTTTGCATTCAAGTATGGATTTGAAAGCAGCAAAACCATTTCAATGTCCCACGGTCTTAATAAGACTTATAGACTAAAATCATTGAGAGAGAGAGAGAGAGAGAGAGAGAGAGAGAGAGAGAGAGAGAGAGAGAGAGAGAGAGAGAGAGAGAGAGAGAGAGAGATACAGAGAGAGAGAGAGAGAGACAGAGATAGACACAGAGAGAGAGAAGAGGGGACAAAGACAGAGAATCAGAGCTAGTCAGAGAGACAAACACTTCATTTCCCTATCAAAGTGTAACAACTACCAACACACTTATTGGATGATCTCCAGTTCCCATATCTTAAGGATACACCTACATGCTTCCAAACCACCCTGGAGCCCCACTTCCCCATACCAATCCAGCCCCACTTAAAGGAAACAACCAAAACAACATGATACAGAAGAAAAGACAGCAATCAGCTTGCGGAAAAGGGAATTAAACAGAAAAGAGAGAAGGCTAAAGAGATGGAAATTACAATAAAGGAAGGAAAAAAGAAAGGGAAAACAATTTTCCTTTTTAAATGACATAACTCTGTCCAATGTTTTCTACATGGAAATGATGGGAGTTGGAGATGAGCCGGAGACCCTTACAGCTGGCCACCGTTGGTCCAAAAGGAAAGACAGTGTCAGTAGGGATAGACACTGCACAAGGGCAGGAGGAGGAGGACAAGCAAAACTGACCCCATTAATCCAAAGAGCCACCTCAGACAAGAACCGACAGGGAGCTTGTGAAGGGTTTAGAAACTCCATTACTGAAGAGCCACAAAGGAAGGGGAAAGCATTGTGTTGACGCTGGCCCACGTTGGTTGGCTACCATGGCTTCTGTCCCTTGGTGGTAGGCGGCCATCATGCCTAGAGGTGGCGCTGCTCCTGTGGTTATTGATCGGGCTTCCGGAAACGGCAGCCAGTGGTGCAATCGCCTCAGAGAGTTAGAGATGGACTGCTCACTCTATAACTACAAAGTGTCAACTCACGCTTCCATGTTCTTATACATGAGACAGACAGACAGACAGAGATTGAGACAAAGAAGGAGACAGAGCATGCTTATGTGTGCATGTGTTCCACCTTTTTGAATGTGTATGCTTGTTTTCTCATAAAAGGTATCAGCAATAAACCAGGCCTTATTCTTTTATTTTCTTGTTGCCCTTTTTTTTTCCAGCTGTGCTTTTTCACACCCGAACAGTAACATACAAAGGGCCTTCTTCAGTTCCAACATCTCCCTTCCCATGATGCAGATTTCCATAAATTGAAAAGAGTGTTACATTTTATACCGGACTGCGCCTCCATGGACTGCTCCTCGTTTGTATAAAGAGTTCCCCCACCTTCTGGAAGTTCTGTGCTTGTAACTTCCTCTAATCTGTCACTCTCTTTGACTCTGCCTTTTCCCTTTCCTTACTGTCGTCTACTATCTTTCTGCCTTTCCGGTCCATTCTCCTGCCTTTTTTAAAGAAAAACTTTCAAAAAGACATCCTCCAACCGAAGTCGGACTTGCTGGGCCTAACTATTTCTTATTTAGGCGCATGATGACAGCATGACGCATCTACGCCCATAATTGATAGAAAACTGTCTGAGCGGTCGAAGAAGAAGACGATACTGGACTGCTTTCACCACAGGCAAACAAACTGGCAAGAAAGAAAGAAAAGAACACCTTTGCCTGACTGTCCCAGTGTCATTTGCAGCGTAGCTGGAGTCAGTGATTTAGGGGATGCTGTGTGGTCAACCGACAATCCCTCATTGATCAGGGTGAATGGAATGCAATGGCTCCCCTCAGTCAGTGATTCAGGAGATGCTGTGTGGTCAACCGACAATCCCTCATTGATCAGGGTGAATGGAATGCAATGGCTCCCCTCAGTCATTGATTCAGGAGATGCTGTGTGGTCAACCGACAATCCCTCATTGATCAGGGTGAATGGAATGCAATGGCTACCCTCAGTCATTGATTCAGGAGATGCTGTGTGGTCAACCGACAATCCCTCATTGATCAGGGTGAATGGAATGCAATGGCTCCCCTCAGTCATTGATTTAGGGGATGCTGTGTGGTCAACCGACAATCCCTCATTGACCAGGGTGAATGGAATGCAATGCAATGGTTCCCCTCAGTCATTGATTTAGGGGATGCTGTGTGGTCAACCGACAATCCCTCATTGATCAGGGTGAATGGAATGCAATGGCTCCCCTCAGTCATTGATTTAGGGGATGCTGTGTGGTCAACCGACAATCCCTCATTGATCAGGGTGAATGGAATGCAATGGCTCCCCTCAGTCATTGATTTAGGGGATGCTGTGTGGTCAACCGACAATCCCTCATTGATCAGGGTGAATGGAATGCAATGGCTCCCCTCAGTCATTGATTTAGGGGATGCTGTGTGGTCAACCGACAATCCCTCATTGATCAGGGTGAATGGAATGCAATGGCTCCCCTCAGTCATTGATTTAGGGGATGCTGTGTGGTCAACCGACAATCCCTCATTGACCAGGGTGAATGGAATGCAATGGCTCCCCTCAGTCATTGATTCAGGGGATGCTGTGTGGTCAACCGACAATCCCTCATTGACCAGGGTGAATGGAATGCAATGGCTCCCCTCAGTCATTGATTCAGGAGATGCTGTGTGGTCAACCGACAATCCCTCATTGACCAGGGTGAATGGAATGCAATGGCTCCCCTCAGTCATTGATTCAGGGGATGCTGTGTGGTCAACCGACAATCCCTCATTGACCAGGGTGAATGGAATGCAATGGCTCCCCTCAGTCATTGATTCAGGGGATGCTGTGTGGTCAACCGACAATCCCTCATTGACCAGGGTGAATGGAATGCAATGGCTCCCCTCAAGTTCCAAACCACTCTCTTTCTTACACTAGCACGCATGCACGCACACAAACGCACGCACACACTCACAAACACACGCGCGCGCACACACACAAGCTGTCTGCTTGCTACTGTAAATATTCACCTGTGCATTGTTTCTTTTCTTTCTTTGTACTTAAAAGCAATCGGGTTTGTGCTTAGTGCATGGCTTGATGAAAAAAGCATACATGTATGTTTGCTTATTCAGTGTCCTTCTTTAAATAAAATTTTGACTTTGATACACACACACATACGCATGCGCGCACGCACGCACGCACACACCCACGTACAAACACACACCGAAAAAGAAAGCTAGAAACCAGACAGCACAAACACACAGACTGTGATGCTCACGCTCAAAACAAACATTTCAGAAGAATCCAACAACACCATCACTACATGCACAAAACTGAATGGCATCAATTGTGCAAAGTTGCATATCTCTCTCTCTCTCTCTCTCTCTCTCTCTCTCTCTCTCTCTCTCTCTCTCTCTCTCTCTCTCTCTCTCTCAACGGCACAACAGAGAGAGCTGTAAACCAGACGGCATAAACAAACAGGATGCTTTCCGTTTTGAAAACAAACATTTAAGTTTATAGGCCTCATCACTTCACATGACACAAGACCGCCTATTTATAAAAGTGAAAACGAATGGTGTAATTTGTATTGTGTATGCAAGGTTGTCTGTTTACTCCCCCCCCCCCCTTCTCTCTCATATACACACGAACAAGCACAATACATTATTTTGAGTCACTCACACACAGACAGATAGAGACACGGGTAGACATAAAGTCAAACACACACACACACACACACACACACACACACACACACACACACACACACACACACACACACACACACACACACACACACACACACAAGAGGCTAATGCCTACTACTGGGTTCTTGTCAAACTCAGGCAAACCAGGTTTCCTCATTTCTGCTGCTCCTGCTTTCTACAACATTTAAAACCCATAATCAATGCATTAACTAGAAGTATTATAATAAATTACGAGGATATTAACATGGGTCATGCCTTGTGTGTCAGAATATGCTAAATTGAAATACTGGGTATAAAAAATAGGAACCGACTTTTCATGCAGTGTGACAGGTGTGTATCGATACACACTTTCGGACCAAACTCGACTACTGGATACTTGCTTACAAACTGGTTTGGGGGCTATTTCATGACATTTTTAAAGGCATACTACCCTTACAAAAACCAGGGCCCAGTAATTGTTTTAAACCCACTGCTTACTAAGTTTATCACATTGAAGAACCCAGTAGTGGGGTGTTGCACACGCACACACACACACAAACACTCACACACACACACACACACACACAGACACACAGACACACAGACACACACACACACACACACACACACACACACACACGCACGCACGCACACACACACACACACAAACACTCACACACACACACACACACACACACACACACACACACACACACACACACACACACACACACACACACACACACACACACACATTTTATCATTTCCCAAAGAGCATAAAGAGGTGTTTCAGTGTCTGTGTATCTGGATAACAATCACAGTTGCTGCCAAGATTCTCTACAGTTAAAGGTTTCTTAAGTTGACACGTTCAAACAGAGTACAGAAAGTCTCTACGCCCACTTTCAACTCACTTGCCCCTACCCCCACCTCCTTACCCCAACCTCCCTCCTATTTATTTAATACATACATGTCCACATAAACGCATACACACGACTGTGTGTAGGTATGTATGCATGCGCTTGCACACTAAGCACTAATATCTTCCTATCTACACAATCGTTGTCCGTCTGTGCGTCTATCCATCTGTCTGTCTGTCTGTCTGTCCGCCTTCTCTTTCTCTCACGTACACAAACACGTACACACACACATATAATAATGAATTATATACCTGCGCACGTCCACAAACACGAAAACGCACAAATACACATACATCTGCACGCGCACTTACGAACACACACACGCGCGCTTGCACGCGCTCTCTCACGCACATACGCGCGCGTACACACATACACGTACAAACACACACGCACGCGCGCACACGCACACACACGCGCGAACGCGCGCGCACGCGCGCACACACACACACACACACATACAAACACACACATACACACAGACACACACACACACACACACACACACACACACACACACACACACAGAGACACACACACACACACACACACACACACACACACACACACACACACACACACAGACAGTTTCCCTTTAGCTATGCCTTCAGCAGCTTGGTTTCAACCTATCTCGTTAGTTGCTGATAGTGGCAAGAGGCAATCTGTGCAGAGCATCTTAATGATCATCTGAGGTGGGTTTCCTGTCTGTTGCAGGTAGATCTCCATTGTTGACATTTCCCTCAGCAACGTCTTTAGATGTCAGTCTGCGTGGGGCCTAATGAGGCACACAGTGGGGAACGCTACTATCCTTGCTGTCAGGCAGAGAAGTGTGTCAGTGAGGGAACGAACCAACGAACCAACGACATTTTCTTTATTTAGGGTTATGAGCTAAGCTAATCACAAGCTTTTTTACACTCAGCCCTGGGGCAAACAACAGTGAGTGGGAGAGAAAGGGAGGGAGGGAGGGAGGGAGAGAGAGAGAGAGAGAGAGAGAGAGAGAGAGAGAGAGAGAGAGAGTGTGTGTGTGTGTGTGTGTGTGTGTGTGTGTGTGTGTGTGTGTGTGTGTGTGTGCGTGTGCGTGCGTGCGCGTGCGTGCGTGTGCGTGCGCGTGCGTGCGCGCGTGTGCGTGTGCGCGTGCGTGACAGAAACCTAATCACAGTGATCATACATCAATTT
>CM065698.1:16496409-16516409 GCA_017654935.2 Phymorhynchus buccinoides | reverse complement strand
ACACAGAGAGACAGACACACAGACAGACATACCGGTGAAACAGAGGCAAACAAAGACAGAAAGACACACGTTGAGCGCAGACACTAAGGCAGACAGATAAACAAAAAGGACACAGGCAGACAGACAGACCGGTTCAGACAATAAACAAGCAGACAAAGGGCACAGAGAATGACAGACAGTCAGACAGACAGATATAGACATTCACAAACGAAGACAGGCAAGCAGAAAGGCTTACAGAGAATCACAGAGGTTTAGGCACAGACAGACAGACAGAGGTATAGGCACAGACAGACAGACAGAGGTATAGGACACAGACAGACAGACAGACAGAGGTATAGGCACAGACAGACAGACAGACAGAGGTATAGGCACACAGACAGACAGACAGACAGGAGGTATAGGCACAGACAGACAGACAGACAGACAGGTATAGGCACAGACAGACAGACAGAGGTATAGGCACAGACAGACAGACAGAGGTATAGGCACAGACAGACAGACAGAGGTATAGGCACAGACAGACAGAGGTATAGGCACAGACAGACAGACAGGCACACAGACAGAGGTAGAGGCACAGACAGACAGACAGAGGTATAGGCACAGACAGACAGAGGTATAGGCACAGACAGACAGACAGGAGGTATAGGCACAGACAGACAGACAGAGGTATAGACACAGACAGACAGACAGAGGGATAGGCACAGACAGACAGACAGACAGAGGTATAGGCACAGACAGACAGACAGAGGTATAGGCACAGACAGACAGACAGAGGTATAGGCACAGACAGACAGAGGTATAGGCACAGACAGACAGACAGAGGTATAGGCACAGACAGACAGACAGACAGAGGTATAGACACAGACAGACAGACAGAGGTATAGGCACAGACAGACAGACAGAGGGATGGGCACAGACAGACAGACAGAGGGATGGGCACAGACAGACAGACAGAGGGATGGGCACAGACAGACAGGAACAAACAGACAAACACACAGGAACAGACAGACAGACACACACACAGGAACAGACAGACAGACAAGGACAGACAGACAGAACAGAAGGATAAGCACAGACAGACAGGAACAAACAGACAGACACACAGGAACAGACACACACACAGGAACAGACAAGACAGACAGGGACAGACAGACAGAACAGAAGGATAAGCACAGACAGACAGGAACAAACAGACAGACACACAGGAACAGACAGACAGACAGGGACATACGGACAGACACACAGACAGACAGACGGAACAGAGGGATAGTCACAGACAGACAGACAGGGATAGACAGACAGACAAGTGGTCACGTACCGTGCTCGGTGTGTCTGTCCTGAAGCAGGTGGTCACGCACGCTGTCCGGCAGCTCGGACGCCCGGAAAAACCACTTGACCACCAGACTGAGGGTGTCACGCTTCTTCTGTACACGCCAGAAACCAGGTGCATTGATTGCATATCCGGCATACGCATTATCATTATGTACATATTGATCAATATAAGAACATTACTTTTTTACACTCTTCACTCTTCTGGGTTTCATTATGTGGACATCGTTGTTTGCACATTTAGAATTTGCACACACGTACACATGCATACAACTTCGCAGACATAAGCCCACATAATATGAATTTCTTCTGTGAACACCATAAAATATAGATGTCATTTGCATACAGAGAAGTAGATATAAATCCTAGAAATACCAGCTGTCAATGTTCCACAACAAAGGGGGGTAACGTAACAGTTCTAGGACGGAGTCAATCAATAATGAGTTGCATAGCACGTTGCACACAACAGTCCAATCGTTTCTAAATGAGAGTATCTGTTGTAAGCCACTTTTACGCGAAGCTCCTTTCTTTCTTTCTTATTAGAACCACACATACACACGCACACACACAACATAAGTTCTTCAAGCAAATTTTAGGAGTTCACAAAAAAGCTACAAACTTAGCTGTTATTGGAGAACTCGGAAGTTTGCCAATTAGCTTAACAATAATCAATCAGATTATAAAGTTCTGGTACCATATTTTAGAATCTAAAGACAACTCTCCTATCAAAATCATATACACGAACATGTTAAAGAATGAAGATCATCAAACACCTTGGTTTAATTTTGTCAAACAAATTCTTAACCTAATTGGATTGGAGCATGTTTGGAACAACCAGCATACTTTTAATATTAATAAGTTATGTCATGTTGTCCAAAATAAATTAAAAGCTGAATACATATTATTTTGGAAAAAAAGAAAATCAGAAACAGAATCAAAGCTTAAATTTTACAACAGTATTACTACAGAATATAGAATGGAACCATATTTAGCAAACTCTTTCATAAGATTTAACCAAAAACAATCATTATGTAAATTAAGAATTTCTTGTCACGACCTTAAAATAGAAAAAGTTAGATATACTAAAACTCCAAGGGAAAGAAGATTATGTTTGGAATGTAATGAAATCGAAGATGAAATTCATTTCTTAGATAATTGCATCAAATATGACGATATAAGAAAGCACTTTTTAAAACATGTTGAAGACAAATACAAAATACAAAACGCGCTACCAACCAATTTAATATCAAATGACAATGTTATCAGCGAGGTTGCGAAATATGTATATGAGTGTCAGCAGTTACTAAAGTAGAACGGGGAAAAAGTACAAACAAGAACAGAATGTTTGATGAAAAAGTTCATATTACAAATGCTTTGTTTCTTACATTTAGTGTTTCGTTGTTTGTTTATTTTATTTTATTTTAGTGTCATATAAAACCTGTTACGGTTTTCAAAGACAATAAATATCTGAATCGGAATCTGAATCACACGCACGCACGCACGCACGCACGCACGCACGCACGCACCCTTCCTCAGTTATTATCATAGCCTTACCTACCACTCTCTCATTACCTCATTTAATCCTTTTCTCCCAGTTTTACTTTCATCATTGCGCTCTTTAATGAAATAATTAATGAGCAACGTAGATTTGTTTTCTTTTTATAACCGCCGGATTATTAAATAGAGTTATTTGAAATAAAGTTTAATGACGCCACATCCCATTGCCCTGTGTCATGCCCGTTGTCTGTCGGTCATCTGTCCTCTCTGTCGGTCATCTGTCCTCTCTGTCGGTCATCTGTCCTCTCTGTCGGTCATCTGTCCTCTCTGTCGGTCATCTGGTCATCTGTCCTCTCTATCGGTCATCTGTCCTCTCTGTCGGTCATCTGTCCTCTCTGTCGGTCATCTGTCCTCTCTGTCGGTCATCTGTCCTCTCTGTCGGTCATCTGTCCTCTCTGTCGGTCATCTGTCCTCTCTGTCGGTCATCTGTCCTCTCTGTCTCATCTGTCCTCTCTGTCGGTCATCTGTCCTCTCTATCGGTCATCTGTCCTCTCTGTCGGTCATCTGGTCATCTGTCCTCTCTATCGGTCATCTGTCCTCTCTGTCGGTCATCTGGTCATCTGTCCTCTCTATCGGTCATCTGTCCTCTCTGTCGGTCATCTGTCCTCTCTGTCGGTCATCTGTCCTCTCTGTCGGTCATCTGTCCTCTCTATCAGTCTCCCCCCCCCCCTCTCTCTCTCTCTCTCTCTCGCTCGCTCGCTCTCTCTCTCTCTCGCTCGCTGGCTCGCTCTGCCTGTGTGTCTTTCTCTCTGTCTTTCTCTCTGTTTCTGTCTCTCTGCCTCTGTCTGTCTGTCTGTCTGTCTGTCTGTCTGTCTGTCTGTCTGTCTGTCTGTCTGTCTGTCTCTCTCTCTCTCTCTCTCTCTCTCTCTCTCTCTCTCTCTCTCTCTCTCCAGACATCCAAGGCACTGTAATAATAGTAGTAGTAATAGGATTGAGTCAGCATGGTACCAGTCATCCTTTGATTCACTGGATCGGATAGTCCGTTCTGCAGCACTGATCTCTAATGATGAGGTTGATTCCTTTGAACTCCTCCACAACACACACACCTTACAGTACTAGGCTCAGTATAGCGGGTGTAGTATGGTGGCTGCACAATACAGGGGCTGAGAAGCGAGGCAGAGGGTGGCTATCTTGCACTTTAATCACCATAACCCCCCTAAATGTTCGCACTAGAAATGTTCGCTGAGAAGCAACCTTTTATCGGGAAAGGGATAGGGTTAGGATCAGCCTTAGAATTATGTTCATAACACTGAAAGAAGCATACTTATAAGATTGAGGGTGGTAAATATGAGGTGGGTGTCTAAAGTACAAGATTGTTGAAAGGGTGGGGGATAGGGGGTGTCTATTGGTAGCCTTTCTTTCTATTGCCAATGATCAAACGGGAGCCACGGTGAGCGCTTCTGGCCGCACCACGGGAGATCACTTTACAGGCTTGTATTACTCTCCTTCGTCAAATTAGAGGCAAAAGCAGTTTTTGTCACGCGCGGGCGAGAAAAAGTGAAGCAGACATAGAGAGTGAGTTTGGCGTTGCTAAAAAAACGGCCTCTAAACGAAATGCCACCTGGTGTCAAGGGCTAAGGAAGATAACTTCACATAAAAAGCGCATTCTGGTAACACAATTGTTTTATTTTTGTCCAGAGATTGATTTTTGTGCTACGCTAGGCCTAGTGGGGGTCACTACATTTTCTTTACACGAGTCCGTTGCTTCCGTGGTTCGTGTCTTTCTCCGCCTATTTTGCCCCGAAGTCCCGCCTTGCCCCTGCTCCCCATGTAACAGATCTGGGTCTCTCTCCTGATAGCAAGCACTGCTAACACAGACATTAACATTACAATGACAAGTGAGTGTGTGTGTGTGTGTGTGTGTGTGTGTGTGTGTGTGTGTGTGTGTGTGCGTGTGCGTGTGCGTGTGTGTGTGTGTGTGAGTGTGCGTGCGCGCGCGCGTGTGTGTGTGCGTGCGTGTGTGTGTGCGCGCGCGCGTCGCGCGTGTGCATAGTTTATGTCTCGCTAGTACGTATTTGGCTCTTTCGGAGTCTCCCAATTGTCTGAATGTGAGCGCGCGCGATAGGCCTAATGATTTTTGTGAATACACGATAGCCTACATGCGCGTGTGTTATGTGCACATTAGTCTAAGATGACCCTGTTTCTGCTTCTTTGTGTTTATTGCAAGTATTTATTTAATTACATTGCCACACAAAATAGGAAGCCATTCTACCCACTGGTTCATGAGATACAGCTCGAACATGAAATATATAGCACAAAGAAGGACATTCGGTTTTGTGAGTCTTCCTTGGCGGAGGTTTGCACTGGCGGTTCAAAATTCACGATCTGAATAGGTTGTGACATGCTGATCAAGAATAATATATGGTTATGATAGGAGACCTTAGGCTTATTGTAGGTCATGGCATCCGCGAGAGGACAAACGCGTGTGCACGCACGCACGCACACGCACACACACACACTTACGCGCGCGAACGCGCACGCCTGCAAGCATTCTGTTTGTCTGTCTGTCTGTCTGTTTCTCTCTCTCTCTCTCTCTCTCTCTCTCTCTCTCTCTCTCTCTCTCTCTCTCTCTCTCTCTCTCTCTCTCTCTCTCTCACTCTCTCTCTCTTTCTCTCTCTCTCGCGCGCGCGCGCGCGATAGAAGGCTGTTCGAATGTTCTGGCTTTTAACCACGTGTCTTGGGAGTGAACCCTTTCTACCCTGTGTCAGTCCGGTACGGGTAAATCTCTTTGCAGTCGCACAGCACAGCAGGCAGGCAGGCAGGGGTGTCAAAAAAGGCCGGGCGGATGGTTTATCAGTAGGGGGGTATGAGATCAAGAGTGTCGATGTCAGTAAACTGTTAGCAGATGGACTGTCTCACTTATCAGTGTGACTATCCTCATGGTTTACTGTCCAACACACGTGACATACACACACATACACACGCACAAACACACACACGCACACATACACACGCACAAACACACACGCACGCACACACGCACAAACACACACACACACACAAACAAACCACCACCACCCCACCCCACGCACACACACACTACACGCACACACACGCACGCACGCGCGCACACGCACACACACACTTTAATGCATGCAAATGTGTTTCCTTGCTTGTATTGTGCTTGTACGAGATCACACTGTAATTTCACCTAACGTGATAATAAAGTATTTTTGACTTTGACTTTTTGACTTTGACACTTACCAAGGTGAAGCTGAAGATGCTACAGATAAAGAAAGGCTGATCGGGCTCCTTGGTATCCAGGTAAATGGTGTCTGTAACCAACACAACAATATTTCGTCTGACATTAATTGTTGCATCTTTTTCCTGAGTGTGTGTGTGTGTGAGAGAGAGAGAGAGAGAGAGAGAGAGAGAGAGAGAGAGAGAGAGAGAGAGAGAGAGAGAGAGAGAGAGAGAGAGAGAGAGAGAGAGAGACTGACTGTTTAATTAACAAAAGTTCTTATGACATGGGGGAAAGCATCATTTTCATAGCAAATAACAAAATATAACTAAACATTATAAATAAAAACAAGTACAACGCCGAGCGGCTGCAAAGTCCCCTCGCAGCATCGCCGAGCTACTCCGAAATCGGAATGTGTCGGCTGTACACATACATAAAAACGCATCCAAACAGCACGTAACTACATAAAAACGCATCAAAACAGCACGTAACTGAATAGTTTTTGATATATAGCCTTGGAGTTCGGACCCGTGATTTGAGCGCGCGCGATCATGCGCACACGCGCGCACATAAAAATTAATGACAACTGTGTTATAGACCATTCATCAAGAAATGTTGTGAAAAAAACTGCATTGAAATACAGTCAGAGAGAGAGAGAGAGAGAGAGAGAGAGAGAGAGAGAGAGAGAGAGAGAGAGAGAGAGAGAGAGAGAGAGAGAGAGAGAGAGAGAGAGAGAGAGAGAGAGAGAGAGAGAGAGAGAGAGAGAGAGAGAGAGAGAGAGAGAGAGAGAGAGAGAGAGAGAGTCGCGCTGTAGGGATTTGCGCAGTAGGGTTTCGCGCAGTAGGCCTATGATGAATCCACACACAATGGCAGCCCTCTGATGATGACGGCATCTCTCACTCCTTGGCAGCAGACTCCAGGTTTATGTGCCAGAAGGTACTACCATTCTTGTCCAGTAAAACCCAGAAGGTACTATTAGCCTTCTACGTTCCTGTTGTGAAAGTACTTTCTGGCTTTCAAACTAGTAAATCTTGATAGTAGTATGTTCTGGCATATAACTCTCCTACACAGATCGTACCACGGTGCAAGGGAGATTACCCCGCCCAGCTTCCGTCCCTCTTTTTAAAATCGATGCGTTCTTAGACCGATTGTTCTTCTCTTTCTCCTCTGTCAGCCAGTCTGTCTCTCTCTGTCTCTGTCTGTCTGTCTGTCTCTCTCCCCACAATATCCTCCTTTATACCCCCCCTCCCCCCAACGCAGACACATTTCACAAACGCATATGATAGAATTCTACCTTTCAAGCTGGTGTTTGTGAAAATTACTGTGGAAATAATCATCGATATATGAGGGATTCTCGATAAGATTCTGGATGTGGAGAGTCTGTTGAAATCACAAAAATACAAATAACTTCATGAGATACACCATTATTATGATACTTATGTTGCAAAATGTCATTATATTTCAACAGATCAAAATCGTTGGGCAAAGCAAAATGTCCGCCAAGGTGAACGCTGATCCCAAGCTGAGAGAATCTCTTTCAGTCAAAGATTGTTTTACCTATGATTTTATACGCTTATGCTCAAGGAAAGACATTGAAACAAAGGTATCACACGTTGGTAAATTGTTTTCAAGACCTTGCTCTTCTAAAAACAACAGTCCACAGCTAGCTCAAGGATTTCCACTTTGGCAGATGGACGTTACGAGAGAGTGACCGTTACAACCGTCAAGGGAACGTTGTAACTGTCAAAACCGTAGCCAGTGTGAAGTCACTTGTTGAAAATATTATTTTAATAAGTGATGACGAGATAAAGAACACAATAGGCATTCCATCGGGAAGCCTTGATAAAATGCTACCTGCAAACCTTGATCTTCAGAACCGTTATGACCGTTGGGTGCCCCATCAGCTGACTGAAGGTTGGAGGAGGGGTTGGGTTGAACGATGCACCCAAACACTACAACAAGTTTAGTGAAGGGACGTCAGGTGGCAACTGGGACATCGTGACTGATGATGGAATATGTGTGTATCAGTCAAGTTGATTCAGAAACCAAGTAGCCAATCCTCATTCGGATGTTTTAAGTTCAGATCCCTTCAGTAACATTCCACAAGAAATGGATTACTGAAAACACCAAACAAACAAAAACTCGCTGTGTTTCTTCTCTAACAATGGTCATAATGGCCTCAGTTCCTGTCTACAGAGAAGAGCCATCACTGCAGATTACAACATAAACACACCTTTACCCAAAGGTGCTTTGGACATATCGTCCGTGCACTGGTATCCGAGGTCACCTACTTTATCATGAAAACGCAAGTGACCACAGTGCTGCAACTACTTTGAACATTCTGCAAGAAAACAGAGTTCAGCTGGTCTCCCTCCCACTTATGTCTACCTACGATTTAATCCCTTGTGACTTTTTCCTATTATGTTATGCAAAGCGACAGTTAAAGAGGACGCAATTCCAGAAGGTTGAAAAAGCTTGAAGGTTCACCGAGGGCTCTATTTTGACACACCTGTCAACCTGGTCTGGCGCCATAACTGCATGTGTGCTTAGGAAGGATACCTCGAAAAAATAGACCCACCAGAAGAAGTGTGCATCCTCTCAGTTATTTACATCCAGAAACTTATCGAGAGCCCCTCGTAATCATTGCGACGTTCTGTTTATAATGAGAAAACAAACTTTGAAAATCATATTTAGGCCTACTGCTTCTGACTTTTTCAAGGAATAAATCGCATAATAATGATTAGTTTTAATTAATTTTAAAAAACCCACTACCCTTTTGTGACTCATACTTAACCTACCGGCAACAATAAATTAATATGGTAGCGTGGTTGTTGTTTTTCCAATTCAATTCAATTCACAAATGTTTATTGTCTTCAAATGAAGAAAAACATTTTTTGAACGTGCACATAAATCTCAAACTGACGAGATAATTACATAGTATAAACTAAGACATAAAATACGTATATATAAAAGCATATGTATGTTACCCAATTTTGCATAATTAAAAAACTGCAATACACGAAGCAGAACCAGTTCTAATTTACCTGCATATCCTACATAGTCATATTAATCGTGAGGTAAATCCTTACCCTTCTCCCTTTCATCCCCCCCCCCTCCCCCACCCTGTTTTTCCAGTCTTCCAACGGAAAAGCAGAAAAACGATCACAGTGTAATCTGCATGACATCTCCTGCTTTCAAGGGAAAAAAGCCCCCATTGATTCTTTCTTGAACCGTTCATTCCTGCTTACACAGAAACGGGTCATTATGGGATTTTGAACCCAGGTCCCTCTCTCTCACGAACTCTACTTTTCCCCTTGCTCCACTGAGTGGCCCTATTTCACCCCCACCACCCCTATCTTCTCACTACTTCCCTGTCTCTCTTCCCCGAGGCAGGGTGCTAGTTGGCAGGGCGAGGTGAGATCGAAATTGGTCCAGATCTGAACATTCTTCGAGAAAGAGGGAGAAAAGGAAACAGAGCGATTTTGTGTCAGTCTTTGAAAAAATAAAGTTACACACTTGATAACGAACCATTTAAACAAACTCCCAATGAGTCTTGATTCGGTGAAACAGACGCTTTGTAGTGTCAACAGTGGAAAAGACCAATACTGCGTCCACTTGGGTTTTGATAAATGATTTACATAAACAAAATGTCAAATACACAGGCAAATCTTGCTTGCAAAGCTCTCAAAACTCACATTCATACACACATCACGCAATCTGACTCCACAATCCACTTTTACCCGAACTCCAAGCAATACGATATTATTATCAACCTGTGTACTTAATTATAGTATCCTCCTTTTAAATCTTGTGTTTATATTTCCCTGAACTCTGTGATCCCTACTCAACACTACATGTGGTCCCTGGAAAAGATATGAACAATTCTTATTACTAATAATTACATTATAAGTACATACCAAGGCTTCTTCGTTAATGTAATTCATCACACACATACCTGTATTCTACGTTCTCTACACAGTGTCCCAAACTTCTTCAACAAATATTTGACAATTCACAATGCAGTAGTTTTTCTTCCATCCACTTTTCTACTTCTTCCATCTTATGTCACTTCTTTCTTCTCCTTGCTTGTCTCTTCTTCAGTCAGTTCTTCTTCTTCCTCCTCTTCTTCTGCTTCTTCTTATTGTTCTCTCTCTTTACTTCTTACTTCTTCAGTCTTTTCTCTCAAACTAACTCAGACCGCTTCTAGCTTGTTCACATTTCAACTACCCGTAAATGGGGGTTTTACAACCCAAACCCCCACTGAACTGTCGCTCACATCTTTTTCCCTAATAATGCCTGCTCGCCAACAATCGGTGCTACCCTCTCATTTACCCAAATAAAGAATAACTATTTCATACACAAAATAAATAATACTTATATTGTTTAATATAATTCTATACATGCTAGCCACTACAGGGACCACATGACATCTAGTACAGCCCCAAACTGTCACATGAAGGATTGAAGCTTGGTTCAACTTCAAACCAAAGGTGGAGACCTGTCTTGATATGTACGCTATGCACCAAAAAAGCAAAACTTTAGACCGTGCTCACTTTTTGGCATCCTCAGGCTTACGACACACACGCGATGTCTTCTTATGATAACTAACACCATTAATACATTTTAGTAGAAACAAGTTTACTCGTGTAATCCATGTGACAAGATTTATATGTTTGTTGGTTATAAAGTGAAAACCCTGTGCTTTTTTCATATACTTTATGCTGGTCATCGTTGTAACTTCCTAACACAGTGACTCGCAAGGGAATTAGACTCGCGAAATATAGGCCTCAGAAAGAAATTGTTTTAAAATTAGCCAAATATTTCCTGGCACATCCGAAACTCAGTAAACACTAAAGCAACCAATTAACCAATTTGGGGCCGTTGAACCCGTCTGTACTACTGACATCCCCTGTGCTGGTTTGACGACCGTTGGAACATTCAGACCTTACATTCCCTTTTCGTTATGATAATCCAAAACCACGAATAACGAGGCAACAGGAATTATATGACACATGTGTGTTAACATAAAAACACACGGACATAGAGATAGACCTTTTCCATAGAAACGAGAGGAAAGGGGCAAGATGGCTGTTACTGTGTCGCCTGTGGTCGTGGCTTGGTTCGTTTCTCTGTTGTTGGAAAGACATTTGATGTGCTGGTTACACACGCGCACGCACGCACGCACGCACACGCACACGCACACACAAGCGCGCGCGTGATAACACGAAATCAACAAAAAGGCGCACAAACAATGCATCCCCGATATAATAATAATCAAAGATATGGTTTAGTCCAAGTTAAAATAATCTACACCAAAGTCGAAACCATCAAAAATATGAAGTGCTATTAATTTTTTTATAGTTTGCATTAAAATATTTCTCAACTCTTGCTAATGTAAAACAATAAAAAAAAAAGGTTAAATAAATAAATAAATAATTTTCGTTGTCAGGCCATCGGAGAGAATGAATAAATCTCTAGTGAAATAAATAAATAAATTACGTTATCAAGCAGTCGGTAAGAATCCATATTGTTTTTCTAGCCCAACCATTCGACACGTGTAATCCAACTAATACGAGAACAATGTCTGACATCAAACCACAACAACATTTAAGTTGAGGGCCTGCAATTAAACTGCATCAAACATTAATTTCAGAATGCAATTTCCTGCTGCTACTTCCATTGTAATTCCAAACAAAATAATCAGAAGAATATTATTTGAAAATTCCATCGATCATACGCCTTTAGGCTAGTTGATGCTTTTTCCCTGATTATGTGCTCGACACAGAAAACATAAATCATATCGATTCTTCTTCTTCCTCCTCGATCACGCAGTCTCCTGTCATAGGAGCGCAGATGCGTCATGCTGCCGTTATGCGCCTAACTAAAAACGGTTAATCCCAGTATGTCCGTCCTGAGGTGAGATGGATCTTTGTAATGATTTCTAGAACAACGGCAGGAGAATGGACCAGTAAGGCAGAAAGATAGTAGATGACAGTAAGCAAACGGAAAAGGCAGAGTCAATGAGAGTGACAGGTTAGAGGAAGCTACAAGCACAAAACTTCCAGAAGGTGTGGGGAACTACTAGTACAAAGATTCCCCCGTTATCCCCACAGGGGAATATCGATTCAAATAGGCGGGATACGTTTTCGCTAGGAAATTATGCATGCACTTGTTGAACAGGAGTTGACAAATTGTGTCGTCCCGTAATGCAAAATCAAATAGAAAAGAAGAGTGGCCTATTTATCTGAACGTATCAAATCTTAACCCTTTCACCGCCAAAGTCGCATTTTAGCACCACAGTGATTTAACACCTATGTCACTAAAAGGCATCAAATTGGGGTCTATTATCCAAAGACCCTGTTGTCTTAGTTTTGGGAAGTACGGATAGACCTTATTTTATATATTTCACAGAAGAATCCCCAATACTGCAGATGGATTTTGTTCTCTACCCAGGTAAAGTTGATGGAATTTTTGGCTGAAATATGGCTGGCGGTGAAAGAGTTAATGGTGTTTTTTTCAACTGCTTGTTCTGTTTCTCCCCTGTGTGTATGTGTGGGTGTGGGTGGGGGTGCGCGCGTTCGTGTGTGCGTGCACGCGTGTGCGTCTGTGTGTCTGTGTGTGTGTGTGTGTGGGTGGGTGGGGTGGGTGGGTGGGTGGGGTGGGGTGAGAGAGTTTTGGGGTAGCCGAGAGGAGGGGGGGGGGTATCCGTGCAGCCAGGAAATCCCCTATAATCCGCCCCTGTCACAGACAGAGAGACAAAGAGGCAATAAGGGGGGAAACGTCACCTCTTTCTCGGGGGGAAATCAGATTTCTTCCTTTGTATATAATAAATAATGTGTGGCCCATGCATGCATCCTTTGAAAAATCAGATTTCACCGAAATTGTATTTCATGTTCCACTACTTCTAAAGTAGCCAGCGCGCGTGAACACGCATGCGTGTGGGTGCGCGTGCGTTTCTGCGGGCGAGCTGGGCAGAGTGTGTTGTTGCAGTTTGGAAGCACGTGCCTGAGCGTTCAGTGCGGGATGGCCTCTTTATTGATCACGGCAATTAGCGGTTTGTCTTGAAAGCACGGCGCCTCGTCAACAGTATTATAGGCCAGTCCGTGGTGTCCGAGCATAACTTCCAGATAGCAGAGGAGGCAACGGCTATTCCGGAGGGCCGGTATGGAATTGGCTTAGAATGGAGAAACCTTGCCCAGGGAACACCCCCACTCTCTCAGCCAAAAGGACTTTCAGGCAGCCGGCGTTGGGGTAGGTAACTGCACTAAAAGGCCAACTGACCCCCTAGACTGCAGTACAAAGACCCAGTGCTAACGGCCTCTGGCTTGAGAGTCATAGTCCTTCACGAAAGTCTGCACTACACCACGGCTTTGTGTGTGTGTGTGTGTGTGTGTGTGTGTGTGTGTGTGTGTGTGTGTGTGTGTGTGTGTGTGTGTGTGTGTGTGTGTGTGTGAGAGAGAGAGAGAGAGAGAGAGAGAGAGAGAGAGAGAGAGAGAGAGAGAGAGAGAGAGAGAGAGAGAGAAATGTTATTTATTCAGGGTAATGAGATAAGCTAATTAGTTACAGCTTTTGTTCACTCAGCCCTGAGGCAAACAACAAGAAAGCAAGAGAGAGAGACAGAGACACACAGAGAGAGAGAGAGAGAGAGAGAGAGAGAGAGAGAGAGAGAGAGAGAGAGAGAGAGAGAGAGAGAGAGAGAGAGAGAGAGAGAGAAACAGACAGATAGACAGGGAGTGAGAGAGAGAGTGAGAGAGGGACAGACAGCCAAACAGACAGAGAACAGACATCTGCCCATATCATCCAATCATCGTGTTTTTTCTTCTTCTAATGGGTGTAGCAGCTGATGGTTCCAGTAAACCAATTCGGTTTGTATCATAAAACTGCACATTATTTTGTTTTTCACGCTCATAATATGATTTTCAGTTTCCAGTTTCAGTTATGAAATATTCACCATTAACACAAAGAGTGAGATGTGTGCGCATTTCAGACGAGCACGCACGTGTGTGTGTGTGTGTGTGTGTGTGTGTGTGTGTGTGTGTGTGTGTGTGTGTGCGTGCGTGTGCGTGTGCGTGCGTGTGCGTGTGTGTGTGTGCGTGCGTGCGTGTGTGTGCGTGCGTGCGTGCGTGCGCGTGCGTGCGTGTGCGTGTGTGCGTGTGTGCGCGCGTGTGAGTGTGTGTGTGTCTATGTGTATGTGTGGATGCGTGCGTATATGCATGCGTGCGTACATGCGTCTGCGTGTGTGTGTGTGTGTGTGTGTGTGTGTGTGTGTGTGTGTGTGTGTGTGTGTGTGTGTGTGTGTGTGTGTGTGTGTGTGTGTGTGTGTGTGTGTGTGTGTGTGTGTGTGTGTGTGTGTGTGTGTGTGTGCGTGCGTGCGCGTGCGTATGCGTGTGTGTGTGCGTGTGTCAAGTCAAGTCAAAATGATCTTTATTGAGGGCTAAAGAATAAGCTAACAAGGCTTTTTTTCATCCTGCCCTCCAACAAAAATACAAACATCATGAAAATGCATAATAATAATAGAAAAAACAACCCACAGAGAACATTCATAAATGAGTATAAATTTAAATTTTTAAAAACAATTAAAAAAATATATAAATCAAACGAGAGAGAGAGAGAGAGAGAGAGAGAGAGAGAGAGAGAGAGAGAGAGAGAGAGAGAGAGAGAGAGAGAGAGAGCACACAAAACATAACAATTGGGAGAAAAGGAAAGAAAAGAAAAAGATAGGGGGGGGGGGGATGAAAAAAAGGAAGAATAACATTGTTTTACATATTTATATACATGCGAATATACATAATAATAAATTAAAATTTTACAATTTATCAATCAAATACTTCTTTAAAGTTCTTTTAAAAGTAGATTTAGATGGACATAATTTCAAGAATGCTGGCAAGTTGTTCCATGTGTTTCCTTCAGACTATGTCAAGCTGGATTTGAATAGATCATTTCGGGGTTTAGGAAACGAAAGCATGTGAGTGTGTCGATTTTCATTTATTTTAAAAGAGCTTATAATTTTCTTCGGGGCAGTTCCGTTTACGACATTAAACATACATAGGCATTTGTTATAGAAAAGCCTGTATTTAAAAGGAAGGATGTTTAGTTGTTTGTAGTCATTTACAGTCAGGCTACTAGATTTAAGTAAAACTAGCTTTAAAGCTCTTTTATGTAAGTGAGTTATATAATTTAGATTACTTTCACTTGCACTATCCCATAAAGTGGATGCATAATTAATAAGAGGTAAGATGTGACCATGAAAAAAGAGTTTTCTTGAATGTGTGTGTGTGTGCATGCGCGCGCGCGCGAGCGTGTGTGTGGAAGGGGATGGGAGAAAGAAAAAGAGAAAGAGTCAAAGAATGAGACTGTAGATTGTGAGCACTGAAGTGGAGAGCAAAGAAAGCAAGCCCTAAGTGCACTGACCCTCCGGGCAGTAGGTGACGCCCTGACTGTCGATGTACCTCAGCACCTTGTCCCCGCTCTTCACCACGTAGCCCCCCTTGGTCCTCCTCCGGCCGCTCCACACCGTGTGCACGGGCAGCAGGCTCTCCTCGGGGCCCACCTCGGGCAAAGGGACGTCCGGCCTGTCCCTCGCCTTCCTCTTCTTCCGCCGCTTCTTCTTGCGCGCGCTGCTGCTCGCCGGCTTCCGGCTGCTCTCCTCCTCGGCCTCTTCCGCTTCCGCTTTGGTGTCGTCGTTTCCTCCTCCGGGGGAGGGCGAGGGCGGGAGGGAGCCGTGGTCGTTGTCGGAGAGGCGGTTCCTTGCGGTGAGGTCCTCCATGGGATGGGGCTGGTACTCGTCTGTCACGGGGTACTCCTCCGTTGTGTCGTCCCTGTCCGGACGGTCTCTGGTGAAGTAGGTCTGATGAGCGTAGTGGAGGTGTAGGGAGGAGCTGTGCCCTACACCACGTCTGTGGATCTGAGTGCTGTCTCCTCTTCCTCCGCCAGATGCGTCCATCTGTCCGTGGTGTCAGGTCAAGTCAGGTCAAGTCAACACTTAGTGTCCAGTCACTCAAAGTGTCTTCAAGGTATTCTCTGGGTAATCCACGGTAGTTCAGGAAAAGATGTTCTAATTTCAGGAGTGGACGACGAGTTGGTGATGTTTCCACACGAACTTCTCTGAGCCTGCTTCACACACACTTCACACACGTGAAGTACATCAGACACACTTCACTGTAAGCCTTCACTTACATCAGACACTTCACTTTAAGCCTTCACTTACATCAGTCACACTTCACTTTAGTCCTTCACTTACATCAGACACACTTCACTTTAAGCCTTCACTTACATCAGACACACTTCACTTTAAGACTTCACTTACATCAGACACACTTCACTGTAAGCCTTCACTTACATCAGACACACTTCACTTTAAGCCTTCACTTACATCAGACACACTTCACTTTAAGCCTTCACTTACATCAGACACTTCACTGTAAGCCTTCACTTACATCAGACACACTTCACTTTAAGCCTTCACTTACATCACACACTTCACTTTAAGCCTTCACTTACATCAGACACACTTCACTTTAAGCCTTCACTTACATCAGACACACTTCACTGTAAGCCTTCACTTACATCAGACACACTTCACTTTAAGCCTTCACTTACATCAGACACACTTCACTGTAAGCCTTCACTTACATCAGACACACTTCACTTTAAGACTTCACTTACATCAGACACACTTCACTGTAAGCCTTCACTTACATCAGACACTTCACTGTAAGCCTTCACTTACATCAGACACACTTCACTGTAAGCCTTCACTTACATCAGACACACTTCACTGTACGCCTTCACTTACATCAGACACACTTCACTTTAAGCCTTCACTTACATCAGACACACTTCACTGTAAGCCTTCACTTACATCAGACACACTTCACTTTAAGCCTTCACTTACATCAGACACACTTCACTGTAAGCCTTCACTTACATCAGACACTTCACTTTAAGCCTTCACTTACATCAGACACTTCACTTTAAGCCTTCACTTACATCAGACACACTTCACTGTAAGCCTTCACTTACATCAGACACACTTCACTTTAAGCCTTCACTTACATCAGACACACTTCACTGTAAGCCTTCACTTACATCAGACACTTCACTGTAAGCCTTCACTTACATCAGACACACTTCACTGTAAGCCTTCACTTACATCAGACACACTTCACTGTAAGCCTTCACTTACATCAGACACACTTCACTGTAAGCCTTCACTTACATCAGACACACTTCACTTTAAGCCTTCACTTACATCAGACACTTCACTGTAAGCCTTCACTTACATCAGACACACTTCACTGTAAGCCTTCACTTACATCAGACACACTTCACTGTAAGCCTTCACTTACATCAGACACTTCACTGTAAGCCTTCACTTACATCAGACACACTTCACTGTAAGCCTTCACTTACATCACACACTTCACTTTAAGCCTTCACTTACATCAGACACACTTCACTTTAAGCCTTCACTTACATCAGACACACTTCACTGTAAGCCTTCACTTACATCAGACACTTCACTTTAAGCCTTCACTTACATCAGACACACTTCACTTTAAGCCTTCACTTACATCAGACACACTTCACTGTAAGCCTTCACTTACATCAGACACACTTCACTGTAAGCCTTCACTTACATCAGACACACTTCACTGTAAGCCTTCACTTACATCAGACACACTTCACTGTAAGCCTTCGTTTAGTCTCGTTCACTTTGAAACAGAATTTCAACTTGCCTGCTTCAGACATACCTCACTTTGCTTCCACTTATCCTGCGTTTAATAGACTTCAGACATACCTCACTTTAACATAGCTTCCACTTAGCCTGCGTTTAATAGACTTCAGACATACCTCACTTTCAAACAGCTTCCACTTAGCCTGCGTTTAATAGACTTCAGACATACCTCACTTTGAAATAGCTTCCACTTAGCCTGAGTTTAATAGACTTCAGACATACCTCACTTTCAAATAGCTTCCACTTAGCCTGCTTTTAATAGACTTCACTTTCAATCATTTTTTAAAACACATATTCCACTTTTAAAACAGACAACGCAAACTCCTCTGTAAAGATACGTGTGGACACTAGTTTTAATTCCTTTGGCGAAGGCGAGTAATCCATCTGCCAGTGACCATAGTATCTGCCAATGAGGCAGGCAGTGACACGTCGCTGCAGCAGACTATATTTTTCACCTGTTGGACATAAGCAATCGCTTTGAAGAAATCCAAGGGCACACAGTGACACAATCTGCTCTGATATCCAAGCTCAAAAACACAGCACGGTCTCACGAAATCCTGAACAAAAACACCACTATTTCACAGGAACACCCGTACTTCCTACTACCGAAATTCTGGCACTCGCGTTTGGCACAGATTTATACACATACTTCGGAAGTTGAAGATAATAAATTAAGATAGTTAATAAATAACTAAAATCAAAACAAAACACGGACGAAGTGGAAATGATGATAAGTTCCAGAATGGCCAGGGTGCTGGATCAAATGAATGTTGGCACGTGGACTGCAGCTTCCCGGGGCAGCTAGGTGGCTGGCCTGGCTGGCGTCTTCATCTGGAGGGTTGCTTAACTGACTGCTTTTGTTCCTGATCTTCCAGCTGATCCCTGGAACACACACACAAATCCCAATGATTATTACAAATCTGCAAGTTAAATTACACAAGAGAGAGAGAGAGAGAGAGAGAGAGAGAGAGAGAGAGAGAGAGAGAGAGAGAGAGAGAGAGAGAGAGAGAGAGAGAGAGAGAGAGAGAGAGAGAGAGAGAGAGAGAGAGAGAGAGAGAGAGAGAGAGAGAGAGAGAGAGAGAGAGAGAGAGCGAGAGAGAGAGAGAGAGAGAGAGAGAGAGAGAGAGAGAGAGAGAGAGAGAGAGAGAGAGAGAGTGACACAACAGACGATGATGTAACACAGAGATAGGCATGACGCACACATGATAACGGGTGAGCAAGTGAGAGAAAAGAGAGACAAGCAGACAAATAAACAAACAAACAGAGACAGACAGAGAGACAGTACAGAAAGAAAGACAAACACTAAAAAATAAAATCAATCAATCAATCAATCTGTTTATTGGCTTCATAACAAGAAGAATTCATCTTGTGCGTGGGGATAAAAACATATAATTATATATAAACTAACACACGTATTAACAGTACATAAAATGAAATCAGGATTATTTTCACACTTCACAGCAATAGTAATACAATGCTCTCTCTCTTCTCTCTCTCTCTCTCTCTCTCTCTCTCTCTCTCTCTCTCTCTCTCACTCTCTCTCTCTCTCTCTCGTGTGCGTGTGCGTGCGTGCGTGCGTGCGTGCGTGCGTGTGTGTGTGTGTGTGTGTGTGTGTGTGTGTGTGTGTGTGTGTGTGTGTGTGTGTGTGAATATAAGACACAGAAAGAGAGAAAGAAAGGGAAAGAGACAGACAGAAAGAAAGAGAAAGAAACGCCCCCTGTATCTCACTCCCCCTTATTCCTCCTATTAGTTGAGTGACTCGGGTCTTCTTTAAAGCTTTGCCCACTTCTCAAAATTACACTGTGTCCCATTAACGTGATGAAAGCGCCCACGTGCCCATGCATGCACACTGCGCGAGCGCGCATACACTTTGTGTCACACACACACACACACACACACACACACACACACACACACACACACACACACACACACACACACTGAGGCTGTTTCCCTCACCATAAACAGTGACAGTCCAACACACAACCACACACTACCAGCAGCAGTACTACTACTAGCTGTCCACTCCTGCATCAGCTCGGAGACGTCGAGTCAACTCTCCACGACTACTTCAGCGGGGAAAAGTGAATCGCCGTCCAAACCAAATCACATGGCCTCAGCTAAAGAGGGCAATCCAAGCCTCTTCATCCTCTCTTTGGAGGGTTGGGTGAAACCACGTGGAAGGGGCCGAGAGCG
>CM065698.1:16486409-16491409 GCA_017654935.2 Phymorhynchus buccinoides | reverse complement strand
TGTGTGTGTGTGTGTGTGTGTGTGTGTGTGTGTGTGTGTGTGTGTGTGTGTGTGTGTGTGTGTGTGTGTGTGTGTGTGTGTGTGTGTGTGTGTGTGTGTGTGTGTGTGTGTGAGTGTGTGTGTGTGAGTGAGAGAGAGAGTGTGAGAGTGTGTGTGAGAGAGAGAGAGAGAGAGAGAGAGAGAGAGAGAGAGAGAGAGAGAGAGAGAGAGAGAGAGAGAGAGAGAGAGAGAGAGAGAGAGAGAGAGAGAGAGAGAGAGAGAGAGAGAGAGAGAGAGAGAGAGAGAGAGAGAGAGAGAGAGAGAGAGAGAGAGAGAGAGAGAGAGAGAGAGAGAGAGAGAAAGCACTGACAAGCCCCGTTCTTATAATAGAACTGTGGGTAAAAAATAAACACTAGCTCCCCCACCCCCTCTCCCTGTCTGTAATAAACGCATTTTGCGGAAAGTGAATCGTCTTTGTCTTAATGCCAACGGAATGACTTGACTGCATCCAAGGCTATTCCCCCCTTGTTTGATTGGAGAGTGACTCTCCAGGCTGGCAATGCTCTGTGCCTAATGTAACAGCACACACAGCTCAGCGATCAATAACACATTGCAGCCAATTCTCCAAGCATCAACCCACTCCCTTTTCTTTATCCACCAGGACCCTTCTTTTATTTCTTCCCCCCACACAAACCCTTCTATTATATGTCCATACATCATAGGTCTTTATGCATCTTCTCCTTGAGAAACAAAGAGCGATAAGGATAGAGAGAAAGCAGAGGAACTTTAAGGATAAACGAGTCAGAGATAGTCATAGTGTTCGTGCATCCAGAATCTCACGTCTTCTGTCTGGCATGGCCAACAAAACGCTCTTCAGGGATACTACCTAGTAACGCAGTCAATGCATCTATCTGTCTGCAACACCCACCCACCCCGCTCTCACCCTCTCTCTCCATATCTCTCAAACAATAATGGACACATGTATGTACGCACACAAACATTCATGCATCCGTGCGCAAACATGTGTGTATACACGTACCCCCATACATACACACGCATTTAAACACACACACGCACATACTCAGCACAGCAGAAACAAGACATCTTTTGTCAGATAAAAAGATTCACACACAAAAATGAACAGTAACGTTAAAACAGACAAAAAAGATACACACTATATAACTAAACCCTAGGGAAACAACAACCACAAAATGCCAGCCACCTCACGCAGTAAAAAAACAATTGAAGACAACGCTGACTGCCCCTCAGTCTGCATAAACTCCATTGCGGAAAGTGAATCATCCTGTAAACAGAATTACCTAGATGCAGCCAGGAAATCCATGCTTATAAAACAGCGATATCACCGTCGTGCGTTCAGGAAAAGCATGGAATGTGATCAATAACTCACCCCCCCACCCCACCCCGTCGATCCCTTTCCGTACTCATCTTTCTATATTATAGCTACCTATCCGAACGCAAAATTTGAGCCGAGTGAGAGCCGAGCAGTAAGACAAGTAAAGACAAGGAAAGGGAAGTAAAGGGAAGTAACAAGGTGCTGCTGTGGCTGGTTGCTAAACAATATTTTCTTCAATTGAACCATTGTCTTGCAAACACTGCCTCCAGTGACCTTGACCTTTGACCGATGACCTTCATCTTCGAACTTGGCCTAGATATCCTAACTACCTATATGCATGTAACATCTGAGGGTCCTAGGTCCCTCCGTTCAAACGTTATCGTGGTAACATAGCCAGCCAGTCAGGAACAGAATGCTATGAAAACATTAACCAGCCTTCGCTTCGCTGCTGGTTAATCATCTTTGAGAAGCAGACAGTTTGCAGACAATGGACATTTTCTGCACAAGTGTATTTACCCCTCAGAAAGGGACTTTTCTGAAAATGGGTTACTTCAGAAACCGTTATTTTCTGGAGGCCTCCGAGGCATCTTGGAAACACAAATTGCTGCAACCTTCCACGCATTGCATCGTCCTTGTCAACCTGAAACATCACAATGACAGCTCTATTCATAAAGCTGGCTCTCTCTCTCTCTTCCCCATGATCACCCACAACAACACCTGGTAAGAAGGGACCTTTTCTTCATCTATTCATAAAACGTTTGTTAACGGTTTTGTGTGCTGCCTTTTTTAGTCACCCTGTACTTATTGGCGCCATTATCATACGGACCACGACAGGCTCCACTCCATAGATCAACACACTGGTAGATCTGTAGTATGGTCTGTGTCTTGTCAAAGTCGTGCTTTCGACCCTTCCACCCCCACCTCTCAGGTTGACGACCCTCAATCTCAAAGTCACCTCTCCTCCTCCTCTTTAAGCACCCGTTATTGGTTTTATCGCGGAGCACTACATCTTCAGGAGATCTATTTAATCAGTTTGCACCAATTATTTTGTTCTTGCCCTCAGTCTGTCAATGTCCTCCGCCCCGACGGGGGAAAGACTATGTTTTCGTTTGCGGTTCTTTTTGTTTGTTTGTTTGTTTGTTGTCAGTCTTTGTTTTTAGTGCGTGTTTGCGATACCTCACTTTTCGCTAGTATTGTGCACTGGGAATGTGATAAGCATTCATTTCAACGTATCCTCGATCGTAATTACAGCCCTGCGAGTCTCTACACCCCTAACATCAATCACAACCAGCGAGTGTCCTCTAAAACGACCTCAATTCATCCATCCTTCTCAGTCTTTCCTTCGTTCCTTCTCTCTCTGTCTCTCTCTCTCTCTCCCCCCCCCCTTACCCTCTGGTCCCCTTATGACATGGGCAGCGGCCTATTAATTAAAATGGTTCGTTCGTTCGTTCATTCATTTGTTCTCTCTCTCTCTCTCTCTCTCTCTCTCTCTCTCTCTCTCTCTCTCTCTCTCTCACACACACACACACACACACACACACACACACACACACACACACACACGCACACGCACACGCACACATACACGCACGCACGCACGCACGCGCGCGCGCGCGCACACGCACACGCACGCACACGCACACGCACGCACGCGCACACGCGCACACGCACGCGCGCGCACGCACGCACGCACACACACACACACACACACACACACACACACACACACACACACACACACACACACACACACAGGGAGCAGGATGCAGAACAGACCAAGATGCGTTTAGAAAACAAAAGTTAAAAACAAAAGTAATAAAACAAAGAAAAACCCTTTAAAATGCTATTACAAAATCAAAACCAACGGGGAAGAGGGGAGGGATGCAGAAACTGAAATCAAACAGAAACTACAGAGAAACAAACACTAAAACAAATTGATATGATGAATCTAGGAGAGGAGACAGTGAAATGAATGAAGGGAAGGAACTCTCCGTTAATTAACTCTCTCCACCAAAGTAATTTACGGCGCCATCGCCTAGCAAAGCATAAGCAACAGCCAGATTAATTCCACTGAATGAAACGATGCCTTGCACGTATCTGACATGGCTTAAAGCTGAGGGGCAACACTTACTACGTGTAACTGCCCTCTCATTGTGAAGACTCATTGTGCGGAAAGTGAATCATCGTCCACAGAGAACGGCTTCACTGCAGCCACAGAGCATGAAATGCGGGATGGGGAAGGGAGGCTTCTTTCTGCAGAGTCCTGCCAGCTCTGTGCCGCCAAACAGCAGGGAATTGGGATCAATAGCACGGTGCTACACCTCACCACCCTCCCCTTTCTCCGACACTCACTCACACTCTCCTTCCCCATGTAGGCCAGTCCGTCGTTTCCGACTATGACTGCCAGATAGCAGAGGGGGCAGCTGCTATTCCGACGGGCTGGGCTAAAATGTGTTTATATAGTGGAGAGAGCCTTCGCCTAGTCCTCTAACACACGGTAATGCCACCTCTTGTCCTGCCCCACCTCACTCCCAACACCAAGTAAATAGTAATGTCACACTGCGTCTATTCCACACGGTAATGCCACCTCTTGTCCTGCCCCACCTCACTCCCAACACCAAATACATAGTAATGTCACACTGCGTCTATTCCACACGGTAATGCCACCTCTTGTCCTGCCCCACCTCACTCCCAACACCAAATACATAGTAATGTCACACTGCGTCTATTCCACACGGTAATGCCACCTCTTGTCCTGCCCCACCTCACTCCCAACACCAAATACATAGTAATGTCACACTGCGTCTATTCCACACGGTAATGCCACCTCTTGTCCTGCCCCACCTCACTCCCAACACCAAATAAATAGTAATGTCACACTGCGTCTATTCCACACGGTAATAGTCCCTATTGTCAACTATGGAGCTGAGGTATGGTCCCCATTTAATTATATATCGAAGAACAAAGATGGGATGGATTCCTTTGAATTGCATAATCAATTTAATTATTTTCTCTCCCTGAGCTGTTCACCAGAAATTTCCGGTTCTGTAGAGGGCTGTTAGGGGTACACAGAAGGACAATGAAAATACCCGTTCTAGCAGAACTAGGAAGATATCCAATCTCCCTTAACACAATAGGACAAGTAATATCATTTTGGGTACATATAATCGAGTCAAAAGAAGACAGCTACATTAAGCAAGCATTATAATGATATATCAGCTGACACTCAAAATAAAGCACCTTGGATAACATATGTTAGGCTAAATCTTTGCTACAATCACTGGGCTTCTCGCATATATGGAAAAATCAAGGCACTGTTAACAGAAAACGGCTTAAATAGTAACAATTACTAAATTGAAAGAATATTATGTACAGTCTTGGAAAATCACTAAAGGCAGTGGTGCCTCAAGGCTTCAATTCTACAACATAGTCACACGGTCTTACAATATCCAGCCATATCTAACAACATGCAAGAACGTAAAACATAAAACAGCTCTATGTCGCTTAAGATTAAGTCAACACGACCTTCACATTGAAAGGGGTCGCCATCGCAATATTCCAAGAGAAGAAAGACTTTGTCAATCTTGAAACTGCTGTACACCGATTTGCGGCTTGTCCTTATTAATTGTATTAACAGACAGGTGCATTCTTCATTGTTAACCGATGT
>CM065698.1:16438909-16476409 GCA_017654935.2 Phymorhynchus buccinoides | reverse complement strand
CCTACATCCACCTTCTCCTGTGATTATCAGCAGGGCATCATGGGCAGGAAGATCATCCCTGACTCACAAGCACCAAGACGGGAACGCCGCCAAGACGCCCCGCACCCAGAATCCGCGAGGAGACCACGCCTGAACCGTGCCATCCTGCGACGCCGTAACCGGAACGACTGGGAGCTACTCTCACCTGACGAGCAAGCCCAGCCAACCCAGCACTCGCCGATCCCTACGGAGGAACTTCAGCACAGCCATGAGCTAAGTCACCACGACAGTGCCAAAGAACACTAACTGGAAACCAGGACACTTAGTGACCCTTCTCGCTTGGGGCTAACCTTCTAGAAAGACAAAAGTCTTGTAAATCCTTTCGTATTTCATTGGTTTTTTCATTCATATTTTGTTTGGGCGCCATTGAGCTGCTTTATTATTATTGTTGCATAATCTTATGCAGATTTTGTGAGTAAATAAAATAATTCTGAACCCTTTGGTCAGACTGATGAGAGTGGGAGTCTTGTAATTTCATGTAAAACCCTACTTCTCTCTGTCTGCCATTTAGAGCAAAGCAACCACTTGTATTTCTTACAATCATACGAGCCAGAACCCGGGCACAAATATAAATTTATTAGATGAAAAGGGGCCGGGAAAGTTGCTCATCTCCCATACCCTAGAGAAGTGGGCTAAAGGCAAATTTTCTACTTGAAAATTGAACACACTAAAAGTCTTCCCTAGAGACTTACCCTTTTAACCCATTACCTCGCCACACAGGGGTATCTGACCCATGAAGTCTGCAATAAAAAATGAATTTTAGCACTACAGTGACACATTACTGGCCCAACACTTCGGAAATTGACCCATCATTTTCTGCAATTAGGGTCATAATTATGATCCACGAAGTTTTAAAAACAATCTGAAGGTCTGGTAACCAGATGAGACATTGACGTATGATCGGCATCAGTGCCTTCATCTCCACGGTCTCCTGTGTGTAACTGCTAGTCGGTGGAGTCCCGCAATGACCAGGAAGTTGTCGTTCCTGCTATGACTAGTGGGGGACCAGAGCCAGTGTATTGATACACAGGCCCTGCGGGGGACAGCAGACTATTCTGGAAAGCTGGGATGAAATTCGTTTACACAGAAGATGTTTTGATGGAGCTACGTTCACAATCTCTCGACCGTGAGGATTTTATTTTATTAAAACAAAACCGTGCATTTATTCCGGCCAAAACCGCCCAGCCGGAAGATGCCTCTGTGTATTCAAATCGCCCCAAACCGTCCATAGCTTACCCCCATCCTCTGATGACATTTTCATCACGCACTACGTTCTGGCTTGTTGTACACACACTATGAAGAGGCTTCTCTCTTGCAATGATGGGATAGCCTAGTAACTGTATGGCGCTCTGTGTGCTTCCAAAGACAGATTTTCCCGAAAACGTGTGAAAAAATCTGAACACTAGAACAAGTTTTGTCTGTAACAAATGCGAATGCCAGAGATAAAGACGGGATGTATATGTAACAGAGAGAGAGAGAGAGAGAGAGAGAGAGAGAGAGAGAGGAGAGAGAGAGAGAGAGAGAGAGAGAGAGAGAGACAGAGAGAGGGACGGAGAGAGAGAGGGACAGAGAGAGAGGATGAGAGAAAGAAAGAGGGTAAGAAGTGGGGGTGGGGATTAACGGTACACGTTTATATGCAGGTGGCGCAATCAATTATTAATGCACACGTGCGTTTGTCATCATATAGTAAAAAGCCAAGTGTCCGTGTGTGTGTGTGTGTGTGTGTGTGTGTGAAACACAAAACGGGCCTTATAACTCCGCCGTTTTTCGACCGAATCCTTTCCAATTTGCTGGCAATGGCAACCGAGGCGGCCGTGTCATTTGCGCGGTTTGGCAAATGCGCGAAACGCGTATCCGCCGGCCTCTCGGCTCCCGTATCTCCGGTATTTCTGGACCGATTGTCTTCAAATTTGGCAGGTAGATGACGGGGACGGTGACTATCAGTGTGCCAAACCGAAAGCGAATCGTTTCAGAAACGAGCGTGATATACGCCGCTTCACCTTTTCACAAATAACTCCGCCGTTTCTTATCCAAATTCAAATTTGCTGTCAGGCTTGCTGTGGCCGGGGCAAAGCCTGGCAGCAAATTGGAAGAGAATCGGGAGAGCGCGTCACTCTCAGAGCAGCGCCAACGGGAAACGGGGCCTTATAACTCCGCCGTTTCTTAACCGAATCGTTTCAAATTTGCTGTACTCAGCGTTACCAGTACTTGGCATTACCGTTACTAGGCGCTACCGTTACTAGGGAGAGCGCGTCACTCTCAGAGCAGCGCCAACGGGAAACGGGGTCTTATAACTCCGCCGTTTCTTAACCGAATCGCTTCAAATTTGCTGTACTCAGCGTTACCAGTACTTGGCGTTACCGTCACTAGGCGTTACCGTTACTAGGCGTTACCGGTACTCGGCGTTGCGCTAGTGTAAATAAAACGAAACCTGTCGCCTCTCTCTCTCTCTATCTCTCTCTCTCTCTCTCTAACACACACATAGCCAGCAATCCTCATTCTAACTCTCCCTCCCTCTCTTTCTCTTTCGAACACACGCATGCCAGCATTCATCTCTCTCTCTCTCTCTCTCTCTCTCTCTCTCTCTCTCCCCTCCCTCCCTCCCTCCCTCCCTCCCTCTCTCTCTCTCCCTCTCTCTCTCTCTCCCCTCCCTCCCTCCCTCCCTCTCTCTCTCTGTCTCTCTCTCTCTCTCTCTAACACACACACATAGCCAGCAATCCTCATTCTAACTCTCCCTCCCTCTCTTTCTCTTTCGAACACACGCATTCCAGCATTCATCTCTCTCTCTCTCTCTCTCTCTCTCTCTCTCTCTCTCTCTCTCTCTCTCTCTCTCCTCTCCCTCTCCCCCCTCTCTCTCTCTCTCTCTCTCTCTCTCTCTCTCTCTCTCTCTCTCTCTCTCTCTCTCTCTCTCTCTCTCTCTCTCTCTCTCAGTAAAGCGAAAGCACTTGAAAACTGTGTGTTCAAAGATGTTGTAGTATACTTAACTAAGCTAGCTTAGCTCTATGTGGTGGTTGATTTTGAAAATGTTGCCGTGACTTTAATTATTAAATGAAAAAATCATTTGTTCTTCTTCTTCTGTTTTCCCAGGCCACATGGCTACAACGGGTGAGGTAGGAATGTGTCCGGTGTTCAGCTTGCACTGGTCTCCCAGCTGCATTCAGCCGACACAATCCGATTTCGGAGAAGCTCAAAGCAGAGAATAATTTTGAAGATCTTTGGGGGAAAGTGCAGGAGAATGGGCCATAAGGCAAAACAATAGTAGATGACAGTAAGAAGAGGAAAAGGCAGAGTCAATCTAATAGAGTGATAGATTAGCGGAAGTCGCTAGCACTGAACTTCCAGAAGGTGGGGAACTAAGATCCCCACGGGGGAGAAAAATCATTTAACAACTTGGTCTTTGTGAAAGACTCGTGACAGACTCTCAAACTAGGAGCCATTGCACTGGCTCTATGTGTGGCAGCCTTGGGGATCGGCTGGTAATTGGGGACCTTCCATGCCTCAACAAAAATTGTCATAAAGTCTTCTAGGCCCAGAAAGTGGGCATGTATCTTGGGCATGACATTTCCACACATAAAAACAACAACATATCTTTAGGCCACGTTTTCCGGAATAGCAATACGTATCATGTACGGGTATAAGCATTGTTGCTTGTTGTACTCTGATTTAAATGTTGTTGCTGCTGTATTGTGTGATTTGAAAACAATTGTTTCAACCAACAGCACTACGTTCTTCAGCTATCTTCATATCCTAGTTTATTTATTAGCTTGCACGACTGACGAACAGATCAATGATAATAATGCACGTACAGGGCGACTCAGAACAAAATGCAACCCACAACATTGGTTTAAAAAAAAGTGTAATAAGCAAGCTATCATTTAGATTGTTGGAATTGTAAAAGAAAATTCAATTCATGTAAGATTACAACAATTTGTTTTTCCAAGATTTGTGTGGGTGCTCCAGAAATTAATATTTTACATGGTAGGCCCTACCATATTTTCAGAAAATGTCATTTTCGGAGGTCCGAAAACGCTTTCGCAATTTTGATGTCTTCGTACGCGATTTCAATTTCTGCGGTATGAAATAAGGGTTTACGCCCTCTTTGGCCTTTCGGCCATGTGGGGCACATTTCTGCGGTATCCGGACCAACTCACAATTTATATAAAATAAAAAAGGGTTACCACGGAATCTGTTGCTTTCTGGAGCTCCCCTAAGAATCGTGGCCAATCAAACTGCTGCAACCTTTCATGCACCGAATCTTCTTCCCAAATGTAAAAAAACAAAAATGAAAGCTTTAACTAACACATGGTTAACGAATAACGATTTTGTAGGTTGCATTTGTTTTAAGTCACCCTCTACTTGAGCCCTAGGACTGGCTAGTCTGGTTACTACACGGATTGTGTTTGACTGGTTAAGTACAGCACTTGTGCGGGGCCTGGCTACTCTACTTCCATTACCTGGGCTGTTAAATCTTTATCGCACTTGCACTTGAAGTTTGGAAGTGGTAACAGAAACGCCAGTGTCACCAGCATGGCACAGACCACTCCACTCCACGCCATGGGTGTGGGGGGCCCTTTCCTTCCTCTCTTTCTTTATTCCTCGCTTCCCTCTCTCTTCTCTCTTCTGTCTTTTCCCCTGACTAGTTTTACGTCCTCCCGACCTGCAACACAGGCACATATATAATGGGCCATTTACAGATACTTTGGATGGGGCGACCACTGCCAGTCTGTGTTGGTTTTCCTCATCATTTACACATTGTTTTTTCTCCTTGTATAGTCCTCAACCTGTTTAATCTTTTATTCTTTCTTTCCTTTTTCCTACGTTCTTTTCTTTGTCTTCCATCTGTCTGTCTTCCTTTGTTTTCTTCGTCCAACATCTTTTTCCTATGACGGATTACATGGACAGACAGACCGAGACAGACAGACAGACAGAGAACCAATCAAGAAACAAAGAGAGAACTCTCCACCCCTACAATATACACTTCCCTTGGGGATACCGGGGGTCTTTTATGCAAATGGTTCCCCCACCTTCTGACGCTCTATCCGGGGAAGTCCCCCAAAGCGCTGTACCATCAGTCAAGGTGGTATCTCGCTGAAGCTGTCAGTGACAGTGTGTCGGCAGGGAGAGCCACTGTGGTATTGTGCGCCCAACAACATTGCCTCAAACTGACAGTCAACAACGCCTGTGGAATGCATCACCTGTGTATGTGTGTGTGCGTGTGCGTGTGTATGCGTGCGTGCGTGTGTGGGCGCGCGTGCGTGTGTAGGCGCGCATGTGTGTGTGTGTGAGTGAGCGTGTGCGTGTCTGTATTACACCCTGGAGAAATATTAAATTATTTATAAACTAAAGAAAGGAAACAAAGCACAGGAAACAAACAATGGATAGACAAAAAATAAATAATTTTCTGATGCAAAGCATAAAACTAGAAAATAAAACACACAATAAGCAAAATTACAACTAACTGTCAAGCAAAACAGGCTGTGAATTTAACTTTAGAGCAATAAAAACAACAACCCCACCTTAACAGGTGAAAAGAAAGCAACAATTGCAAACAATCAATGCAAAGACAAAATCTTGTTCGTTGTCGATCACAAGACAGAGAAGGGAAAAGTTGTAGTTTAGACACCCCCTCATGTTTACGACTCTCAATCTCAAAGCCTGATTCTTTCAGCTTCATGAAAATAACCCTAGGCTGATCCTAACCCTATCCCTTTCCCTAGAAGGGCAGAATGTTGGTTCTCAGTGAAATGTTCAATGAAAAATGTTGATGTGGGGTGTTTAAATTACAACTTTGCACAGAGTGGCAAAACAGAGTCTACAACAATGCGATGTCCAGTAAAGTGAGACCAGAGGGGATGACACACCTCTGCACAAGTTGCCAGTAGCAAACAAAAGAACAGACAAACACACCACCTCTTTGGCAGCAAATTAAACGCTTTTTAGCTGTCATGAAAGCAATGTGTGAACTCTGTCACAAACACACACACAGAGAGAAAAGCACACTCACTATTACGGTGTGCGCGACTCTCTACTCTCCTTGGCCAGAAGAAGAGAAGTGCGCCTCTCTCTCCTTTCCCTGTTTCAGATAATTCAGTTGATTGAACACAAAGACGTGTGATCAGCACACAGCTTGTAGAGACAAATCCAATGGGAGAGCCAAGGCAAATGAATGATCCCTTCTTTCTCTGATGTATAAAGCTATTAGATCGAAACTTGTGTGTGCGGAGACAGCTGATGAGATTTATGGTGTCCAGAGAAGGGACAGTAGGGTAGGGAAAATGGGGGAATGTGAGGGTAGGTTAAAAGGAGATTAATTGCTATACGGACTAGAAGAATGTTGAAACAGAGGGGTGGGGGGTGGGGGGGGGGGGGGGGGGGGGGGGGGGGGGGGGGGGGGGGGGGGGGGGGGGGGGGGGGAATTCAGAATGGTTATTTTGCTGTTGTTTTGCAAGTGGCGTGTGTGCATTCACACACACGCGCGCACGCGCACACGCACACAGACACAACGCACGCATGCATGCACACACACAAGAAACTACACACAGACACACGCGCACGCGCACGCACACACACAAACACGCGCGCACGCGCGCGCGTACGCACACACGCACGCGCACGCACACGCACACGCACACGCACACGCACACACACACGCACACACACACACACATTTCTCCACACACACACACACACACACACACACACACACACACACACACACACACACACACACACTCTCTCTCTCTCTCTCTCTCTCTCTCTCTCTCTCTCTCTCTGTGTGTGTGTGTTGCACACACAGACATAATATATGATAATATGATACATGGACATCTCTACGACCACGTAAGCAAGATGGCAACGCCATGTAAACGTAGTCCCAGTACAATGAACACCCTCACACATATACCCCCCTCTCACACACACACACACACACACACACACACACACACACACACACACACACACACACTTGCTCAGGCTGATGAAGGTGGGTGCACATCCTTATTTGGTGGGTTGCACACCATTAACACGGAGACATTCGGCAACATTTAAATCCGGTGAGGCATAATTTGTGCTGCAATATATTCTTAGTATTACACAAACGTACACGCGTACACACACACACACACACACACACACACACACACACACACACACACACACACACACACACACACACACACACACACACACACACACACACACACACACACACACTTTGAAGTGATTCCATGCAGTATTTCACGAGATATAAGAGGGTGAAGAAAAACGGAAACATGTCTGCCGCTCGGCAACATCTTATTACCTAGGCATAATTTATGTTTCAATGTATTGTGGTCTAGGCATTACACCCTTGCACAAAATTTGAAGGGATTCTATCATCTAGTTTACATAGCTCAGACATGAAATATATAGCGCAAAGAAGGAAATTTCAGTTTTGAAGGTCAAACTTCAATGTCAAAGTCAGCACGCCAATAATGTATGCTCAGATGACTTTTATTCTAGGCGATAGACCACTACACAAAATCTGAAGCGCTTCTGTTAAGACAAGTGTGGAAAATATGCCTAAAACACCAATTATTAAACCCCAACAACTTTCAAGGTCTACTGATATCCTTGACCTTGACATTGACCTTGATCGGTAACCATCATCAGCATTGCCACAAGCCAATGCACCTACATGCCAAGTTTGAAGACTATAAGTCCAGTGGTGTGGAGATATTACCCCTTAAAGATTTGGGGTTTTCAAGGTCATGCGTCAAGGTCAAGGTCAGAACAGCAATGATTTATGCACGTGCAGCATCTAGGCACCATAAGAACAATTTTGCTAATTTTTGTTCAGATTTGTTCAATGGTTTAGGTGCTGTATATGAAGTGGAACTCGTTTTGGTTACACACAGACGCGCGCACGCACACACAGAGACATATATATATATAAATACATGCATAACATACATACAAACAGACAGCAGAGAAACGCACAGCCCTGATCTCCATCGTAATGTAGTCCCGTTCTTATAGAACAGGGACTACAAAAACCAACAGACTGTCCTTTCCCTCCGCATGTTATATCAGGCCTAATTCACGAACCAACTGTACCTCCCTGTCTCAGACCCTCACTCCTCGCAAGAGACGTTGGTCGGGAAAGCTCCCCGTGGGGATACCGGGGGAGGGGTATCTTTCCTAAAAAAATAGTTTCCCCACCTTCTGGCTGTTCTGTGCTTGAAACTTCCTCTAATCTGCCATTCTATTTGACTCTGCCTTTTCCCTTTCCTTTCCATCATCTACCAGTACTATATTTCTGACTTATTGGCCCATTTAAAACAAGAGGCAAAGCCTTCAAGGCTCACGTCTGATTTTTATTACTATAGCAGGCATGAGAATTCCCATGCCTGTATAGAGAGAATACTGTTATGTAGACACTTGTGCATCTGAAAACAGAATTAATTTTTATTTTACTGTGTAAATTAAATTATTTCTGTGCATTAAATTACCCCTATCCCTTTCTTTAAAATTTAATTATATGTATGTTTATATATGCGCATGTAACATAGTGGAGCCCTATTTTTATTTTTGGCAAACAAGTAAAATTGAAAAGCATATTGACCAAGCTTTCAGAAAAACATAGTGACCAACCCCCCCCCCCCCCACCCCACCCCCCACCCCCCGCCGGGGTAAGGGGGGGTCTACGGACACCTGTAGTAGGCCTACAGTCTTTGCCTGTAGGTCTAAGCCTCTTACTCTTAGAAAATTAATAATTGAAGTTGCGTAATTCGTAAGGCCATACTCCTGATCTGTTACTGTTTTAAATTGATTGTTCATGCGATGAAAACTTGTTCCACATCATCTACATTTCTGTAAGATATTTTATATTAGTCCTAATATTTTATTTTCGTTTCGTTAATCCCCCCCCCCCCCCTCTGCCACAAAGCAAAGGTCAAGGTCACAGCCAGCAAGCTCATCCATGTTTATCTTCCCCTGTACAGTCTTTGCACATGGTGATCAATCGTCTAGGCCTAACAAAGGATTCGTACGTCGAAGGCAGTGAAATCGACGAACACTGGATTTTCCGTATTTTTTTTTTCAAGACTGAAATGAATGTGGGCTAAATGTTAGGTACGTCGTCTTGATTATGAGGTAAGGCGTGATCTCTTATTCTCTAGGCCTAGGCCTTGTTGCCGGAAGTGCGATAGGCTAAGTATTGCATGCGCAGAGATGATGTGCGAATGAACACGAACAACCGTTGTCAAACTCAACATAGGCGCAAATAAAACGAAACAACCGGGCCGTCAACGCACACACTCGGTACATCCATTTGTTACAGAAAATATAAGTTGACGACGTTAAAATGTACCTATTTGTACACACCTGAAGTCTTGTGTTTCTTTTTAAAGAGCGTTTTTGTATATCTAATGGAGAGTCTTCTTTCCAGTATCTATCTACTCGGTACAACACAACAGTAATCTCTGCAACAAATGATTTTCTTTCTTTTGTTCCTTATCGATGTATCTGACTGCTTTGATCGCCATGACTTGAAGGCTCACGTCAAAATCAAGTATCCTGCTAACTTTAACCCTCTAACATCTTATGTTTTTTTGAGAAAACGACAACGTTAAAGTTTCAGTGGAGAGTGAGAGTCTTCTTTAGTTTGAAGAGTGTGACTGAGTCAAGGTTAAAGGTTGCACAACAGTAATCTCTGCAACAAATGATTATCTTTATTTTGTTCTTTATCAATGTATCTGACTGCTTTGATCGTCGTGACTTGAAGGCTCACGTCAAAATCAAGTATCCTGCTAACTTTAACCCTCTAACGCCTTATATGTTTAGAGAAAATGACAACGTTAAGGTTTGAGTCGAGGTTAAAGGTCGGGGCCACGGACGCAACACACACACACACACACACACACACACACACACACACACACACACACACACACACACACACACACACACACACACACACACACACACACAACCGAACATGTACAGACTTTGTTTTAAAAAACGACGTGAGCCAAAAATCCTCCGAATATTTTGTCTCCTCTGAACTCCTCCAAAATCGGAATGTGTCGGCTGTATGCAGCGGGGAGACCGGTGAAAACTGAAAACCGGACATATACATACGTTATCCATTATGGCCATATGGCCCGGGAACGCAGAAGAAGAAGAAGACCCTCAAAGTAAAACATTTCATCACAACCCAGGTATGTATGTTGTAACCCGGACAAGCACAACACTTATCTCGGCCTACAGTTGGCTGTTGAATCCCGGATTATGGCCTAACCCCCTTAAGACCAGCAGAAAGGTTACACCAGATTAGAAAAACGTGCATCGCATAAAATAGACTAATACGGCGGTACTTTGCTTTCTGTTACAGGTTAATATCTAAGTTATTTGTCTGTAATAGCTCACAGTGCTGAACCAGATCCGGTACGAATAAACACTCTTTGCATTAACAGACAAGTAAACGGGAGAGAGAAAGGAGAGACAGAAAGTCACACACACACACACACACACACACGCACGCACACGCGCACGCACACACACGCGCGCGCGCGCGCGCACGCACGCACACGCACACACGCACGCACACGCACACACACACACACACACACACGCACGCACGCACACACACGCACACGCACGCACACGCACACACACACACACACACACGCGCACACGCACGCGCACGCACGCACACGCACACACACAGACACAGACAAACACACACACACACACACACACACACACACACACACACACACACACACACACACCACGTCAAAACAAAAGGAGTACAATACATTCGTTGAAAACAAAGCATAAAAGCTAACCACCCTCAATAGCAGACGATATTCAAAGTCACACCCTCCCACTTTCGTGCTTGTCCTCTTCAGGAATACAACAGCATCCCGGTTGTTTTTAAACATCTCACAAAATAAATCAGCTCAAGAAACACAAGGAGACAAAACAGAACGCTTCACAGCAGGAGAGAATCATGACTACTAATAGTGTAGTAGTACTATAATCGGCTTGTTTGTGTGCGTGTGCGTCTGTATATCTGTCTGTTCAGGCGATTGTGCCCAAACCGTTGGTCATAGACCCCTAAAATCATATATATATTCTTGATCAGCATATCACAACCTATTCAGATCCTGATATTTGAACCGCCAGTACAAACCTCCGCCAAGAAAGACTCACAAAACCGAATTTCCTTCTTTGTGTTATGTGTATTTCATGTCTGAGCTGTATTTCATGAACCAGTAAACAGAATGGCTTGAAATTCACAGTGCAGGAATAGTCCCATAAAAAAACTATAAACGTGCTGACCTTGACCGTGAAATTTGACCTTGAAACCCGAAATGTCTTCTTGAGGCAATAATCTTTCATATTGTTGGATTTATAATGTTCAAACTTGGGACAGGGGTGGATTGACTAATGATGATTTGGAATAATATTAGGTACTGATGAAGATCAAAGTCAAGGCCAAGGACATAGACCTTGGAGGTGTCAACTAGGTGATTTGGCCATATCTTTCACATGTTTTCAGCTACAGGCTTCAAATTTGGCAGGTTGGTAGACTGCCACCTGAAGGTCATGTGTGGCGCAAAGCATTGATTATCCTAATTACCTTGACCTTGACTTTTGAACTTCTCGTTTATACCTGTGGCTGCAGTTTGGACACCATTGGGTTTACACCCATGAAACCATATATATTCTTGATCACCATAATCTAAGGAATGCAGTTGGAGACATTTAAAAACCACTTGACCTTAACCTTTACATTTGACCATGAAGCTGTTACATGATGACGGTCTGTCCGGATAAAAGTGCCCATCATTTCAAAACCATTGGCGTTAGACCCATATAACCATATAATGATGATCATTATCACAGCGAAAATCCAGTGGAAGACATTTTGAATGGGCCAATAGCACAGTGAGAGTGAGAGCTGAGGGGGCTCTGAAAACAAAATTTAATGCTCATAATTTAAAAACCGTTGGCGTTAGATTGGCGTTAGACCACTATAACCATATATATTCGTGATCAGCATTAACAGAGGAATGCAGTGGAAGACATTATGAAAGGCCAATATCACAGTGAGAGTGAGAGCCGAAGGGGCTCCGTAAACATGGACTACAGTGGGAGACATTTCGAAGCACTATTCTGGCACCTGCTATTCTAAAGACCAGTGCCGGGGAAAAGCTGCTGCGAAGCGTAGCAAGTGCGGGGCGTAGCTGCTAGTGACAAATTAGAAGAATGGGTCGACGAGTAGAGAACAAAAGAAAGAAACAAACAAGCAAAGAAGAAGAAGAAGAAGAAGAAGAAGAAGAAGAAGAAGAAGAACGGGGAAACAAAAGGGATTGTAGAGAGCATCAGGGAAAGGAAAAGAATCAAGTGCGAGGAGAACTAAAGAAAAGAAGATGGGATATTTAGAGAGTTCTGTAACATCACTCATCGCGTCTATGGCTGCTATTCTTTTTGTCCGTCACCTTAAGGTGATCGGACTTTGCGATGGGCTGGTTTGTATGGGTTTTTTTTCTTTTTTCGTTTTTTTCGGGGTTTTGTTCTGTCTGTCCCAAGGATATCTCCCGAACCGCTTGACCGAATCGCGTCAAATTTTCTGTGGAGGTGTGCCACCTTAATAGGAAGAGATCCGCGCAAACCATTTTGCCGTCGTGACCTTGACCTTGACGTACGACCTTGAAAACCGAAAATCTATTTTTAGCCATATCTCGGGCACCGATCGACATAGGATGTTGAAACTTGGCATGAAGGTGGTTTGGCTTATGCCCGTTCTGATGATGGCATACCGATCAAGGTCAAGGTCAAGGTAAAAAAGATCGCTGGAGCCTGAAAATCGGAGGGTCATTTTTTCTCCTTCTGTCTGTCCCAAGGATATCTTTCGAATGGGTTGACGGAATTGGCGTCAAATTTTGTGTGCTGGTGTGTCACCATGAGAGGAAGGCATCCGCGCAAACCATTTTGCCGTCGTGACCTTGGCGTACGACCTTCAAAACCGAAAATCTTTAAGGGGCCATATATGTGTCATAACATTAGGCCTACACACAGAGAAGCACAAAACAAAATAAAGCACACCACACGTCATAACATTAGGCCTACATACAGAGAAGCACAGAACACACCACACGTCATAACATTAGGCCTACACACAGAGAAGCACAAATCACACCACACGTCATAACATTAGGCCTACATACAGAGAAGCACAAAACACACCACACGTCATAACATTAGGCCCACACACAGAGAAGCACAAAGCACACCACACGTCATAACATTAGGCCTACACACAGAGAAGCACAGAACACACCACACGTCATAACATTAGGCCTACACACAGAGAAGCACAAAACACACCACACGTCATAACATTAGGCCTACACACAGAGAAGCACAGAACACACCACACGTCATAACATTAGGCCTACACACAGAGAAGCACAAAACACACCACACGTCATAACATTAGGCCTACACACAGAGAAGCACAAAACACACCACACGTCATAACATTAGGCCTACACACAGAGAAGCACAAAACACACCACACGTCATAACATTAGGCCTACACACAGAGAAGCACAGAACACACCACACGTCATAACATTAGGCCTACACACAGAGAAGCACAAAACACACCACACGTCATAACATTAGGCCTACACACAGAGAAGCACAAAACACACCACACGTCATAACATTAGGCCTACATACAGAGAAGCACAAAACACACCACACGTCATAACATTAGGCCTACATACAGAGAAGCACAAAACACACCACACGTCATAACATTAGGCCTACACACAGAGAAGCACAAAACACACCACACGTCATAACATTAGGCCTACACACAGAGAAGCACAGAACACACCACACGTCATAACATTAGGCCTACACACAGAGAAGCACAAAACAAAATAAAGCACACCACACGTCATAACATTAGGCCTACACACAGAGAAGCACAGAACACACCACACGTCATAACATTAGGCCTACACACAGAGAAGCACAGAACACACCACACGTCATAACATTAGGCCTACACACAGAGAAGCACAAAACACACCACACGTCATAACATTAGGCCTACACACAGAGAAGCACAGAACACACCACACGTCATAACATTAGGCCTACACACAGAGAAGCACAAAACAAAATAAAGCACACCACACGTCATAACATTAGGCCTACACACAGAGAAGCACAGAACACACCACACGTCATAACATTAGGCCTACACACAGAGAAGCACAAAACACACCACACGTCATAACATTAGGCCCACACACAGAGAAGCACAAAGCACACCACACGTCATAACATTAGGCCTACACACAGAGAAGCACAAAACACACCACACGTCATAACATTAGGCCTACACACAGAGAAGCACAGAACACACCACACGTCATAACATTAGGCCTACACACAGAGAAGCACAAAACACACCACACGTCATAACATTAGGCCTACATACAGAGAAGCACAAAACACACCACACGTCATAACATTAGGCTTACACACAGAGAAGCACAAAACACACCACACGTCATAACATTAGGCCTACACACAGAGAAGCACAGAACACACCACACGTCATAACATTAGGCCTACACACAGAGAAGCACAGAACACACCACACATCATAACATTAGGCCTACACACAGAGAAGCACAAAACACACCACACGTCATAACATTAGGCCTACACACAGAGAAGCACAAAACACACCACACGTCATAACATTAGGCCTACACACAGAGAAGCACAGAACACACCACACGTCATAACATTAGGCCTACACACAGAGAAGCACAAAACAAAGCCACAGGGATTTGAGGGAATTGATCCCCAAATACCAACCAATCCTTTCGGCTGCATCACTAGAGCCAGTGCAAATGCCTCCTAACACACATCTCACACTCCCCCCGCCCCCCGCCACCACCACCACCATCAACAGCATATCCACTTTTCGACACACACACACACACACACACACACACACACACACACACACACTCTCCCTACATGCACGAGTGGCTAAGCCATAAACAATCTTCCAAACACAGCCTTCTTTCTTTTCTCCTTGCATTTTTATTCTACTGCATTCTACTGTACCTTTTATTAAGAGGCTAGATCGTTGCGATCAATAAACACGGTGTTAAATTCAATGGAGTGGATGAGCAAACGTCCATTCCTCTTCTTCTTTTTTTCCAGTGGTGGAGTTTACACACCACGCAGTGTAGTGGGCGGGTGGAGGGAAGGGGGGGGGGGGGTGGCTGGGTGGCGGGAGAAGAAGAGCAGACTAATAATAATGAGGATCTTTAGAATGAGGGGGGAGAAAGATGCATACACACATGATCGCGTGTAATTATGCACGCATAAGCACAAATGCGCGCGCGTGCGCGCACGCACACGCACGCACGCAGCACACGCACGCGCACGCACACGCACACACGCACGCACGCACGCACGCACGCACACACACACACACACACACACACACACACACACAAACACAAAAATGAGAAGAAAAAACCCCGCACACAGACAGAGAGGGACAGACAAACAGACAGAGCCAGAGTAGAGACATAGAGACAAAGAGAGAGAGATGCCAACATTGACCACGAAAAAAAAATAATCTTTCGCTTTCTTGTCCTATGGCATTTCATGTCTTGTGATATGTAATGTAACCACACACTCTCACACCGTCTTCTAAAGTCCACCTATACAGATCCACACTAAAGGTTATGCCACAGTTACATGGTACTCGCTGATAGCGATCGCCCTTCCATATTATACAGTACTTTGTTTCAGTGTGACACCACTGACAAACTAGCCATGGAACCAAGGTTAAAGCCGGGCTCCACACATCCAATGTGAGTCGTATGGCTACCCAACTGTGACATCTGTGAGGCATGAATCTGATGAAAGACTACTGTCAACACGAATCTGATCAATCACACCTCTTTCGTTCTATTTCACGGAGACTCCAATACATGAATGTGATCAAAATGTAATATACTGAGATCCAAAAGATGGATGTGTCAAACTTTGTACAACTGTGAGTTCGTGCCTACATATAAAGTCTCTGAAAACACTGAGATTAAGACGCAATAAAGAATTAGCAAAATAACAGAGTTCTGTCAACATTATTTTACTCCTCAATTCAGGGTATGTGCTCTGGCGCGTGCGTGCGTGTGTGTGTGTGTGTGTGTGTGTGCGTGTGCGTGCGTGCGTGTGTGTGTGTGTGTGTGTGTGTGCGTGTGTGTGTGTGTGTGTGTGTGTGCGTGTGTGTGTGTGCGCATGTGTGTGTGCATGTATGTGTGTTTTCACAAATTCAGCAACTTACTGAACGTGCCAGCTCTACAACGAGCATTCGCTCCTGGGTTGCACGTTGGAAGGATTGTCTCACGGGTGTGACATAGGTAGCGGCAACACGGGTCTCTGTAACCGCTGACAAACAGCACACTACACCACTTCAGGTTAGCCCTGCACTGACTGACAATCGCTTGGTAAATCTTTACTGAGTCGGAGGGATTGTCTCATTGAGTGTAGCCTAGGCTTAAGCAACAGGACACTCTGTTCGGGTGACAAACACCACACTTATTGGGTGACAGGTTATTTACCCCAGCACTGACTGACAATCGTCTGGTAAATCTTTACTGCGTTGGGGGAGACTGTCTCATTGAGTGTGGCATAAGCTTTAAGAATGAAAACAACTCTGTTTGGCTGACAAATAAAACAGCACACCACAGCACTCATCGGGTGGCAAGTTACCCCCTGCACTGACTGACAATCGCTTGGTTTGGTAAATCTTTATTGCATTGGAGGGATTGTCTCACTGAGTGTGGCATCGGCTTTAAGAGTAGAAACACGGGTCTATGTTCCGTTGACAAACACCCAACAGAGCACTTATCGGGTGGCGGCTTACTCCTGCACTGACTGACATAACAGTCGCCTGGTAAAATCTGTATTGCCCTCAACACACATACATACCACTTGAACAGCCACTGTGATTCTTTTCTCTTCGTCCTTAGCGTTGTATTATTTGAGAGAGAGAGAGAGAGAGAGAGAGAGAGAGAGAGAGAGAGAGAGAGAGAGAGAGAGAGAGAGAGAGAGAGAGGCAGACAGAGACAGAGACAAAGACAGACAGGGAGAGTCAGACAGACAGAGACAGAGAAGGAGAAGAGAGACTGACCGACAGATAGAGAGGGGGCAATGGATTGCCTAGAAATGTCTGACAAGCAAACAAGATGCAACACAGAAGCCAAAGAGCACATCGGTGGTTTAATACCATCATTGTTCTCAGGTAAAGGCCAGAATGTGCTATCACAGTGACAACACAGAAGTCTGGTGATTCCTTTAAGGATCGTAAGTACTCCCAAAGAATGACAGTCCCTTCTAACAAACTTACCCCTCAACATGCAGACATTCAAGTGTACCAACACCCAGATCAAGTCCTACAGTGCATGGATCGACCCCCTCCCCCCTTCCCCATAACATGGTTACATCTAAAATGCTTAAAGAAGGCGCCAAGTGTTGTGACAACCAACATAATAGACAGTTTAAATACACAGTTCAACCAGTTTTCGTGGAGAAAGAGTAGAAAAATCAAAGTACTATGGAAAGAACACCAAAAAAAGAATACGCGCTGAATGACTGTTTAGCAAAAGCAGTCTCTCAATGTCACTGCATTACCTATGGCAACATTGTGAAACCTTGTATCACTGAGAGAGTTGGAAAAGCGTGAACTGATCTAGTTTGCTGTCATTGCAGATGATCGATAGCGAAGGAGCTATCCCTGGTTCGATCAATGTCATGCGAACTGGTAGGCCTAAAGATGCCCGGTTCAAATGGAGATGATTGGTTGCTGGTTAGGGAGGGACCAATAAGAACGATTCGATTACACTACCAGTTTAGCTTCAATTCGCTCGCAAAGTACAGCTTAGTTTGTTATTGACTCCAGACAAATTATGTGATCTTACGATTGAAATTTCATGGTTAGATAAAAGAAAGTATCCTTAGCTCATTCATTTAATTATTTTCGCCATAAACAATTCCGTATCATCATCATCATCATTATCATCATCATCATCATCATCATCATCATCATCCTCTTCTTCTTCTTCTTCTTCTTCATAATCATCAACATCGTCGTCGTCGTCGTCGTCGTCATCATTATCATCATCATCATCTTTTTCTTCTTCTTCTTCATCATCATCATCAACATCATCGTCGTCATCATCATCTCAGCCTGATCATCATCATCACCATCGTGATCTTTACTGTCACCATTATGTGAGTGTGCTTGTCAGTGTGCATATGTGTATGTATGTGTGTGTGTGTGTGTGTGTGTGTGTGTGTGTGTTGTGTGTGTGTGTGTGTGTGTGTGTGTGTGTGTGTGTGTGTGTGTGTGTGTGTGTGTGTGTGTGTGTGAGAGAAAGAGAGAGAGAGCGTGTGTATGCGTGCACGGGCATGTGTTTGATGCATTTGCGCACGTGAGTCATAAGTGTCAAGGAACAATAGTAACAGAACACAGTCGCACTCTTTCTGATGAAACCCGAAAAGTTCACGCTATCTATCGGACAGAAAAGGCTACAACCCACTTGCCAGGTCAATCAGTGCTCCAAACAACCACCTGGACAAGGACAGCGAAAACCAAACTGAAAATGCAAACACGGAGAATCAATCAATACAGGTTTCAAGAAATAAGTACACGACATGCACACAAAGCACGCCCATATATACATATCAGGGGCGAAGTTCTAAATCCCTCTCTCTCTCTCTCTCTCTCTCTCTCTCTCTCTCTCTTCTCTCTCTCTCTCTCACACACACACACACACACACACACACACACACACACACACACACACACACACACACACACACACACACACACACACACGCGCGCGCGCGCGCGCGCGCGCGCGCGCGCGCGGATGATCACTACCTCCCTATATTATAATGCAACCGACACACAAGTAAAACACATCCCTTCATTACCTCAAATAGGCTCACCTGCTTCACTAAACACTACATCAGCCTGGAAGTTCAAGCGGGCAGGGGGGGGGGGGGGGGGGGCGAACGAGAGAGACATTTGCTGAGGAAGGGCGAGAGAGAGAGAGAGAGAGAGAGAGAGAGAGAGAGAGAGAGAGAGAGAGAGAGAGAGAGAGAGAGAGAGAGAGAGAGAGAGAGAGAGAGAGAATCAGAGATACTGTAGAATCAAACAGACAGGAGAGTCAGGCTCACATAGAAACCAGCTAAACAAAACCTTTAACAAATTAAAAAAAAAAATTTTTAAGCGTTGCCCAAAACCAAACAAGATGCTCGTGTTTCTCTTCCACCACTCGTCTTTTAGTTGCAAAAGAGCCCATCCTTTCCATTTGACTTCTGTTTAGAACACATAACATCACCCGATCTGCCGAAGAAAAAACCTAGTTAAAGACGAAACAGTTAAATAAAGGGGAGACAAAACAACAGGCAGTATGGTAGTGGGGGTGGGGGAGGGACGGGGGCATTTTGACTGGAAAGGAGGGGGAGGGGAGGAGTGGTGTAAAATGCCCGTCTCCCAAATCGCGGCTGTAACATCAGTCAGCGTTTTATTGCTTGCCAGACCCGTTATGGGAACATTGTGGTGTGTGCGGCCAACAGCAAAGCAGCATTATGCAGGACTGTATGTTTGTGGGGACTGGGGGGGGACACGTTAAAACCTTGTCCTTTTATTGTTGTTATTTTACTTTGTTGTACTGTTTTGCAAGAACCAAGTTCAGTTTATTTTCCAAAAAACCCTAGGGGCACAAGAAAATAATCACAATTATATTGCGGCAATGAACAATATTTCACACATATTATAAACTTACAATAATCATCTACAAAGGCGCGTAAGAGAGAGTGAAGAGGGAGGGAGGGAGGGAGGGAGGGAGGGAGGGAGGGAGACAAACATACAGTCAGACGGAGAAGGACGGCAGACATTTCTACATCATAGTGACTATTATTGTAAAGTGACGCTTTGTTCTAACACGGGGAAAAACAACACCCAGTCCATCCACCGTGTCATATGGTGTGTACTGTCGCATGAAAATAGGTAGCTCGTAAAAATAAGTAGCTCGCTACCTATGACAGTGTGTATTTGCGACATTGAGCATGAACCACAAATTTCACTTTTTCTAGGGTTAGGGATAGGGTTAGGGTTAGAGAAATGGTTAAAGTACAGAAAAAGTGAAATTTGTGGTTGTCGCAAATACAGACTCTCATAGTAGCGAGCTACTTATTGTTACGAGCTACCTTTGTTCATGCGACATGTACAACGTGAAGAGAAGGGTCATGCAAAGGTCACGAAAATAGTCAACGCCAATCGAATCCCGTTACATTCATCGGAAGTATAAAGACACGAGAAGAAATCACTCCCGAATCATAATTATTACCCAGCTGATCTCTTACTTCTTCTTTGTTCCAATCATGTACTCCCCTTTTCGTTTCAATTCAGATGCACACTTTCAAAAATAACCCATCTTTGCTACGTCCTGTTTATTAGTCAAGGTAATGAAGTCATTGGAAGGACCACATCAGAAGACATAAAACATTGAATAGTTGTTATAGCTTTGATTTTTGTTTGTGGCACAAGCCACAAACCTATAACTCACTTTGTCGGTCGGTCTGTCGGTCGGTCCAAAATTGTCGCACATATTTTAATTTAGGAGAAAAAAAAATACTTGGACATAAAGTAACATTTCAGTTGTCATATCTACATATCTACAGTTCTGAATTAATGAAGTTCTTACGTATGGAAAGAATTGTATACTGAACAGAGCACATGAATCGTCATTTTAAAGCGTAGAAAATAATAAACATACGTAATACAGACACTGCAACAGACACGACGAGTATGCAGTGCTTTTTTCGATGAGCATAAGTAGGATAAATAGTTTTAAATGTTTTCCAAAAGATACAAAAAGTTAGAAATGGCGCAGAGATAACATTCTGGTTTACAGATTAAAATTATTGAAAAGCCAGGGGAAGCGACTCAGTGTATATAATGATTGCAGTGGTAAAAATAGACCGCACTTCAAATCGAGGCTGCTCTTTAAAATGATGTTTCGTTTTCAATTGTCGCACGCCACAAACGATTGCGAATCCGCGCTTGTATTATAGTTATCCTTCTTATGCTCTTGTACTGTTTGTTTGTTCGATTGTTTTTGCACTACATTAATATGTAAAACATATTTTCTAAATGAAGATAGCGTTTCATTACTTTGTTTAGTCATCGGTCACAATTTTGTCTGTGTACTTTTTTCTTTAATATAGGGCTTAATATAAGTCCTCTTGTCTATCTAATGAATACTGATTTTTGCTTGTGATTTCCAACAAATAAAATCTAAACAATGAACGGCAGGTTTAAGATGGCAACGAAAATCTAGAGGTCCTATATTGAACAGACGTTTTGCAAGAGTTCTCATATTTCGATTCTTCAAAGGAAATGTTGTAACCAATTCTGACCTCCTACATCAATCCATTTTCTTTCGAACGGTCAATGTAAACAGGACTACGCAAACGCCTCCTGAATAACAATAACAACAAAATCCCAAATCGTGGATTTCTCTTTTTTCAAATAGTTTAGTCAGTCAGTTGTACGGCATTAGGCTTACTGAAGGCAAATAAACGAAGATGAGTTTCTTTTCTCACGATGCTTGCTGTATCGCTAAACTAACATGTCAAACTCCTGAACATGGAGCCATTTCGTTAACACTGTTTGACCAAAGTTCCGAGGCTTACGCCGTAGTTGGACGCTCCACCAAATGGTCTATTAATGTTATCCAGCACAAACACACAGGGTCCGCTTCTGTCTGTTCCACAGGACCGAGCTATCCGGCAACACGTCCATAGTTATGTGGGCATGTGAATTATAAGATGTGGTGAATTAAATTAAACATTCGTTCATGCGGTAAATAAGGCGTTAGCAGACTTATTTCTAAGGTGGTTTTTTTTAGGGTGCGTGTGTGTGTGTGTGGGGGGGGGGGGGGGGGGGGGGGGGTGCGTGTGTGTGTGTGTGTGTGTGGGGGGGGTATGTGTGTGTTGAGAGAGAACACTGAACATAGAACACTGAACACATTTCATGAGTAGGCCATAGGCCCTTGTCACTGTGGGTGGTTACAAAAATGGATTAATCATCATCGATTTCAAAATACATGCTTGTGCAGATGTAATATACAAATCATTACTCTGTGTTGAGAGAGAGAGAGAGAGAGAGAGAGAGAGAGAGAGAGAGAGAGAGAGAGAGAGAGAGAGAGAGAGAGAGAGAGAGAGAGAGAGAGAGAGAGAGAGAGAGAGAGAGAGAGAGAGAGAGAGAGAGAGAGAGAGAGAGAGAGAGAGAGAGAGAGAGAGAGAGAGAGAGAGAGAGAGAGAGAGAGAGAGAGAGAGACGACACATTTTTATTTATACAGGGTAATGAGATAAGCATTGCTTTTTTACACTCAGCCCTGTGGGTAAACAAGAAAACTAACAGACCAACAAATAAATAATGCAAAAACATTATAAAGTAACATATAAGCATCAAAGCAATCCTTCAAACCATCATCAAAATTAACAATATATACAAAATAACAATGTAAGAGGGAGACGAGTTAAGGACAACAGACAGACAATCATCATCATCATCATATAGTAATAAGCCAAGTGTGTGTGTGTGTGTATGTGTGTGTGTGTGTGTGTGTGTGTGTGTGTGTGTGTGTGTGTGTGTGTGTGTGTGTGTGTGTGTGTGTGTAACACAAAACGGGCCTTATAACTCCGCCGTTTTTCGACCGAATCGCTTCAAATTTGCTGTGATCCCTAACGGGGCGATGGCAACGGCAACCGAGGCGGCCGTATCATTTGCGCGGTTTCGCAAATGCGCGAAACGCGCATCCGCCGGCCTCTCGGCGCCCGTATCTCCGGCGTTTCTGGGCTGATTGCCTTCGAATTTGGCAGGAAGATGACTGGGGCCGGGGACTATCCGTGTGCCAAACCGGAGATATGCCGGAGATACGGGCGCCGACAGGCCGCTTCACGTTTTCACAAACCGCGGCGTAACCAGACCCGACATTAACTCGAGATTTGGAACATGCATGACCAGGGGATAGTGACTATCATCGTCCAAATTTCAACAGCATCCGTTCATAAACACGCACTATAACCCGATTTATTTTGCAGGACGCTAATTTCAACCAACACTTGACACATAACCAAAGACTCTAAAAGGGGAAGATGGACTACTTAAGAGTTAGGGCGAGCCTGGCTGATAGAGTTATCGTTAGTGGGGTAGTTCACAGTGGCGGCTATGCAAAGACTCAGACTGGAATTTGAATGGAGAATTCAACTGGCTTATCGACGTGTTATGTCATAAAGATGTTTAAAAGGGACACAACCAGTGTTTCTGTCCTCACTACTCATATAGGGAACAGGGACCAGATGCCAGTCTTTTCTTTTCAATGTCTTTGGCTCTTTGCTTGCCTCCCCGAGAGAGAGAGAGAGAGAGAGAGAGAGAGAGAGAGAGAGAGAGAGAGAGAGAGAGAGAGAGAGAGAGAGAGAGAGAGAGAGAGAAACTGACTGGGGTGTGGGTGTGGGGGTGTGGGGGTGTGGGTGGGAGTAGAATGCAGCAAGCTTCCCCCCCCCCCCCCCCTAGGGATACTGGGAGGGGGGGGTCTTCCGCCCTTCTGGAAGTTATGTGCTTATAACTACCTCTAATCTGTCAGTCTCTTTGATTCTGCCTTTTCCCTTTGCATGCTGTTATCTACTATCGTTCTGCCTTTCCGGTCCATTCTCCTGCCTTTTTTCAAGAAATACTTTCAAAAAGATTTCCTCTAGCTGAAGTCAGACATGCTGGGCCTAATTATTCTTACTTAGGCGCATAACAGCAGCATGATGCATCTACGTTCGCAATTGACAGAAACATGCCTGAACGACCGAAGAAGAAGAACTTAGAAGAAGAAGAAGAAGTACTACTCTCTCACTCTCTCTCTCTCTCTCTCTCTCTGTGCACGAAGTCAAAGTGAAAATGATTATGAAACACCCTTTCTGGGATAGGTCAAGATGTGCCCCCCCCCCCCCCCCCTACATTTCAGGGGTGGTGGTGGGGCGGGTGCCTGCGCCTGTCCCTGTCTGTCTGTCTCTGTCTCTTTCTCTCTCTCTCTCTCTCTCTCTCTCTCTCTCTCTCTCTCTCTCTGTCTGTCTCTCTCTCTCTGTATTTGTCTGTCTGTCTCTCTCTCTGTGTCTCATGTCTCTGTATGTCTATGTGTCTCTCTCTCTGTCTGTCTGTCTCTCTCTGTCTGTCTGTCTCTCTCTCTCTTTCTCTCTCTCTCTCTCTCTCTCTCTCTCTCTCTCTCTCTCCGTCTGTCTGTCTGTCTGCCTCTGTGCCTGCTCCAGGCGGAGGAGGGGGGGGGGGGGCTGGAGGGGGGAGGGGGGGGGGGGAGGGGGGAGGGGGGCTGGTGGGGGGAGGGGGGCTGGTGGGGGGAGGGGGGCTGATGGAGGGGATGGTGGAGGGTGTTCAAGGGGGGGATGGGGGGGACGGGGATGGTTGGGGGTGGGGTACGGGGATGGTTGGGGGTGGGGTACGGTGGGGGGGGGGGGGGGGGGGTCATGGAGAAGAATGAATGCTTTTTTTGTTTTAGTTGTGGGTCCTCAGATTTATTAAAACGGAGCTACAATGGTTGAACCACAGATTAAGAACCTCTCTGGTTTACCTAAGTAGGCTTTCAGTTCGTTTTTCCTTTTAGTCCTTTGCCGATCTACGATCGCAAAGGAGTATGTTTTCGTTCAGGTTTGTTTCCTTTTTTTGTTTGTTTGTTTGTTCTTCTTTTCTGTCTGTCCCAAGGATCTCCCGAACCGCTTGACCGAATCGCTTCAAATTTTGTGTGGTTGTGTGTCTCCATGAGAGGAAGGCATCCGCGTAAACGTTTTGCCACCCTGACCTTGACCTTGGCGTATGACCTTGAAAACCGAAAACCGTTAAGGGGCCATAACTTCCACACCGCAGGTCCTAGAGTCTTCAAACGTGGCATGGAGGTACTTTCCCTTATGGCCGTTCTGCTGATGGCGTACCAATGAAGGTCAAGGACAAGGTCAGGGAGATCGGTATGCCTTGAAAGTGGTAGGGGTCTAATAATTGGGGTTTTCTCTCCCACGCATATCTCCCGAATCGCCTCACCGAATCGTTTCCAATTTGGTGTGGTGGCGTGTCACCATGACAGGAAGGCATCCGTGCATAAATTATTGCCGTTGTGACCTTCACCTTGGTGTATGACCTTGAAAACCGAAAATATTTAAGGGGCTATAACGTCCACACCGTTGGTCTTAGGGACTTCAAACTTGGCATGTAGGTACTTTGGCTTACGGTTGTTCTGATGATTGCATACCAATCAAGGTCACGGTCAAGGTCATGGAGATTGGTAGGACTTGAAAGTAGTAGGGGTCTAAAAATTGGGTTTTCAGCCACAAAAGTAAAAATATAATATTTCACGGACCCGGCGAAAACGGTACTCAGCATTACCGGTACTTGGCGTTACCTGTACTAGGCGTTACCGGTACTAGGCGTTACCGGTACGACGCGTTGCGCTAGTATAAGGAATTTGAAAAGCATGTGTGTGAGAGAGAGAGAGAGAGAGACGAATATACATTTGTAATAATATAATCCTTGAATTGTTTCATGAAAGATGGACGACTTGATATTTGTTTTAAATACACGGGTAATGCATTCCATAGTGAACCTCCGGAATAGTGCAGACTGGATTTATATAAATCTAATCTTGGTCTATGAAGAACAATCTTGTGTATGTGTCTCTTATTATTCAACTGAAATGTATTTGTTATTCTAGAAGGCGCCATTCCAATCATTATTTTGTGCATAAGCCTTCCTTTGTTAAATTTTAGTCTGTTTTTGAGTGGTAGAATATTCAGAACCTTAAAATCTTCCAAAGTTAAAGAAACTTGATTTTAAAAGAACCAGTTTTAAGGCACGATTATAAACGCGGACAAGTGATTTCAATGTCTTGTCACTGGCACAATCCCAAAGTGTCGAGGCATAGTCTATTAATGATTGGATGTGAGCACTAAAGAACTGTTTCTTAGCTTCGTAAGTGATAAAATGTTTTATTTTTGATAGCTGAAAGACTTTCTTTGATATATTTCTGCTTAATTGCGAGATGTGGTCATTCCAGGATAGGTTATTATCAATAGTTATACCTAAAACTTTGTGAGACTTTACTTGTTCTATTTTTTTAATTTACACAAATATTTAGTGTGGTATCTTGAATGTTTTGACCTTTCTGTCTCGTAGTTATTAAGATGTGTTTAGTTTTTTCTGCGTTCAGTGACATATGGTTACAGTCAGTCCACTTAACGAGTTTATTTACGCTTTCCTGCAAGTTTACATACACAGTGTTTATATTTTGATGTGACGAGTGAAGCGAGAGAGAGAGAGAGAGAGAGAGAGAGAGAGAGAGAGAGAGAGAGAGAGAGAGAGAGAGAGAGAGAGAGAGAGAGAGAGAGAGAGAGAGAGAGAGAGAGAGAGAGACTCAGAGAAACAGACAAAGACAGAAAGAGGGTCTTCAATTTTAAAAAAAACATGGCGACAGCATAATAATGGCGAGAACCTGAAAAGATAGATAGCCCCAGCAGGAAGTTGACCTAACTATGCACAGAACTACAATGCTAAACACTTTCATGTGCCAACGACAACGAAATAAACAGAGGCCCAGTGCTACATCATCCCGCACACTCTGGGGACCCCTGGCGCTTGGCGGAGGGTCCCCGTGTCTATGTGTCCCCGTCTCTATGTGTCATCAATTTTGTCTATGTGTCACCAAGTTTGTCTCTATGTGTCCACGTCTCTATGTGTGACCGATTTTGTCTCTTTGTGTCATCTCTATGTGTCCCAATCTCTGTGTGTCCTCGTGGAGAGAGGGGGGGAGGGGGAACTGAAATAAAACCAAACCCTGAACCTAATTTGAAACCCTATCCCCTATCTCGAAACTCGAACCCCGAAATCTGTCCCTAACCCTAACTAAACCGCATCCGTAACCCGAGGGGGCACCATAGAAGTAGAGTACCTCGATGGGGGGCACCTAGATACGGGTGCACATCGCTATGATCCCCGCTCAGCACTGCAGGCACAGACGGTGCAGTCTCCTTTGCTACTGGCAGCAGACACGCGAACGCCTCATGTCCATCCATATGCATAGGAACGCATCAACTACGACTGATCTCTGTAAGATGGGATCGAGGGGGACAAAAAGGGTATGTATGCATAATATACGGATACAGAAGAGATGAGGTGACGATGTGGGGGAGAGGGAGAGAGAGAGAGAGAGAGAGAGAGAGAGAGAGAGAGAGAGAGAGAGAGAGAGAGAGAGAGAGAGAGAGAGAGAGAGAGAGAGAGAGAGAGAGAGAGAGAGAGAGAGAGTAATGAACACTATTTTTAATTTCAACGGGTCAAATGTCCTTTAGAAAGGTCAAAGACATGCGACAGAAGCATAAGACTCAAAGACAAATACAGAGGCGAGACACAGGGACGCAAAAAACACAGCAAACATTCGTCATAAGAACATCAAAACGAAACACACGCATGTTAAAGGAAAAACCCCACCGCCTTTTCTACGATGACAAAACAATACAAAACGGGTAGACAAAAAGCCCTTCTATTTTGTTATTATCAGTCAAGGCTGCAACGTCATTTGTAGGCTGCATTGTAGATTCGACCGTAGGCAGCACCGTATATTCGTCTCTAGGTTGTACGGTATATTCCTCTGCAATTTTTCGACCGTAGTCTGCAACGTATAATTCGCCATGGATTTTCTTTTCGACTGTAGGCTTCACAGTATATTCGACTGAATTTCTACACACACACCCCTCCCCTCCCCGAACGGGTGCGATGTTTTCAATCCCAGCAGTCTCCAGCACGGTACAACAATCCCAGCAGTCCTCCAGCACGGTACAACAATGGCAGCAGTCCTCCAGCACGGTACAACAATCCCAGCAGTCCTCCAGCACGGTACAACAATCCCAGCAGTCCTCCAGCACGGTACAACAATGGCAGCAGTCCTCCAGCACGGTACAACAATCCCAGCAGTCCTCCAGCACGGTACAACAATGGCAGCAGTCTCCAGCACGGTACAACAATCCCAGCAGTCCTCCAGCACGGTACAACAATCCCAGCAGTCCTCCAGCACGGTACAACAATGGCAGCAGTCCTCCAGCACGGTACAACAATCCCAGCAGTCCTCCAGCACGGTACAACAATGGCAGCAGTCCTCCAGCACGGTACAACAATCCCAGCAGTCCTCCAGCACGGTACAACAATCCCAGCAGTCCTCCAGCACGGTACAACAATCCCAGCAGTCCTCCAGCACGGTACAACAATCCCAGCAGTCCTCCAGCACGGTACAACAATGGCAGCAGTCCTCCAGCATGGTACAACAATGGCAGCAGTCCTCCAGCACGGTACAACAATCCCAGCAGTCCTCCAGCACGGTACAACAATGGCAGCAGTCCTCCAGCATGGTACAACAATGGCAGCAGTCCTCCAGCACGGTACAACAATCCCAGCAGTCCTCCAGCACGGTACAACAATCCCAGCAGTCCTCCAGCACGGTACAACAATCCCAGCAGTCCTCCAGCACGGTACAACAATCCCAGCAGTCCTCCAGCACGGTACAACAATCCCAGCAGTCCTCCAGCACGGTACAACAATCCCAGCAGTCCTCCAGCACGGTACAACAATGGCAGCAGTCCTCCAGCATGGTACAACAATGGCAGCAGTCCTCCAGCACGGTACAACAATCCCAGCAGTCCTCCAGCACGGTACAACAATGGCAGCAGTCCTCCAGCACGGTACAACAATGGCAGCAGTCCTCCAGCACGGTACAACAATCCCAGCAGTCCTCCAGCACGGTACAACAATGGCAGCAGTCCTCCAGCACGGTACAACAATGGCAGCAGTCCTCCAGCACGGTACAACAATGGCAGCAGTCCTCCAGCACGGTACAACAATGGCAGCAGTCCTCCAGCACGGTACAACAATGGCAGCAGTCCTCCAGCACGGTACAACAATGGCAGCAGTCCTCCAGCACGGTACAACAATGGCAGCAGTCCTCCAGCACGGTACAACGATGGCAGCAGTCCTCCAGCACGGTACAACAATGGCAGCAGTCCTCCAGCACGGTACAACAATGGCAGCAGTCCTCCAGCACGGTACAACGATGGCAGCAGTAAACGATGGCAGCAGTCCTCCAGCACGGTACAACAATCCCAGCAGTCCTCCAGCACGGTACAACAATGGCAGCAGTCCTCCAGCACGGTACAACGATGGCAGCATTAAGTGACGTTGTGGAGACATTCTGCTCCTGCTTGGAAACCTTGGGCCCTCGTTGGCCCTCACTAATGTCCAGTTATCCCCCCTCCATGGCTGTGAAGACGACAAGAGTGACACCCCCTGCTGTTCGCGTCGTCTCCCCTTATTATGGCCCCCTTTACCTTCCAGCAAAGAGATTTACCCTGCTTCCAGTAAGGGGGTGATAAACTGTCTTGCTATAATGCACTGATAGATGCCATTAAACTATGCTATGCTATTAACGGTTAAAAGAGCTCAACAGACAGAAGCGCTGTTCATAATTGTCTGTCCGTCTGTCTGTCTGTCTGTCTGTCTGTCTGTCTGTCTGTCTGTCTGCCAGCCAGCCAGCCAGCCAGCCAGCCAGCCAGCCAGCCAGCCAGCCAGCCAGCCAGCCAGCCAGCCTGCCTGCCTGCCTGCCTGCCTGCCTGCCTGCCTGCCTGCCTGCCTGCCTGCCTGTCTGTCTGTCTGTCTGTCTGTCTGTCTGTCTGTCTGTCTGTCTGTCTGTCTGTCTGTCTGTCTGTCTGTCTGTCTGTCTGTCTGTCTGTCTGTCTCTCTCTCTCTCTCTCTCTCTCTCTCTCTCTCTCTCTCTCTCTCTCTCTCCCCCTCTCTCCCTCGCACGCACACACACACACTCACACGCGCGCGCGCTCGCACAAATGCACGCACTGACGCACGCTATGATCTCGGCTTAGATAATGTGAAGGTCTCTGTACACATGAACATTTTTCACTCTTTCTCCATAGCAACAGTGATAGGCCAGTCATAGTATGACTTGCATATAATTGTGTAGTCATGGTAAAGAGTGAAACATTTCCACGTATACAGAGACCTTTATTAACTAGACTACGTATTTCTTTTCCTGAGGAAATACGGCCCTGGTTGTGAAAATCAACCTCCCGAACACTGAGGAATTCCAGTCACTATATCACTGCCACTTCACCACATGCTTGGGTTGAGGTGATAAATCTTGTACACACGTCGCCACCTTTCTCTCCTAATAACATAAAACCCAACCCATTACTATCATTCAACCTTCACTGAAAAGCCCTATTTACATGAGAACGCAAACAGAGAAGAACATTTTCTCCACGAAAATACGCCATTTGACGAGAGAGAGAGAAAAGAAAAAACCCCAGCAGAAAGCCTATCATGTGTTTCTTTTTTATGATGACCTTTCCCATTTAGTGAGGTCGCATAAAGAAACATTGCTACTGTTCTTGCTCATCCACTCCCGATAAGACACTTTCAAATAAAGTAGTAAAATGGTATTACATCACATTTATTGGAAGATGTCTACAAAGCCTTACAAAAACTTTAGTAGACTATATCTAAAAAGCCTCGCAAAAACTGTGATTTGCAAATAAGGACGAGGACAATTTCCATTGATTCACTTTCAATGTTAACAAGGGCATCGCCGAGCGGCAGCAACGCATTGTAAGTGCATCGCCGAGCGGCAGCAAGGCATTGTGACAATGCAAACCCGGCCAGGAAATTTCGGTTTTCAAGGTCAAACGTCAAGGTCAAGGTCAACACGGTGTTGATTAACGAAAGGAAGCTTCCTTTTCAAGCTGTCTACCCCTCTGCCAATCTTAATCAAAATCCAAACAGTAGTTTTTAAGACCCAAAATTTGAAGCGATTCTGTTCAGTAGTTCACGAGATACAGCTGAACTTTTATACAAACTTCCTTGCACCATGGTACACCACCACACAAAACTTGAAGCGATTCTGTTCACTAGTTCACGAAATAAAGCTGGGGGGAAATTACATAGCCCAAAGAAGGAAATTTCGGTTTTCAAGGTCAAACGTCAAGGTCAAGGTCAGCACGGTGTTGATTAACGAAAGGAAGCTTCCTTTTCAAGCTGTCTACCCCTCTGCCAATTTTAATCAAAATCCAAACAGTAGTTTTTAAGATAATCGATACACAGACAGACAGACACACACACAGACACACAAACCGATCGCAATACCTCGGCCTCTGGCCGGGTAACAAAGAAGGAAATTGGGAATACACTGCAATGTAAATACATTATGAAGGGGAAAGGATGACTCGATAGAGACCATTCACTCTAACAACACGATGAGCTATTATGAAAGAGCGATCTGACTATCTGAGTGTGTGACTGTGATACTGTGATCTGTCTGTCTATCTGTCTATCTATGTATCTATCTATCTATATTTCCACTTGTTCCGGTTTTTGTTTAAATGTTCTGATATCTATCTATCTATCTATCTATCTATCCATGTGAACACGATAACGTTTGAACAGAGGAACCTAGGAGGCTCAAATGTTACATGTGGATCGGTATTTAGGATCTGATCGCTCTAGTTTCCTGTGTCATTGGAGGCGAGAAGAAAGAAAAACATTTCATGTTCTGTTGTTCCCTGAACAGCTCTTACTTTCCCTGCAGTCTTTCTCGCTTATGTGTCAGCTTCTTTCGTACTATTAGAAGAGAACAGCGAGAGAGAACAGGTGGCAAACAAAGGATTATAAATAAAGGGATTAAAACTCATCTGTTTGATGGGTGTTTTAACCTCAACTCCTCTTCTCCTTTTCCGTCTATTATCATCCTTTAAGGTCTCCGTACAATGAACATTTGTCTATATTCCCCGTGTCAACACAGGGATGTAAGTCATATTATGACTGGCCTATCACTGTGTTGCCATAGGGAAATAATAAAAAATGTTCACGTGTATTGAGACCATTACCCACAACTCATCTCACACTTGTTTGCTTTATTTATTAGCTTGTTTTTGGTCTTATTTGTTTTACTTAAGGAAGAGGACAGAGCTGTAGTGACATAGAACGATAGGTGAAGTAGGAGTGAACAAAAATATGAATTGATTTCGCTTGTATGTTTGTCGTTTTACTTACAGTGCAAATAAAGATAAGAATAGTACACTTGTGTGAGTCTGTGTTTACATATTGGTCTGTGATAATGCATCTTTGTGTTTGTGTGCGTGGATGCGCATTCGTGCGTACCTGCGTGCGTGTGGTCAGTCGTTTTTTTAATTTTTCTTGTGGTTTAAAAAAATAATCTTTTTCCAACTTGAATCACTAAAATCTTCCTTTGGTCTTATCCTTCTCGAAGCTATGTGGCTTTTTTTCCTTCTCGAAGAAACACCAAGAAGGCTGCAGGGGCGAGTGTCTGAATAATTGGCAGAAATCAGCTATTTATTGATTTATTGTCTAAAGCGGTTTAAGGTCTTTGGGCACAAACGAGAAAGAAAGGGGGAGATGAGGGTGGGGAGGGAGTGGGACAAAGAGAGACAGAGGGAGTGTGATGTAATCGTTTGAAGCATTTGACCCTAGAGGCACTAACAACTAAATCAGTAAGAATAGTCGGTGAAAGAGGAGAGAAAGAGAAGAAAAGAAAGAACAACAAAGAGAGAGAGAGAGAGAGAGAGAGAGAGAGAGAGAGAGAGAGAGAGAGAGAGAGAGAGAGAGAGAGAGAGAGAGAGAGAGAGAGAACACTGAACTGAACACTGAACACTGAAAATGGTTTACTGCCAGGCCACCTTTGCAAGGGAGGTAACAAAATATGACACAACATATTTAATATGGATAAAAAAAGAAACAGAAATCATGCACGAGTTAAGCTAAGCATATCGCATCAACATAAAAAAAATACAACAGTGGATTTCCTTAAACACTAAATGCATTGAATAGAGGTATTTATAAATTAAATCTAGTTTAAAAATTGTTCTTCCTTTCTCTTTAAGGCATAATATATAAACATTGCCACGGAGCGATTCATTTCGTTTTGCAATAGTACAGATAAATGCATATTTTCATATGTATTTTTGAAGGCTTTAGTTAAGTACTTTTGTCTTAACATTTCATACAGTGGACACACTAGCACAAAGTGCCGTTTATCTTCTATAGCGTTACAATGTGGACAGATCTTCGATTTATTTGAATATCGTCTGTGAAATTAATGAGAGACTTGTAATACAATCTTTGAGAGAGAGAGAGAGAGAGAGAGAGAGAGAGAGAGAGAGAGAGAGAGAGAGAGAGAGAGAGAGAGAGAGAGAGAGAGAGAGAGAGAGAGAGAGAGAGAGAGACAGACAGACAGACAGACAGACGCATACAGAGATAGGGTGGCGGACAGAGAGAGGGGTAGAGATAGGCAGACACACACACACACACACACACACACACACACACACACACACACACACACACACACACACACAGACAGAGAGAGAAAGGGGGGGGGGGGGGTAGCTGAACCAAAGATTGATTTGACTTGCACTTGAAGAAATATGGATGAGTAGCACTCTTGTACTTTACGTTCCCAACAAAAGCGCAAACAACAGACAGAGAACAAAGCACACCCTGATCACATCAACAGCTGCTTTCTGTTTAATTACTCATACACTACTACCACAAGACGTGGTTGTATTGAAGAAGGGATTTAGGGATCAGGATGATTTTTTTAAAAGCAACCACCGCCAGCAACAAGCGCAGAGATTGGGGTGATACTAAAACACTACTGGCCCCAGTCCAACCACTGATAGCAAGCAACACCACTCTGACCATCAGCAACTCAACAGCACACCCCGCACTCACACACACACACACACACACACACACACACACACACACACACACACACACACACACACACACACAAAGAGAGAGAGAGAGAGAGAGAGAGAGAGAGAGAGAGAGAGAGAGAGAGAGAGAGAGAGAGAGAGAGAGAGAGAGAGAGAGAGAGAGAGAGAGAGAGAGAGAGAGAGAGAGACTCAGAGAGAGAGAAACTTTATTTTACAAGAGAGAGCAGGTCTATGTGCACTATCAGCGCTGACAGACGATGATTGAATTAGGCCCTGATTGCACGCGACGAAGACCAGTCCCCCCCCCCCCCTCTCTCTCTCCCTCTCTCTCCCTCTCTCTCTCTCTCTCTCTCATCACAGCAGAATGACTGATTGATCACCTTTGTAAAGCTCCGTGTACATCCTGAAGCAGGGTGTTCATCAGTGTTGTAGGTACTTACACAACATGTTTGACAATTGTTTGACAAGGGACCGTGTCTTGTTGCTTTTGACTCGCTGACAGGTTATGCACACAAGCAGGCCTGCTTCTTTTGGTCTCAATTCCCCAAGACCCAAACAACATGGGCGACAGCGGACCAAATGCGTAAACAACGCACGCCAGTAGGTGTGAATGGCATGGCAGAAGGTGTGATAAAACCCTCGGATTGAAACAAAACAGATGCTTTGTATTACCCAGGACACAAGATGCACACGGAGCTTAAAGGGGCACCCTGACGGATGAGTTTTTGTAAGAAAACACCCTTACAGAGATTGCAACACTCACTTTGCTCTGGTTTCCTAGAAATCAAATCTTCGAATCGGCGATTCCTCCTTGGCGGAGGTGCTGGAAGTCAAATTCTTTCACCCAAAGAGAAGGCGTGTGCCGTCTCTTTTCTAATGGCCGCCAATTCGTTTGCACGAAATTTTCGAAATACAAGCCTTTTTTTTCTTCTTTTTTTTTTATAGATGTGCCGCCATGTGCCGCCATTAACAATTCTCGGTTAATTGTATTTTTCCCTTTTTTACCATACATAAAGCTGTATTTTAGGAACATTTTTAGCTAATAACCTTTTTGGAATACTAACCCTATCCCTAACCCTAGCCCTAACCCTAACCCTACCCCCCACCCTATAAGACGGAAAAACGCAACGAACCACAACTGTGACAAATCGCGGTGTACTGCAGTACATAGTGGGGGGTAGGGTTAGGTTTAGGGTTAAGGGTACCTCCCTAATAATTACTTGGATACCTTCCCACTGCGGCATATTGGGTAATGATCGAGCCGACAGGGCGGCCAAGAACGCCGCAGAGGGAAGGCTAGGTACCTTAACTAATATAAAACTATCAATAAAAGAATCAAAGAGCAAATTAAAAGTGGCAGCATTCCAAGAGTGGAGCAAAGAACTAGAAACCTATGCTAAAGCCCACTCTTGGGACCATACAATAGTAAGAGGCGGCTTATTCTTGCCTATTCAACCATCTTTTCAATCTCTAATTTTTAGGATTAGAACAGGATCTAATCCATGTACACACATAAAAGTTAAATGCGAATGTGGTAAAACCCTCAATGTGGAACACTTATTCGATCTGTGTACCACTATCATAAAAGAACTTGGTTTGTTAATTAAAAAACTAAAAATACATAATATAACATTTTCCAAACTAATAATACAAAGACATACTATAGAGGGGTGGGCCCCTTTGGTCTGGCTGGCCGAAACCTTAGTCCAAACCTCTGTTGGTCATTATTTTTGATCACGAGACATTAAAACAAAATAAGATTTAACCGTAAACATTTAGACTAGCTATTTTAATGACGGGGATAGGGTCCCTCCGGACAGCGGGCCGCGCACTCCACTCCCAATCCCAAAAACTGATTTTCTCCCTTTTTAACTGTCGGCATGTATTGCCGGTAGGACTCTTTTGAGTCCGAGTAAATTTTACTCCCCTCCCCCCAGTAGATGGGTGCGCGGCGCGACCTCCGGGGGGGGGGGGGGGGGGGGGTGCTCTCGTAGTCGCGAACGTTAAATTACGGTCAGGGTTATCCCAATGGGTCCCCCCGCACTTAGTGCTGGATCCATATAACGACGCCCTACCACTGTTTTGGCCGGGGAGGAGGGGTCCCTCTACCTCCCTCCCCCCGACCTAAACAAGTAGGAATCGTTAACTATCCCCGTCTGGCATCACCAGTTTTAAAATTGATAGATTTTAAAGATATTTTAACAACAAATTACGTTTTTAATACAGATATAACTTTGAATTATAATTTGAAACATAGGGTCCATAGAGTATAACTTTTTCCGCCCAGACTCGGCCAAAATATGTTAGCGCTTTTTAGAGTCTGCGGTGGTATTTAGTTTGTATATATTTTTGATCTATCTAGGGACCCCAGTTTCTCCCATCTCTTAATATTATCTCATTTTTATAAAAACAATTGATGTATCCTCTTTTAACCTTGTATAAATAGTTTTCCACTTTCAGTGGAAACCTTTTAAAACGAGATTTTTTCATAAATAAAGTTCAATAAAAACAAAAAATATGTAAATATCCTCGTTTTGACCTTCATTGGAATTTAAAAAATTTTCATTAAATCTTGTTCTTTTAAAATCAAAGTGGTCCTGAAATTTTAATCATTAGGCTCTCGCCAGGAGGGGTGCAGCTAAAAGTGTATTTTAATCAATCATTTTATCTAAAAGTAGAGTTTTAAAAAATAGAGTAGTCTCGTACGAGCCATGGCTCCTAAAAAGAAACACCTTGACCTTTATTCAAGATAAAAAACATTTATAGAAAGTAAAACAAAAATCTAAAGTAAATTTAAATTTCTTTTTTTTCCCTCCCCTCCCCCCCTCTTCCAATATCTAAAAATAAAACGTAATGTCCGGGAGGACGTAAAGAATAATTAAAAAAAAAAAAGGTTTAGGGCTAGGGTTAGGGTTAGTATTCCAAAAAGAGAATTAGCTGAAAATGTTCCTAAAATACAGCTTTATGTATGGTAAGAAAGGCAAAAACGGAAAAATACAATTAACCGAGAAATGCAGGGGGGGGGGGGGGGGGCACATCCTAACCCTAGCTCCAATTTTTGTTTAATGCACTACAAAAAAAGAAAACGCTTCAACCACAATGAGTGACCTCCACCCACCCCATCCAAAATGGCTACTCTCCGGCATCTCCGCCAAGGAGGAATCGCCGTTTTGACGGTTTAATTTATAGGAAACCAGAGCAAAATGAGTGTTCCGATCCTTGAAAAGGTGGTCTTTCTGGTGATTTCGACGTGTTTCTTGCAAAAACTCATCCGTCGGGGTCCACCTTTAAGGGTGGATGCAGTGTTGTTATCTGGAGTACATGCTGAAAGGATTCAACAACAAAAAAATACATGTACATTTCACATCTAAACAATTTAGGATATTATGGAAGTTACTGGAGATATTGCGTCCATAGAATGTCATGTGAAAGCTAACCGCTACCAAACAAATCGAAATAAGGGGCCGACATAGCCCGCGATGTGCTTCAATGCGAAGTCTTTGCGAACCG
>CM065698.1:16413909-16433909 GCA_017654935.2 Phymorhynchus buccinoides | reverse complement strand
ACTTCCCTTTGTCCTGCTCCAGCCTCTGAAAACAACCATTATGGCCAAGCCAAGAACTTCCCTTTGTCCTGCTCCAGCCTCTCAAAACAACCATTATGGCCAAGCCAAGAACTTCCCTTTGTCCTGCTCCAGCCTCTCAAAACAACCATTATGGCCGAGCCAAGAACTTCCCTTTGTCCTGCTCCAGCCTCTCAAAACAACCATTATGGCCAAGAACTTCCCTTTGTCCTGCTCCAGCCTCTGAAAACAACCATTATGGCCAAGCCAAGAACTTCCCTTTGTCCTGCTCCAGCCTCTCAAAACAACCATTATGGCCAAGCCAAGAACTTCCCTTTGTCCTGCTCCAGCCTCTGAAAACAACCATTATGGCCAAGCCAAGAACTTCCCTTTGTCCTGCTCCAGCCTCTGAAAACAACCATTATGGCCAAGCCAAGAACTTCCCTTTGTCCTGCTCCAGCCTCTGAAAACAACCATTATGGCCGAGCCAAGAACTTCCCTTTGTCCTGCTCCAGCCTCTGAAAACAACCATTATGGCCGAGCCAAGAACTTCCCTTTGTCCTGCTCCAGCCTCTGAAAACAACCATTATGGCCGAGCCAAGAACTTCCCTTTGTCCTGCTCCAGCCTCTGAAAACAACCATTATGGCCGAGCCAAGAACTTCCCTTTGTCCTGCTCCAGCCTCTCAAAACAACCATTATGGCCGAGCCAAGAACTTCCCTTTGTCCTGCTCCAGCCTCTGAAAACAACCATTATGGCCGAGCCAAGAACTTCCCTTTGTCCTGCTCCAGCCTCTCAAAACAACCATTATGGCCGAGCCAAGAACTTCCCTTTGTCCTGCTCCAGCCTCTCAAAACAACCATTATGGCCGAGCCACGAACTTCCCTTTGTCCTGCTCCAGCCTCTCAAAACAACCATTATGGCCGAGCCAAGAACTTCCCTTTGTCCTGCTCCAGCCTCTGAAAACAACCATTATGGCCAAGCCAAGAACTTCCCTTTGTCCTGCTCCAGCCTCTGAAAACAACCATTATGGCCAAGCCAAGAACTTCCCTTTGTCCTGCTCCAGCCTCTCAAAACAACCATTATGGCCGAGCCAAGAACTTCCCTTTGTCCTGCTCCAGCCTCTCAAAACAACCATTATGGCCAAGAACTTCCCTTTGTCCTGCTCCAGCCTCTCAAAACAACCATTATGGCCAAGCCAAGAACTTCCCTTTGTCCTGCTCCAGCCTCTCAAAACAACCATTATGGCCAAGCCAAGAACTTCCCTTTGTCCTGCTCCAGCCTCTGAAAACAACCATTATGGCCAAGCCAAGAACTTCCCTTTGTCCTGCTCCAGCCTCTCAAAACAACCATTATGGCCAAGCCAAGAACTTCCCTTTGTCCTGCTCCAGCCTCCCAAAACAACCATTATGGCCAAGCCAAGAACTTCCCTTTGTCCTGCTCCAGCCTCTGAAAACAACCATTATGGCCGAGCCAAGAACTTCCCTTTGTCCTGCTCCAGCCTCTCAAAACAACCATTATGGCCAAGAACTTCCCTTTGTCCTGCTCCAGCCTCTGAAAACAACCATTATGGCCAAGAACTTCCCTTTGTCCTGCTCCAGCCTCTGAAAACAACCATTATGGCCAAGCCAAGAACTTCCCTTTGTCCTGCTCCAGCCTCTCAAAACAACCATTATGGCCAAGCCAAGAACTTCCCTTTGTCCTGCTCCAGCCTCTGAAAACAACCATTATGGCCAAGCCAAGAACTTCCCTTTGTCCTGCTCCAGCCTCTCAAAACAACCATTATGGCCGAGCCAAGAACTTCCCTTTGTCCTGCTCCAGCCTCTCAAAACAACCATTATGGCCGAGCCAAGAACTTCCCTTTGTCCTGCTCCAGCCTCTCAAAACAACCATTATGGCCGAGCCAAGAACTTCCCTTTGTCCTGCTCCAGCCTCTCAAAACAACCATTATGGCCGAGCCAAGAACTTCCCTTTGTCCTGCTCCAGCCTCTCAAAACAACCATTATGGCCGAGCCAAGAACTTCCCTTTGTCCTGCTCCAGCCTCTCAAAACAACCATTATGGCCGAGCCAAGAACTTCCCTTTGTCCTGCTCCAGCCTCTCAAAACAACCATTATGGCCGAGCCAAGAACTTCCCTTTGTCCTGCTCCAGCCTCTCAAAACAACCATTATGGCCAAGCCAAGAACTTCCCTTTGTCCTGCTCCAGCCTCTCAAAACAACCATTATGGCCGAGCCAAGAACTTCCCTTTGTCCTGCTCCAGCCTCTCAAAACAACCATTATGGCCGAGCCAAGAACTTCCCTTTGTCCTGCTCCAGCCTCTCAAAACAACCATTATGGCCAAGAACTTCCCTTTGTCCTGCTCCAGCCTCTGAAAACAACCATTATGGCCGAGCCAAGAACTTCCCTTTGTCCTGCTCCAGCCTCTGAAAACAACCATTATGGCCAAGAACTTCCCTTTGTCCTGCTCCAGCCTCTCAAAACAACCATTATGGCCGAGCCAAGAACTTCCCTTTGTCCTGCTCCAGCCTCTCAAAACAACCATTATGGCCAATAACTTCCCTTTGTCCTGCTCACGCCGCGACGTGCATAGCGCAGCACCAGGGGACAGGGCCCACAATCAATAGCACGTCTGTGGAGCCCGTTGGTTGTCGAAGCAACCACTCCTGTCGACCAACCATGTTTATCAACCCTTTTATAACCACGTTTATCAACCCTTTTACAACCACTTTTATCAACACTTTTACAACCACTTTGATCGAACGTAACCACTGTTGTCAACACCTTCCACCCACGCTTAGTTTTGTCGAACGTAATCACTTTTGTCAACACTTTCCAAACCACTTTGATTGAACCAACCACTTTTGTCAACACTTTCAAAACCACTTTGGTCGAACCAACCATGTTTGTCAACACTTTCCAAACCACTTTGGTCGAACCAACAACTTTTGTCAACTTTCCAAACCACTTTGGTCCAACCAACCACTTTTGTCAACACTTCCCAAACCACTTTGATTGAACCAACCACTTTTGTCAACACTTTCAAAACCACTTTGGTCGAACCAACCATGTTTGTCAACACTTTCAAAACCACATTGGTCGAACCAACCACTTTTGTCAACACTTTCCAAACCACTTTGGTCCAACCAACCACTTTTGTCAACAATTTCCAAACCACTTTGGTCGAACCAACCACTTTTGTCAACACTTTCCAAACCACTTTGGTCCAACCAACCACTTTTGTCAACACTTTCCAAACCACTTTGGTCCAACCAACCACTTTTGTCAACACTTTCCAAACCACTTTGGTCCAACCAACCACTTTTGTCAACACTTTCCAAACCACTTTGGTCCAACCAACCACTTTTGTCAACACTTTCCAAACCACTTTGGTCCAACCAACCACTTTTGTCAACACTTTCCAAACCACTTTGGTCGAACCAACCACTTTTGTCAACACTTTCCAAACCACTTTGGTCCAACCAACCACTTTTGTCAACACTTTCCAAACCACCATGGTCCAACCAACCACTTTTGTCAACACTTTCCAAACCACTTTGGTCCAACCAACCACTTTTGTCAACACTTTCCAAACCACTTTGGTCCAACCAACCACTTTTGTCAACACTTTCCAAACCACTTTGGTCCAACCAACCACTTTTGTCAACACTTTCCAAACCACTTTGGTCCAACCAACCACTTTTGTCAACACTTCCAACCACTTTGGTCCAACCAACCACTTTTGTCAACACTTTCCAAACCACTTTGGTCCAACCAACCACTTTTGTCAACACTTTCCAAACCACCATGGTCGAACCAACCACTTTTGTCAACACTTCCAACCACTTTGGTCCAACCAACCACGTTTGTCAACACATTCCAAACCACTTTGGTCGAACCAATCACGTGTGTCAACACTTTCCAAACCACTTTGGTCCAACCAATCACGCATGTCAACACTTTCCAAACCACTTTGGTCGAACCAATCACGCATGTCTACAGGCCACAAAAGTGGGGACCTTGCCCCAAGCAAAAGTCGACATAAGAGGTTGGTTCGACAAAAGTGGTTTTGAAGGTGTGGACAAAAGTGGTTAGGTTCGAGGAAATTTGTTGAAAAGGGTCGACACAAATTATTGGTCGACAAGAGTAGCTGATTTGACCAAAGTGGAGCCCACACACGTGAAAGGAAAACAACCGCATATTGCCACCACTCACAACACAACTTGTTCGTGTCAAACTAAAATTGTATCGGTTGGTCTAGTGCAAACATATAACTTATAAATTTGCAAGCTGAAAGAATCCCTGACGTGATGGGATGGGAACATTCCAATAAAGAGAATCCACTCTTCAATACTGCAGGCTTAAAAAACAACAACAGAGAATCGGGAAAATAATACTAAATCGACTTCGACTCTATGAAAACAAAGGCATTTGTAGTGAATACATAAAAATGCTGTGTATACAAAAAACAGAAATAATAAGTTGTACATACGAAACGAAAACATCTGGGTGGTGGTTTTTTTACATTTTGATTTCTATGGAAATTCTCAAAATCGCAAGTTGTTATCAAATCTAACACATGCTCCCATTTCCCTTCTTTCTCTCTTTTCATAATATTCTCAAACGATACAATCTCCACTTCAGAGCACACACCATAGAGGTGGGGAGAAAAACCGGTTTGAACCGAAAAACCGGTGCTAAACTTTTGCGGTTTAACTGCAAACTGAAAGTAAGTTTTTCTTAGAATGACGCCGCATTCTTTTGAACAACACTGATTCTCAGCGCAGATTGGGTGTTTGTAAACCAAGAGTAGCTGTTTCTAGTTTGTGGTGATGTATGGCTTTGATTTTGACTGAATGTTGAGTTGAGTGTGTGTGTGTCATAAGTCATAAGTTTCTTTAATGTGTATGTGTGTGTGTGTGTGTGTGTGTGTGTGTGTGTGTGTGTGTGTGTGTGTGTGTGTGCGTGTGCGCGTGCGTGTGCGTGCGTGCGTGTGCGTGTGCGTGCGTGCGTGCGTGTGTGTGAATATTCTGACAAATAAATAAGTGTTAGCATAGGTGAAACTAGTGATGCGAGTACTGGTTAATAACACCGGTTCGGTAAAACCGGTTCGCATAGGGAAAACCGGTTCGGATTTTTGAACCGGTTCTCAACTCTACACATCAACGTGTTCAACTGATGCAAATAACTGAGATAACAGCGCTTAGACGTTCCAATGACCGTTCACTTTGACGAGGAGACAAGACTACCCGAGGTGAAGAATGATAACGGGAGGGTGTGAGAGAACAGCATGGGCGAGAACAGAGGGTCTTTGGAATGGTCCTCTGTGCACGTTATCTATGAAGGACCCTCTATGAACGGGTGGACCAGGGTGGGAGAGAATGGTCCTCTATGCACGTTATCTATGAAGGACCCTCTATGAACGGGTGGACCAGGGTGGGAGAGAATGGTCCTCTATGCACGTTATCTATGAAGGACCCTCTATGAACGGGTGAACCAGGGTGGGAGAGAATGGTCCTCTGTGCACGTTATCTATGAAGGACCCTCTATGAACGGGTGGACCAGGGTGGGAGAGAATGGTCCTCTATGCACGTTATCTATGAAGGACCCTCTATGAACGGGTGGACCAGGGTGGGAGAGAATGGTCCTCTGTGCACGTTATCTATGAAGGACCCTCTATGAACCAAGGTGGGAGAGAATGGTCCTCTATGCACGTTATCTATGAAGGACCCTCTATGAACGGGTGGACCAGGGTGGGAGAGAATGGTCCTCTATGCACGTTATCTATGAAGGACCCTCTATGAACGGGTGAACCAGGGTGGGAGAGAATGGTCCTCTGTGCACGTTATCTATGAAGGACCATCTATGAACGGGTGGACCAGGGTGGGAGAGAATGGTCCTCTGTGCACGTTATCTATGAAGGACCCTCTATGAACGGGTGGACCAGGGTGGGAGAGAATGGTCCTCTATGCACGTTATCTATGAAGGACCCTCTATGAACCAAGGTGGGAGAGAATGGTCCTCTGTGCACGTTATCTATGAAGGACCCTCTATGAACGGGTGGACCAGGGTGGGAGAGAATGGTCCTCTATGCACGTTATCTATGAAGGACCCTCTATGAACGGGTGAACCAGGGTGGGAGAGAATGGTCCTCTATGCACGTTATCTATGAAGGACCCTCTATGAACGGGTGGACCAGGGTGGGAGAGAATGGTCCTCTGTGCACGTTATCTATGAAGGACCCTCTATGAACGGGTGAACCAGGGTGGGAGAGAATGGTCCTCTATGCACGTTATCTATGAAGGACCCTCTATGAACGGGTGGACCAGGGTGGGAGAGAATGGTCCTCTATGCACGTTATCTATGAAGGACCCTCTATGAACGGGTGGACCAGGGTGGGAGAGAATGGTCCTCTGTGCACGTTATCTATGAAGGACCCTCTATGAACGGGTGAACCAGGGTGGGAGAGAATGGTCCTCTATGCACGTTATCTATGAAGGACCCTCTATGAACGGGTGGACCAGGGTGGGAGAGAATGGTCCTCTGTGCACGTTATCTATGAAGGACCCTCTATGAACGGGTGAACCAGGGTGGGAGAGAATGGTCCTCTATGCACGTTATCTATGAAGGACCCTCTATGAACGGGTGAACCAGGGTGGGAGAGAATGGTCCTCTATGCACGTTATCTATGAAGGACCCTCTATGAACGGGTGGACCAGGGTGGGAGAGAATGGTCCTCTGTGCACGTTATCTATGAAGGACCCTCTATGAACGGGTGGACCAGGGTGGGAGAGAATGGTCCTCTGTGCACGTTATCTATGAAGGACCCTCTATGAACCAAGGTGGGAGAGAATGGTCCTCTGTGCACGTTATCTATGAAGGACCCTCTATGAACGGGTGGACCAGGGTGGGAGAGAATGGTCATCTATGCACGTTATCTATGAAGGACCCTCTATGAACGGGTGAACCAAGGTGGGAGAGAATGGTCCTCTATGCACGTTATCTATGAAGGACCCTCTATGAACCAAGGTGGACCAGGGTGGGAGAGAATGGTCCTCTGTGCACGTTATCTATGAAGGACCCTCTATGAACGGGTGGACCAGGGTGGGAGAGAATGGTCCTCTGTGCACGTTATCTATGAAGGACCCTCTATGAACCAAGGTGGGAGAGAATGGTCCTCTGTGCACGTTATCTATGAAGGACCCTCTATGAACGGGTGGACCAGGGTGGGAGAGAATGGTCATCTATGCACGTTATCTATGAAGGACCCTCTATGAACGGGTGAACCAAGGTGGGAGAGAATGGTCCTCTATGCACGTTATCTATGAAGGACCCTCTATGAACCAAGGTGGACCAGGGTGGGAGAGAATGGTCCTCTGTGCACGTTATCTATGAAGGACCCTCTATGAACGGGTGGACCAGGGTGGGAGAGAATGGTCCTCTGTGCACGTTATCTATGAAGGACCCTCTATGAACGGGTGGAGCAGGGTGGGAGAGAAGTTTGTAGTGCTGTTACCAAAGCAGGGAACTGGAAGACGGAGCTGTGGTAAAGGGATGGGAAGACGTGGCATAGAGTACATGACAGGACTCAGGTGTTGCATTTGCCAGCTGCCATATGTACATCACAATGGTGAAAGGAGGCACATGACAAGCGTCAAGCTGGTTGATGCCAATATTCTCCTTTGGATACATTGTTAAAGCGTTAATTTTGTGGTGTTGGTGAATAAAATATATATATTTGAACCAACTAGTATAGAGGGAAAAGAGTCGATAGTATAATTGACACATGAAAAAGAGAGGCAGATTCAATATGTGAAAAACTCACTCTTTTATTTCCTCGCAAAACCTTCCAAGAAATTATTGACACTGATATGGTAAACACATAATTTCTTATATAATGCCACGAAAGAAAATAAAACAAAAAGCACAAGGTACAGTTGGTGACAAAGTAAATGTAGCAAATAAAGTATAGTAAACCATATTATGCTTGTGTAACCATGCGTGTAGAGCGTTATTAGGTGATCAAAGCGTGTGCACCAGAGCTAGAGTATACACACCTATTGGGGTCTGCAACGAACAGCTTTTGCAAGAGTGAATGCCCTTGGAGGGTGGGGGAAGATGGCTCAGTACTGACCAGACAGGGGGATAACTCTCGCCAATAACCCCTATTTGATGCCACTAAATGGCTACCTTTCGCAAGAGTGAATGCCCTTGTCAGTACTGACCAGCAAGAGCAATTACTCTCACTGTCAAGGGCGTTAATAACCCTAGTTGCAAAGGCCTATACATAGGGTTCGGTGTGTGCACACTGTAGGGTCTCCAGGGTTTGGAGAGACATCACTATCAGTCTGTACTATCACCAGATAGACTTTAACAACAAGTCTGTCTGCTATCACCGGTTCACATTAGCCTGTAGTGTGTGTGTGCTTATGTACAATTACGATATCCCAAATGATGTTCATGCATAACTTCATTTCTAAGTGACATAGACTGTCACATCGCACGGCTTATATGGTTAACGATTAGGCAGAGCCGTTCTATCAGTTTTGAGGTAAAAGTGTGTGAAGGGTTTCCAGACTACCACAGGCTTCCTTCCTTCTGAAGCCCCTAGAATACCAGTGTCTCTGAGCAGACACAGGGCTTCTTTAGGCCTCCCCACAACACTGCCGCCTTACTAACTGCAGTCAGCATCCACGGACAACTAATCGAACAAGTCTGCAGTCCGCTTCAATTGATTCAATTCACACAGTCCACTTCAATTGACACTCTGACTCTCTGGACGCGTTCAAGGCCGGTCTAAAAACTCATCTCTTTTCTAAGTTGTAGTTGACATGCATAGGTTGATTGTGCAGTGTGAACATTGAGTGGTGTGTGTGTGTGTGTGTGTGTGTGTGTGTGCATGCATCGTGTATGTGACCCCCACCCACCCCCCGCATCACCCCCCTTCTCACCCTCTCCCCTTCATCGTCTTCCTTTGTGTGTGTGTGTGTGTGTGTGTGTGTGTGTGTGTGTGTGTGTGTGTGTGTGTGTGTGTGTGTGTGTGTGTGTGTGTGTGTGTGTGTGTGTGTGTGTGTGTGTGTGTGTGTGTGTGTGTGTGTGTGTGTGTGTGTGTGTGTGTGTGTGTGTGTGTGTGTGTGTGTCAGTGTGTGTCTAAATGGGAATGTTTATAGTTTTATTTCTTTGTAAAGCGCCATTAATAGAATTTTCTAGATATGTGCGCTATGTAAGTGCCAATTATTATGATGATTCCAGGCCACAATCCACAGGACTCAACTGATCGACATCTTTCACGACTCAGTGGAGAGAAAAACACACAACAAACTGGCCACAACGAGAGAAAGATACGCACCTACAAAGAAGAAAATGTGAGGAACACCCAAAGAATGCAAAGGTATTGGTTGACAGTGTCTGATCTTGGCTGACTGCAAAGTAGGCCCTGTCATTGCAGAACTGGGGGAACAAACAAAGATGGTAAAAACAACAAGATAGCAAAGCCATATCAACTGTACTCCCAGCTACTGATGAAAGCCAAGGGAGATAATTGTCGATGTTCGGGTTATTGTAGATTTTTTGGTGGTAAAACAAATGCTATTGTGTTTATACCCAGCAATTTATTAGTTTACCAAAACAATCATAAGTAACACTTTTTACCAACATCCATCCATTTTCTGTTCAATAATCAGTGTTCTTTGATATATTCAAATCTGGTTCATAGGGATTACGTTGATATGGCTTGTCACTTGGTCATTCTGACACCACGGGTCGCATCTAGAATGCCTAAGGTACCATTCTGCCAAGTTACATTAAGATTGGTTCAATAGTTTAGGCGATGTGAAGTGGAAGAATATTTGTAATCACACACACACACACACACACACACACACACACACACACACACACACACACAACAATAACAACAACAACAACAACAACAACAACAACAACATACAGTATTTATACGGCGCTGAATCTTGATAGAAATCAAATCGAAGCGCACACACACGTTAGCATTCATAGCGCATTCAAACAAAAACGCAATGCAAAGCGAACACACGGATAACATAAATGGAATACAGCAGAAACAGACCTAATGGCAAGAGAGAGAAGAGAAAGAGAGCGGAGCTTTAATGACGGGGGAACAGGTGGGTTTTGAGGTTAGCTTTGAAAGCAGAGAGGATCGGTCGCTGACAGAGGGAGAGAGGAAGTTTGTTCCAGGAGGTCGGTCCTGAGACAGCAAAAGAGCGCCGACACACACATACGCACGCGCACACATTCCTTGAACCCACCACCAACACAAACCTCCACACACCACAAACACACACATTACCCAAAGCGTTCAGTTTCCTACTCCAACCCCCCATCCCCCCAGCAGCACAATGGCGGGTGTCACATGAGGGCCACAGCAGAAGGCTTTATTGTCCCTACTGCCCTCACCCCCTACCGCTTGATAGGTGTCTGACAGCCCTGTTCAGTAGCAGGAAAGGGGGAGTATTGTAAAGGAGGGGGAGATTAATGTCGCTTTTTGATCCAGACTGACCACTAGCTGTACACAAACAGGAACAGAATGCTGTACAGTGGAACCTCCCTTATAGCGCCCAAATACATCATCCAAAATCGGGTCTTAAATGGGAGACGAAACTTGGCCGTCGGACACACCGGTTCGGGGAAAGTTCTTCGGCTCTTCGGAGGATCTTCGGCGGACGGCAGCCTTCGTCCGGGCCTCTGGGGTTCCTGTCTGAGCGAACGATGAAGAAGAAGAAATGGGAGAGAGTTGCAAAAGAGAAGTAATTGTAATACTTACAAACAAGGGCAATGTTTCAGAGGTGTAGGTCTTCCTCTTCTTGCGTACACCCGCTACACGACCAGGCCAGCTCCCTTGACAAAATAGTGCTCCGGCTCTTCCTTGGATCCACGGAGTTTGGTGGACAGCGGTATGCTGATGGCCCACACCTCTTCTCTTGCCTCATTGTGAAGGAGACATATCTAGGACATGTTCTGTTGTTTGGAATTCTAGACCACAGGGACAGAGAGGTGATGGTGCCAGCTTCATCATTCGGTGCATATGGTTGTTGAGTCTGTTGTTATGGTTGGTGCGCAATCGCAGCAGAACGACGTGTTCCCGGGTTAGTAGACGTAATCGTCCCTCTGCACTGGTGGACTTGTTAAAGCCTTAATTATTGTCTTCTTTTCGTGAAAGCTGACACTAATGATGAGCTGCTCTCATCGATCTGGATCCCTCTTTTGCAAGGACGTCCGCCTGCTCGTTTCCTGGAATTCCACAGTGGGCCGGAATCCACTGCCGGAATCCACTGCAGGAATGCCCTTCCTTTCCTGGCAACGTGCTGTAGGGCCCTGGATATAGGGAGCTTGTCGTTGCCTGAGCCTCGGGGGTCCAGAAAGCCTGATATCCAGGTCCGCACCACAGTCCCTTACCTTTCTGATAGAGACGAACAGGCCAATGGAGTAAAGAAGTCCCTGGCCATGATTGAAGAGAGCTACCCAAAACGAAGCATACATCCATGTATAGACTGATGGGTCAGCTACCAATGTAGTGTCTGATAGTGGTCGGTAGTGGCAGGCATTCTCATTGTTTCCCAGGAGGTGAGACCACAACAGCAAGTGTACAGGTTGTTTTCCTCTCGGATGTCCTCGCTATTCTGCAGGCGAAATGGGGGTCTTATAAGGGAGGTTCCACTGTAGTAGACTGTCTAGGGAAGTCCAGGAGAGAGAGAGAGAGAGAGAGAGAGAGAGAGAGAGAGAGAGAGAGAGAGAGAGAGAGAGAGAGAGGGGAGAGAGGAGGGGGGCAGGCGGACAACAAAGGACCTAGGTACTGCGATAGTTATGAACCACAAGGTGGTCTTTCACCCACAAGGTACTACCCACACCAGTCTGCTTTATGCTTGTGTTGTGTTGGTTCAACCTTTTCAGGACGGTTTGTTTCCACATTCTGCGTTCATCTACTTCATTGATTTCACCCCCCCCCCCCTCCCTTTCCCATTAACACAGAAGCTTCAGGGTGCAAATGATAGTGGAGGGTAGTGAATTGTAAAGGTGAATATTAGTAGTTCGTCATTTAAATGAACGGTAAAGGTCAAGATGTGCCCCCCCCCCCCCCCCCTACATTTCTCCGTTAATTGTATTTTTCCGTGTTTGCCTTTCTTACCATACATAAAGGTGTATTTTAGGAACATTTTTTTTAGCTAATAACCTTTTTGGAACACTAACCCTAGCCCTAACCCTAACCCTATAAGACGGAAAAATGCAACGAACCCCAACTCTGACAAATCGCGGTGTACTGCAGTACATAGTGGGAGGTAGGGTTAGGCTTAGGGCTAGGGTTAGGGATAGGGTTAGTATTCCAAAAAGGTTATTAGCTAAACATGTTCCTAAAATACACCTTTATGTATGGTAAGAAAGGCAAAAACGTAAAAATATAATTAACCGAGAAATGTAGGGGAGGTGGCACATGATTGAATCAAGCGTCAAGTTTGCTATTGTATTAACTTGCAATTGTATTGATCAAAACCAGACGAATACAAAACAAATCACGATGTTTAATCAAGTTTAATGTTGTTATCCATTCATTCATTACCATTTATGAACACAACATTGCAAAAGAGACAACATTACATTTTAAAAGGTGTCCCAACACTTTAGAATGCCTTTAGTTACTCTCTCTCTCTCTCTCTCTCTCTCTCTCTCTCTCTCTCTCTCTCTCTCTCTGTCTGTCTGTCTGTCTGTCTGTCTGTCTGTCTGTCTGTCTGTCTGTCTGTCTGTCTGTCTGTCTGTCTGTCTCTCTCTCTCTCTCTCTCTCTCTCTCTCTCTCTCTCTCTCTCTCTCTCTCTCTCTCTCTCTCTCTCTCTCTGTGCGTGCGTGCGTGTGTTTGGGCGCCCACACGCACACGCGCACGCACACGCACACGCGCACACGCACACGCACACACACACACACACACACACAAGCTTTGTCGGCTTATTCTTTAACCCTCAATAAAGATGATTTCGACTTGACTAGACTTGACACACACACTTCCCTCTTCTCGTCACCCACCCGCCCCCCTCACCCCTCTCAATAACACAACAATAAACGTCAGACCCGAATGTATTTACTGACATCTCAAGCAGAGAGGGGATGGGAGAAAACTGCATCGATGGTGGTTCACTTGAATGCCAAACGATCCCATCATTATTCGCGGTTACGTGCCAAGCGGTACGATCGCACACTACCCTACAGAAGGCTGGTGATACCTTCCGACTGTTAAGACCTGGAACAATGGCAGCATCTTTTCTGCATGTACATTCCCCCTCCACTAGTACCTCCCTCCTCCCTGGGGGCAGACAGAGCGAGGGCCAAAAGCTCTCACTACAAAGAAACACACATGATGGGTTTGCCTTCTATTCCTTTCTAGTTTGCCTTTCCTTCCAGTTTCCACCAGGTGAAAAGGGTTAGGTAAACACGGCTGATGGCGTTGTTTGAAAGCAAAACAGGTCTAATGCATTGCTACCATGCACGATGAAAGGAACTCTCTCTCTCTCTCTCTCTCTCTCTCTCTCTCTCTCTCTCTCTCTCTCTCTCTCTCTCTCTCTCTCTCTCTCTCTCTCTCTCTCTCTCTCTCTCTTCTGCAAAATGAGAACAAATAGCAAGAGATGTGGCTATGTTCGTTCGATATGCACTTTGTCTAAGAGAAGAATCAATGTAATTTGGTTAAAGTTGTTTTTGAGTTATTACCGAGGTATTTCTATTAGGTTGATTGAATGTTGTGCGGTTGATTGTACATGTCCCCATGTGGATAGGCCGGAGGCCTCACATTAAAAATCCAGTGTTCCAGTGCTCTCTCTCTCTCTCTCTCTCTCTCTCTCTCTCTCTCTCTCTCTCTCCCCCCGCAAATTCTGAACATGCTAATGTCCTATTTCTATGTTGTCCTCTTGAACATACAGTGCATCATGGAACCTCCCGATTAAGACCTTGAAATATCAGTCCCAAAAAGGTCTTAATAGGGAGGGTCTTATACGGAGGGGGGCACTCAGTAATCCGGATATGAGGGGGAGGGTCGGTGAAATGTTGGGGTCACATTTTAGAGGGAGTCTTAATAGGGAGGTTCCATTGTAATAGTTATTAAGATATACCTACGTTAATAAATTATATTCAATTCACTTTGAAATACTTGTAATGGGAATATTTACAACATGGCATATGCATGCGTGTGTGCGCGCGCGCGCGCGCTCAAACAGGCGCGCATATAAAATGTTGTTGTTCTTCTTCTACTTCATTTGTGGACAGCACGCGCCATGCACTGACGTCACGAGGTGGAAAGGAAGTGATCACGGGCGACATGACAAGAAGCAGTTTCCGGTGCTACTTGTTTCCGAGTGCGGTCATATTGCGCACAGAGTGCAAACAGGCCGCACAGAAGATTATGTAGCCTATTGGGCAAAGTTGTAGGTCAGACACCCCCATCATGTTTACCACTCTGAATATTAACATCTGGTTCTTTCAGAACATTCTAAGGGTGGGGTGGGGGGTGTTAGGCAAAGTTGTAGCTTAGACACCCTCCTCATGCTGACCACTCTGAATCTCAATATCTTGTTCTTTCAGTTTCATGCCAACAACCCTAGCTGATCCTAACCCTATCTATTTCCCAAACACAGCAGAATATTGCTTCTCAGTGACAATTTTCAAGGCGAAAATTCTAAGAGTGGGGGATGTCTAAACTACAATTTACCGAAGATTGAACTCCTGTTGGTTAAATACATGCAAAGAATGCAGGTGAACGCATCGAGCATGTAGAATAAAAGGGTCGGATATAAAATTACAGAAGTTTGCTTATTTATGATTGAACTAAAACCATCAAAAACGCTACACACTAACACAATGAGACGAAGATGAGAAAATAAACGAAGTAAAAAAAAAAAGCAACTAAATTCTCGTCTTAAAAAATACCTTTTCAAAGGCGATGAGGCGATGTGTTTGTCCACAAACAGTAGGTTCGATGAACGAATGTAGACATCTTTCATTTTGATTTCTTACATCTTGGTTTCGTTAAACATCAGACAGGAATATTGAAGACGGCTCGATTTTTAAAACTCTCAATTCCGTGAAATAAAAATAGGTCTATTTGAAGAATCAGGAATCAGGATAAGAACTTGTCCGTTTGTTTCTATGTGTGTGTCTGCCTGTCTGTCAGCGAACAAAATATTTCCAAAGGAAGGATCATCACGAAAATGAAATACATCACAAAGCGTTCAATCCGAAACGTCGTGTTTTGTGTTGAACATTAACTTTTTTTCTCGGGTGAAATTTCAACTGTTTGTTTTTCTTTGTGACTTTAGAATTGCCTCAGCACTTGTCTACGGTTGTGTGTGGATGTGGATGTGTGTGTGTGTGTGTGTGTGTGTGTGTGTGTGTGTGTGTGTGTGTGTGTGTGTGTGTGTGTGTGTGTGAGTGTGTGTGTGTGTGTGTGTGTGTGTGTGTGCGTGCGTGTGTGTGCGTGTGTGTGTGTGCGTGCGTGCGTGCGTGCGTGCGTGCATGCGTATGTGTGTGTGTCTGTGTGTGTGCGTGTGCGCGCGCGCGCGCGCGTGTGCGTGCGTGTGTGTGTGTGTGTTTAATGCGTTTCTAGATACCCTCCTCAGATGATGTTTGTCATTTCTTGTGTTACTCACAAAGAACATTTAAATTTATCGAGGTTTTCACCTTCAAAACTTAGGGACATTATTTGTTTTCCTACTTTTAAAAGGGTTTTATGGAGCAATACGGCAACAAGGGAAGGGAAAGCGGAGCAGTTTGGCACGAATCATTTCCACAATTCAGGCTACTGACTGGATGGTGGGCAAACACTGTACAGTTGTTTTGTTCCTTCAGCTACAAAACCGATCTTGAACGAGTTTCCAGCGAGGCTGTGTGAAAAGCTTAAACAAAGGTTAATATAACACAATGCAACAACAACAACAACAACAACATACAGTATTTATACGGCGCTGAATCTTGATAGAAATCAAATCAAAGCGCACACACACGTTAGCATTCAAAGCGCATTCAAACACAAACGCAATGCAACGCGAACACACAGATAACATAAATGGAATATAGCAGAAACAGACCTAATGGCAAGAGAGAGAAGATAAAGAGAGAGGAGCTTTAATGACGGGGGAACAGGTGGGTTTTGAGGTTAGCTTTGAAAGCAGAGAGAGTCGGTCGCTGACGGAGGGAGAGCGGAAGTTTGTTCCAGGAGGTCGGTCCTGAGACAGCAAAAGTTTTAGTTTTAATGCACAGTGCAATATTTGTTTCATGAGCACAAGCTAATACACTTATAAACGCACTCAAACACATTTCAATTGCAAACATAAGGCTGCGTCGTGAATTAACACGAACAACTATAAGAATATCAATTATATTGAAATAAGAAAAAAAAAGGGGGAAAGCTAAACTAAGGTAGCGATATATATCTAACATGCACTCTTTTCTAATGAACTGTTTGAATGTTGTGGTGTTGTAGTCATGAGGTCCAAGACAGTAGCCTGAATTCAACCTCTCTGGTTAGGTGAACGAAGCCATTGACATTGTCCAGTTATGGGGGTCAAGTCGAGTTCAAAAGCTGAAAGTCATCAAACGTTGATGGGGAATCTTTCATTAGAACACACTAACGAACAGCCATTAACTTTGATGGAGCGACATAAGCCTAATTACTTTTTTTTTCTCCAGAGAGCTTAGAATTCTATCCTCTCTTTCTTGTCCTACGTTTTCTTTCTGTAACGGCCTTTGCCTTTTATCCAGTTATGGATGAAGACACTGGCTGCAAAGAAGCAGCAATAATCCATGTCTGTCGGAACAACTATTTCAACAAGTACCTGACATGTATCATTTACGCATACAACAATAACAAACTCTCTCTCTCTCTCTCTCTCTCTCTCTCTCTCTCTCTCTCTCTCTCTCTCTCTCTCTCTTTGTGAGTACGCACGCACGCACGCGCGCACGCACACGCGCGCACGCACACGCACGCACGCACACGCACACGCGCACACACACACACACACACACACACACACACACACACACACACAAGCGTGCGCACGCTTTGTTACTAGAAATTGTTGTATTCTATGCATTAATTTTCTAATTATCAACACGTTTATTGATTGATTTATTTTTGGGGGTCTAATCACCATTGCGTGAAAAGACGTTAAATTAAACTACTGAACTGAACACACACACACACACACACACACACACACACACACACACACACACACACACACACACACATACGTCATCACACCCTCAGAGCTCCTCTTAATGACGTCATTTGTCATCACCGTCGTCATTTAAATCAACACCTCCTCTCTACTCACTCCTCCATAACCTTAGCAACAACACTGTCGGTGTCACTGAGGTCACGTGAGCAAGGTCACGAGGTCGCTCGGCCGCCATATTGGATCCCTCAAACTAATAATAACAACGACTGTTGTGTTGCTAAAAAGAATATTGTCGCTACAGTGCACAAAACATTCGACGAGGAATTTATTAATTTTAACATCAAAGATACATGTCAGTTTTATTGTTGTCTCGTTTCTGTATAACAATCTGTCAATACCACAAGCATAATGACTTAAATAAACAACATTTTGCATGTGCATGAACTATCTCAATTGACATTTGTTTCTATTGCAACACTTCAGTGCCGTTTTTCTTCTTTCTTCTTTTTAGTGGTCCTTTCTTTATATTAAAAAAATTACAAGAAGTATACAAAGGTTAATATACATTATGCTTAATTAAACGGATTTGAACACTGCTGAGCTGAATGTTCCGTTCCTTTTAATGAAGACTGAAATAGTGAGGCTAGGAGATGAGATAGTGAGAGGATTATGGGGAAGAAACTCTCCATTGATTAACTCTCTCCGCCAAAGTTGTTTTCGACAACCCCGCCTAGTAAAGCACGAGCAACGGACAAATGGAAGCAAGCCTAAACTTCATCCTAAAAAAAAGGACGAGCCAGGTTTGCCTATATTATGACCATCCCCCACACAGTACACAATAACATAAGATTATACTAATGTCCAATAAGATCTAACGATCCGGGGGACGTAAAACATTTATCTTACAGCAGTGGTGGTACAAACAACATTAATGTTCCTTTTAACGACAGAGAATCCTGATACGGACAGGACCCACCCTCAGCCTGCCATGCCAGCCGCAAGACATCTTGGGCCTATCGATCCACAGCAAGACTCCAGCATCTCCCCTCCCTCTCCCCCTCCTCAAAGACTTCTCCCTCCCCTCCACTTCCTATTCGGGTCCCATACCTCATCCTTCCTATCCACCCCCTCCCCAAACCTTCCTCCCCCCTTTCTATTTCTGTATCCATTCATTCTTCCTCCTAGGCTCAGAACTGAACATAACAGGCCACTTTAATTTAAACTTCGTTTGGGGCAACCCGGTATCCATTGTTCGGCTTCTGTGAAGCGTGCACTTGTTTCATAACAATTTAAGTGCGAGAAGATGTATCAAATAATTGTTTAAGCGCACACGTACGCGCACGCGCACGCGCAGGCACACACACACACACACACACACACACACACACACACACACACACACACACACACACACACACACATTCTCACCACTTTTTCTTCACAAAAGAAAGTTTAATTCTTGAGGTAAGTCATATCTTCTTACTTTAGGTAAAAACCAATAACTCTCAAGGCAAACGTTTGCAAGAGTTGTAGTTTATGCACACACGCACGCACACGCGCACGCACACACACACACACGTACGTACGTACGCACGCGCACGCGCACACACACACACACACACACACACGCACGCACGCACACACACACACACGCACGCACGCACACACACACACACACAAAAACTCGTACACACACACACACATACACACACACACACACACACACACACACACACACACACACACACACACACACACACACACACACACACACACACACACACACACACACACACACACACACACATACATACACACGTCAAATTGCCCCATTGAAAATGTTCACTGATGAGAAGCAACATTCTGCCGTTCTCGGACTAAAAGGGTTGATAGGGTTAGGATCAGCCTATGGTTATTGTCATGACACTGGAAGAACCACGTTTCCATCTGAGAGTCGTAAACATGCTGAGGGTGTCTAAACTACAACATTGCCGACAATGTTTATAACATTAATCTTTGTTTCAGCCACTTAGGCTGAGGGGGAAAGCAGGATCGAGGCGAACAGTTGGTCTATCTTGTAAGTTGTAGTCACCCCACCCCCACCCCCACACCCCATCCCTAAGTTTACGCACTTAATTAGTTTTTACTGAGAAGCAACATTCTGCCATTTTGGGGAAAGGGATAAGGCTAGGACCAGCCTAGGATTATTGCCACGAAACTGAAAGAAACAGACTCTGAGATTGAGGGTGGTAAACATGAGAGGGATGTCTAAAGTACAAGATTACCAAGAGTTGTGTGTCATATGACAGTTTTTTGCAATTAACAAGTCTCTCTCTCTCTCTCTCTCTCTCTCTCTCTCTCTCTCTCTCTCTCTCTCTCTCCCTTCTCTCTCCTCTCTCTCTCTCTCTTCTCTCTCTCTCTCTCTCTCTCTCTCTCTCTCTCTCTCTCTCTCTCTCTCTCTCTCTCTCTCTCTCTCTCTCTCTCTCTCTCTCTCTCTCTCTCTCTCTCTCTCTCTCTCTCTCTCTCTCTCTCTCTCTCTCTCTCTCTCTCGTCGTTTGAACTAGTACAGGGAGTACGTTTATTTGGCTTAGCATTTTTGTTTGATTTTCTTCCTACCTTGATGATCCTTTGAAGCTGGCTGACTTTGTAGGGAGAAGTCATGGTCCAAGATGTCGGTGTTAACAGCACACAGTACCGCGTTGGATGGCCTCAGGAATAGCCTTCCTTGGATCAAACTGCTACCAGTGTTTGTGTGTGTTCTCTTTGTCCCTCACATTGTCTCCCTATTTTTCATACACACACACGCGCGCGCACGCA
>CM065698.1:16378909-16406409 GCA_017654935.2 Phymorhynchus buccinoides | reverse complement strand
TGGCCCTAGTATCCTGTTTATTTCCTATAACATAAAGCCTCTCTATCTTTCTTTCTATGTCTGTCTGTCTGCCCCCCCTCTCTCTCTCTCTCTCTCTCTCTCTCTCTCTCTCTCTCTCTCTCTCTCTCTCTCTCTCTCTCTCTCTCATTCATTTCTTATTAAAGTCCATGTTGAAATGAATCAGCATTAATCTTGTATTATTCTAACCCCTCATGGGACATGGGACATTGGCCTACTCATTAAACCATTTCAGTATCCACTTTAGTCTTCTATATCTGTCTCTGTCTCTCTCTCTCTCTCTCTCTCTCTCTCTCTCTCTCTCTCTCTCTCTCTCTCTCTCTCTCTCTCTCTCTCTCAAAACGTTTCTTTGGTAACTATAATCCCCTCAGTCTGCTGACCCTATCTCACATTATACAGATTGTGGCCAGTGAGAAAAAGAAGGGGTGGATTATAAAACAGTACAGACTAAAGGGTGACACAAAGACAGAGAGAGAGAGGGGGGGGGGGGGGGGGGGGGGTAGAAAAATGACAGAGACAGACAGACGGAGACATAGCGGCAGAGAAAGAGAGGCAGAGACAAGGAGATACACTCAGACAGAGTGAGACAGAGAAAGAATCACAGACACTTCGCGCGCGCGCGCGCACACACACACACGGGAGCGAGAGAGAGAGAGAGAGAGAGAGAGAGAGAGAGAGAGAGAGAGAGAGAGAGAGAGAGAGAGAGAGAGAGAGAGAGAGAGAGAGAGAGAGAGAGAGAGAGAGAGAGAGAGAGAGAGAGAGAGAGAGACAGAGAGAGAGAGACAGAGAGAGAGAGAGAGAGAGAGAGAGAGAGAGAGAGAGAGAGAGAGAGAGAGAGAGAGAGAGAGAGAGAGAGAGAGAGAGAGAGAGAGAGAGAGAGAGAGAGAGAGAGAGAGAGAGAGAGAGAGAGAGAGAGAGAGAGAGAGAGAGAGAGAGAGAGAGAGAGAGAGAGAGAGAGAGAGAGAGAGAGAGAGAGAGAGGAGAGAGAGAGAGAGAGAGAGAGAGAGAGAGAGAGAGAGAGAGAGAGAGAGAGAGAGAGAGAGAGAGAGAGAGAGAGAGAGAGAGAGAGAGAGAGAGAGAGAGAGAGAGGAGAGAGAGAGAGAGAGAGAGAGAGAGAGAGAGAGAGAGAGAAGAGAGAGAGAGAGAGAGAGAGCCTTTACCTGTGAAAATCAGTGAAGCAGGGCAGTCAGCAGCTGGCCAGTCCCAGTGAACTCCACGTTGCCTCACTACACAGACAGTGGGTGAGGCTGCTTCACGGGTGGCTGGCCTTTACGGTAATACTCCCCGGCACGCACACAATACACCTCACACTGTAAGCAAAGCACACGTGACACGTCAACACACTGCTGGTTCTCCTTATCATTTCTGGATTCAGCCCAGCTTTCCAGAATAACCAGCATTTACTTGCCTCGTTCGCTATCTGGAGGACTGTGTTGTGTGCATCCGTGACTAGCATACACACATTCTCCGTAGAACCGTTATCTTTTGGGCTACGCTTATTACAAATGAAGGGGCTTTATCGTTACACTTAGCGAAACTTATTACGAAAATCCTGCTTCATCAACAATGACACTTCCTTTGTAATTAATAACTCACGTGAAGCAGTTTAGGGTTAACATATTTCATCGTTATTTCGCTGTTTTAATCTGCTTAAAATTAAAGTGTCTGCTTAAAATTCATGTGTGTTGCCTGCGTTTGTTTTATATTCTTCTTGGTGTGTCTTCTAGATTTCTGGAATTAACAAATACTTCAATTGAGTTAAAATCAATTAAAATCAGTTAAAAATTTATTTTCCACAATAAGTGACAACTTAAACTTCGTTCATAGTTTTTGCCGCAATTGAATTTGTCTTCTCTCATGGGAAAAAGATTGAAAACCAAACATGTTCCCCTTTCCCTGTCTTTGCCGTATTGATCCCAACTTTTGAAAGTTCCCTTCCATCATGTGCTATTGGGAAATAAAGCGAAAGTCCAGCTGATAGTTATATGAGAATTATTATTATATGTATCTTACTTGCTGAATCATTGCCCTTTAAAAAGTCCATAAAAGCTAAAAGAACTGTTATGTCCTTGGCAACATTCAGTCGGAAAGTTCACTGTGTTTACCTTGCACATGACGATGCATGCGTTATTAATTTGATCGTGTGTGCTGTAGACCAACGCAATCCTGTCATCGCTTTGGTGGCATGGAGGACTTCAAACGAAAAGTCGAACAAATAAAAGGTGTGATCATAACAAACAGTTACAAATTACACCAATTCCATCAGCATGTCAAATACAATGTCAACACAACTTAAACTAAGCTTAACAAATTTGGCTAGATTTAATAAGGTCTTTTTTATCACGACAATAACTGAAAATGGACACATGAATTTTCTGACGATAAACTTCTAATATCTTCTAATATCTTAATATATCCGGGGCATTCCATTACGAACAAAATGAAATTAAATTCGTGACCAATGTCCAACTCACTAAATATCACATCATATAGTAAAAAGCCAACTGTCCGTGTGTGTGTGTGTGTGTGTGTGTGTGTGTGTGTGTGTGTGTGTGTGTGTGTGTGTGTGTGTGTCTGAAACACGAAACGGGCCTTATAACTCCGCCGTTTTTCGACCGAATCGCTTCAAATTTGCTGTGAGCCCTCACGGGGCGATGGCAACGGCAACCGAGGCGGCCGTATCATTTGCGCGGTTTCGCAAATGCGCGAAACGCGCATCCGCCGGCCTCTCGGCGCCCGTATCTCTGGCGTTTCTAGGCCGATTGCCTTCGAATTTAGCAGATAGGTGACTGGGGACGGTGACTATCGATGTGCCAAACCGGAAGTGAATCGATTACTTAGGCGCATAACAGCAGCATGATGCAAAACGGGCCTTATAACTCCGCCGGTTTTCAACCGAATCGCGTCAAATTTGCTGTCAGGCTTGCTGTCACTGGGGCAAAGCCTGGCAGCAAATTTGAAGAAAATCGGGAGAGCGCGTCACTCTCAGAGCAGCGCCAACGGAAAACGGGGCTTTTTAACTCTGCCGTTTCTTAACGAAATCGCTTCAAATGTGCTCTACTCAGCGTTACCAGTAATTGGCGTTACCGTTACTAGGCGTTACCGTTACTAGGGAGAGCGCATCACTCTCAGAGCAGCGCCAACGCGAAACGGGGCCTTATAACTCCACCGTTTCTTTACCAAATCGCTTCAAATTTGCTGTACTCTGCGTTACCAGTACTTGGCATTACCGTTACTAGGCGTTACCGTTACTAGGCGTTACTGGTACTCGGCGTTGCGCTAGTTGAATACAATTTATTGCCATTGAATAGAGTCGCTTTTAGCTTGTCATAAACAATTATGTCACTGTATTCATACACTGGTTGTTTTCTGGTTGTAAGCATCCGTTAAAATGGTCATAGCTTTTTTATTTATCATATTATATTTTGTACACCATAAGAGAGACGTTGCTCAATATCTCAAAATGCTATAAAAGAAAATGATTAATGTTTTTGAGCAGCGTAAATCCTTTCTTTTGCAGTAAATCGAACACTATAGTAAACTGCTGGAGTGTACACACACACTATCTCTGTATCGCCGCAGGAGCTCCGTTTGGTCTCTTCTTCAATGGTAGGACTTATCTCTGGACTATGCATGCTACTGACTGGCTGACCACTGGGGTTAGTTCAAACAACGGTCACAATCTCTTACATCAGTCCGTGGGGTCTGTTGAAGCCATTTCGCAGTTTTCCCGCTACTTGTTGTGCCTCTGTGTGTGTGGTATGATTGTGGTGTGTGTATGTGTTGTTGTTCTTCTTCTTCCTTCCACTAAAAGTGATTCAGACAAATGTGCCGCTGTGTGCGTGCGTGCGTGCGTGCGTGTGTGTGTGTGCGTGTGCGTGTGCGTGTGCGTGCGCGCGCGCGCGCGTGCGTTTGAAGGAGTGTGTCCAGTGTATGGGCGAGAAAATTATTTTACAGATTTTAACAGTTGAGCAAATAAAACATGAACTGAAAAAGAATTGTTTTATACATTTACCTTTAAGAAGCCAGGGAGTTATTACATCAGTCTTACAACTTAAATTCTACAATGATTTATAACAGGGTTGAAGAAATGAAATAAATAGTGCTGCCTTGATATAACCATGTTTCTTTTTCTTTCTTTTTTCTCTCTTAAATCCGCACGTTTTCCACCATATTCAGACTGGATCAATGCAGATGTGGAGACTCTTACCGAACATCCCCCGAAAGGCACAGCCCTTACCATTCATGTACCATAACTTTGATGCATGGCGTTAGACTCGGAAGTTCAAATGAACACATACTTTCTGGAAAGGGGTTTTACTCCAGGCTACCCTCACTGGGGTCCTGGCTACACTCACTGACGCTGGGGGAGACTGTTATACTGGACTATTAAGTTCTCCATCTCCGCTGCTGTGGGTCTTTGATGTTCCAAGTTCTCCCACCCATTCCAGCTGTCGGCAATTAGCCTAGCACCCAACGACTTCAATAGTGGCCTTATGTATAAACGCTTTATTTGCCTCCCCGCCAGTATCACGACTCCTGTTCACTTTCATGACATGTCTGTTATATGGAGAAATTTTTTTACATTTCCGTTTCATCTTTCAAGAATATGAAATAGTGACTGCAGTGTCTTTTTAAAATGTTATAAAAAATGAAGGGGAGGGGGAACATTACTTTCAACTTTCACTCGCAGTGGTCATGTCAATGTCTACTTTGGCCCTTACCTCCACACCGTTTTCACACACACACACACACACACACACACACACGTACGCACGTACGCATGCACGCACGCCCACAGAGAGAGAGAGAGAGAGAGAGAGAGAGAGAGAGAGAGAGAGAGAGAGAGAGAGAGAGAGAGAGAGAGAGAGAGAGAGAGAGAGAGAGAGAGAGAGAGAGAGAGAGAGAGAGTGTGTGTGTGTGTGTGTGTGTGTTTCGTGTAGGCTATCTGTAGCATGCTTTCTGTTTTGTACATCCTCTCGATTGACTTGTGCAAACTTGGGAGCGGAAACTGGACTTGGGGAAAATAAACCAAAACCCGCACCCAGGAAGAAATCTGGCCAACATTGTCCACGCAACCAGCAGCACTACGGCTATAGCCTACAGCAGTACTATGCTGATGCAGTAGTAGAGTGTAAAAAAACAACTCACTATCGAAGGTGAACGGACTTTGCGATGGGCTGGTTTGTATTTTTTTTTTTCTTTTTTTTTTCTGTCTGTCCCAAGGATATCTCCCGAACCGCTTGACCGAAATTTTGTGTGAAGGTGTGCCTCCTTAATAGGAAGAGATCGGCGCAAACCATTTTTCCGTCGTGACCTTGACCTTGACGTACGACCTTGAAAATCGAAAATCTATTTTTAGCCATATCTCGGGCACCGATCAACATAGGATGTTGAAACTTGGTATGAAGGTGGTTTGGCTTATGCCCGTTCTGATGAGGGCATACCGATCAAGGTCAAGGTCAAGGTCAAAAAGATCGCTGGAGCCTGAAAATCGGAGGGTCATTTTTTTCTCCTTCTGTCTGTCCCAAGGATATCTTTCGAACGGATTGACAGAATCACGTCAAATTTTGTGTGCTGGTGTGTCACCATGAGAGGAAGGCATCCGCGCAAACCATTTCGCCGTCGTGACCTTGACCTTGGCGTACGACCTTGAAAACCGAAAGATCTTTCAGGGGCCATAACTCCCACACCGTTAGTGTTAGAGTCTTCAAATTTGGCATGAAGGTACTTTGGCTTATGCCCATTCTGATGGTGGCATACCGATCAAGGTCAAGGTCACGGTCCGGGCGATCAGTAGGCCTTGAAAGTGGTAGGGGTCTACACATTGGGTTTTAAGCCATATTTTCCACATTGGTACTTGACAGAAGCGCTTCAGATTGTGTGTGGTACTGTATACCCTAGAGAAGAAAACATCCGAGCATAAATTATCACCATGCTGACCTTGACCTTGAAGTGTGACCTTGAAAACCGAAATTTCCTTCTTTGCGCTATATGTTTCTTCTTCAAGCTGTATCTCGTGAACTAGAAGACAGAATCCCTTCCAATTTTGTGTCAGGATGTGACACTCTACGGGGTGTCGCAAGTGCGTGGCATTGCTGGTGACGGACATGTCTGCCGCTCGGCGACGCCCTTGTTTTTTCTTATTCTTTTTTTTTTTTTTTTTTTTTTTGTGGGGGGGGCATTTGTGGGCAATCTTGAACTTTAGTCACCCATCTCATGTTTACGACCCTCAATCTCAAAGTCTGCTTCTTTCAGTTTTATGAAAATAATCCTAGGCTGATCCTAACCACATCCCTTTCCCAAAATGGCAGAATGCTGCCTCTCAGCGATAAGTTCCAATGCGAAAATTGGAGGGACGGGGGGGGGGGGGGGGGGGGGGGGGGTGGCAGGGGGGGGGGGGGGGGGGTGAGAGGGGGGAGTAAAGATGGTCCATTTATGTTCTGTGTAGAGTGGCACAGAGAATAACGCGTTCGCCTCGTATCAATCAACCCGAGTTCTAACCTGGGTACAGGGGATTTTTCCTCTCATTCTGCACTAGGCCTTACGGTTTGAACGCTAAGTCTTTCGGATGAGACGATAAATCTAGGTCCCCTATGCCCATGCACTTAGCACACGTTAAAAACCCCTTTTCTTCCTCATCAGTCACTAAAACTCCGAATGCAATCCGCGACGCCCTCTCCATGTGGGAGCAACCTGAATTCACAGAGACGCCTCTGTGACTAAAAAGTACCAAATATATTTGTAGTAATTTTTGTTATGTTACATTTTTTTTTATGTTTGTTCAAAATTGGAGAAAAAACCTCTGTAATCACTATTTATTATTATATAAAATTTCCAGCCGTCTCATTTCAACACGATTACAAAATCTCTCACTCATTCACTCCTTCAACTCAGAAACACTTTAGATTTTTTACCTTAATTTATTGTTTGACTGACTCAAGCATTTATACATGTACAACAGTTATTAATGTGCTTATTATTGAAAAATGCATGTTGATGGATGGGTGTGTGAGAGAATGAGGAATTGTGGAGTAAAACGTTGCATTTAAACTGTCACTGACAAGCAACATTTAAACTGTCACTGACAAGCAACATTTTGCCACTTTTGGGAAAGGGAGAGGGTTGGTATCAGTCTAGGATTATTTTCATACAACTGAAAGAATCACACTTTGAGATTGAGGGTCGTAAACATGAGGGGGGTGACGAATGTACATGTCTACCCAACATGTCCTCCCACAAACAGAAGCATCAAGCATGCTTTTCCTCGTCTTGTTCCGCCCAAACCTTTTCCTTCTCAATCACGATTAACTGTTTTTCGTCCACCTTGACTAAAACTGATCAACTTTCCAAAGCCTCTCCAACATACTATTCTGACTTGAATCCTCTTTCCCTGGAGGGATAAGCCCTCTTTGATGTACACACTTTGCCCATTAGGCCGGTCCCTGTCCCTCCCTCCTGGTTTCCAAGGGCATCAATCTATGAGAAAGCTGTATCTGGGCCCACCTATAACTACCCAGCAGGAGAGGACAGTGCGGAGAGACAGGTCCTCCTGTCGGTTGTGGCAACATGGCGAACCCAAAGAGACAGATGGTGTGTCAAATACCACCGCATAACCCCAGTCCCCTTCCCTCCCCTGAAGCCTATCTCGAGTCCCCCCCACACACACACACCCCGCCACCAAAGACCATGAAGCGTAAGGTCAAGCAGTATTTTCACACACGCGCGCGCGATGTTGGAAATGAAGACGAAAGTAACTAAATGACAATGGCATGAACCAGTATAATGGTGTCGTCAATGTTTTAACCATTTTGTGTCCACAAAACCTCTGGTTTTCTTATGACAATAAAAACGTTGTTCTTGTTCTTGTTCTTCACACACACACTGACACATGCGCACGCGCACACTGACACGCCTCATTTCCCCCTTACATTCTTACCCACCCGGGGGGGGGGGGGGGGGGGGGGCATTTTCTATGCGCTCCCCATATCCCACAGCAGCAAAAGTAGTAAATATATTTATTTCACAGGATAACTGGATTTGATATGATTACGGTCCCAACTGGACTGGTTTTTCTCTTCATTTCCAACTCTCACAAGTGCACAGAGAGAAATATGAATGTTTTTGAAGGTTCTGCTGGGGTAAACCGAGCATGCTGGATCATGGAATGGGTGAGGGGGTGAGGCTTGAGGTAGAAGGGATGGAGGCACAGATATGGCACCGAAGTTCTGAAGGTGCCAACTTGCAGTGATAATGCACAGAAATGGCACCACTTTGCATAGCCCATTCCCTTTGTTTATGCGAGTGTGTGTGCGTGTGTGTGCGTGTGCGTGTGTGCGTGTGTGTGCGTGTGCGTGTGCGTGTGCGTGTGCGTGTGCGTGTGCGTGTGCGTGCGTGCGCGTGTGCGCGCGTGTGTGTGAATCAGAATAAGTTTTTATTGCCTTTTAAAATCGTTACATGGTTTTATATGACACTAACAAGCAAGCAAGCAAGCGCGCTTGCGTGTGTGTGTGTGTGTGTGTGTGTGTGTGTGTGTGTGTGTGTGTGTGTGTGTGTGTGTGTGTGTGTGTGTGCAAGCAAGCAAGCGCGCTTGCGCGCGCGGGTGTGTGTGTGTGTGTGTGTGTGTGTGTGTGTGTGTGTGTGTGTGTGTGTGTGTGTGTGTGATTCTGTCTGACTCTGTCTGAGTGTCTCTCTCTCCTTGTCTCTGTCTCTCTTTCTGTGGGAAGTATCCCGCGGACTGGTGGGGAAGTATCCCGCGGACTGGTGGGGAAGTATCCCGAGGACTGGTGGGGAAGTATCCCGAGGAGTGGTGGGGAAGCATCCCGAGGACTGGTGGGGAAGCATCCCGAGGACTGGTGGGGAAGTATCCCGCGGACTGGTGGGGAGGCATCCCGCGGACTGGTGGGGAGGCATCCCGCGGACTGGTGGGGAAGTATCCCGCGGACTGGTGGGGAGTATCCCGAGGACTGGTGGGGAAGTATCCCGATGACTGGTGGGGAAGTATCCCGAGGACTGGTGGGGAAGTATCCCGAGGACTGGTATCCCACGGAGTGGTGGGGAAGTATCACGCGGACTGGTATCCCGCGGACTGGTGGAGAAGTATCCCGCGGACTGGTGGGGAAGTATCCCGCGGATGGTATCCCGAGGACTGGTGGGGAAGTTTCCTTGGACTGGTATCCAGCAGACTGGTGGTGAAGTATCCCGCGGACTGGCGGGGAAGTATCCCGCGGACTGGTGGGGAAGTATCCCGCGGACTGGCGGAGAAGTATCCCGCTGACTGGTATCCCGCGGACTGGTGGGGAAGTATCCCGAGGACTGATGGGGAGTATCCCGCGGACTGGTGAAGAGCGAGCTGTGTTACAAACTATTTTCTACAGTTATGCAACGTGTTAGTCTTTTGTGGCACACGGTGTCTCTCAAGCTAGGCGGCATTTGCTTTGGTTCTTAGTGCTGCAGCCAAAGGGATGGGTTGGCCTTTGGGGACCTTCATCATCGCCAGCTGTCCTCTAATCCCTTTGGCCGTGAGAGTGGGGACGTGCGCGTGCGCGCGTGTGTGTGTATGACTGTGTGTGTGTTCAAGTGCGTGTGCGCGTGAGTGCTCCTGCGTTTATGCACTTATTTTACATTACTCTTCCATCATAATAAACTGGGGGAAAAGATGTCAATCTTAGGCCGGGTTCACATTAGATGCGTAAGTTCTGTACGGAACACCCTAAGTGGAAGAAAGAAGGCTAAAAGTTTACGCACATAGGGGAAAATCGGACACGTGCGCAAATCTTTTCCCTTCTTTGTTTCACTTATTTATGGACTGCGCACGGGATTCCGCATGGAATATCCGCTTATGTGTGTACACGGCCATAAACAGCTAAATCTTTCAACACGTCACAAACCCACGGTTTGCCTGACAAATTGGACACTCTCTAAGATATTTACAATATTCACATCAGTTATCGATAACCATATCATCGTCATATCTCATTTTTTGTCCAAGCGAAATAATGAGAATTCTCGCCTTAGGGGAACAATACATACCAATGGAGCCAGTGGACATAATTATAACAGATCACTAGTAACTAGACAATGATTTGCATTACGAGCCCACTCCCAACCAGGATATTAACAACATTCACATCATCGTCATTAATTAGATTGTATCTTAGCTCACTTCAACTCGAAACGATTATAATTCTAGCCGGAGGGATAAACTACAAGTGGGAGACACTGGGTTGAGCACTTGCCTTGACACCGCCTGATCCACGCTTAGCGATTAATTAGAGACTAGCGCAACGCCTAGTACCGGTAACGCCTAGTACCGGTAACGCCAAGTACCGGTAACGCTGAGTACCGGTTTCGCGGGGTCCGCGAAATATTATATTATTACTTTTGTCTCTCCCCCTCCTTCCATCTTCTTCTCTCATCCCGTTCCACCCCGTCCCTCGCTAAAGTAATCTCCGCTCTCACTCGGTGAATAGTGGGATATTACACTCGCTAAAGTAATCTCCGCTCTCACTCGGTGAATAGCGGGATATTATACTCGCTAAAGTAATCTCCGCTCTCACTCGGTGAATAGCGGGATATTATACTCGCTAAAGTAATCTCCGCTCTCACTCAGTGAATAGCGGGATATTATACTCGCTAAAGTAATGTCCGCTCTCACTCGGTGAATAGCGGGATATTATACTCGCTAAAGTAATCTCCGCTCTCACTCGGTGAATAGCGGGATATTATACTCGCTAAAGTAATCTCCGCTCTCACTCGGTGAATAGCGGGATATTATACTCGCTAATGTAATCTCCGCTCTCACTCGGTGAATAGCGGGATATTATACTCGCTAAAGTAATCTCCGCTCTCACTCGGTGAATAGCGGGATATTATACTCGCTAAAGTAATCTCCGCTCTCACTCGGTGAATAGCGGGATATTGTACCTCGCTAAAGTAATCTCCGCTCTCCAACCCTTTTCTTGCCCGCGCGCAGGCAGTACTGAGTTCTTTCTGCGTAAACTGTTTGTTGTGGACGGCTTGAAATGCCGGGTCCGCGCAAATGTAAATTGGCTCATATCGCGCGCGTCTATGAATGGATGCTGTGGACATTTTTCACCCTGGTCATGCACTTTCCAAATTTCGAGTCAATGTCGGGTCTCATTTCGCCGCAGTTTGTGAAAAGGTCAAGCGGCGCATATCGCGCGCGTTTATATATCGATTCGCTTCCAGTGTGGCACACAGAGAGTCACTGTCCCCGGTCATCTACCTTCCAAATTTGAAGGCAATCCGTGCAGAAATACCGGAGATACGGGCGCCGAGAGGCCGGTGGATACGCATTTCACGCATTTGCCAAACCGCGCAAATGACACGGCTTGGTTGCCGGTGCCATCGCCACGTTAGGGCTGATAGCAAATTTGAAGCGATTCAGTCGAAAAACGGCGGAGTTATAAGGCCCGTTCTGTGTTTCACACGGACGGACGGACGGACGGACGGACGGACAGTTGCCTTTTAATATAATGATGGCCGAACGGTAGCCGTAATAGACAGGACAAAGTAACAAAATATTCAAGTCATATGGATGCATGTCTTGCTTCAAGAGACGAAAAATGTTTCTGAGTGTATACATTTTTTTTACTGTGACTGTTTGTTATTTTGTTGTTTTTTGGCATAAAAGCAGAACATCATTTGGCTCTCGCGCCCATCATTTATTAATACCCAAATTAGGCCTATAACGTCATAATACTATCTCTCTCTCTCTCTCTCCCTCTCTCTCTCTCTCTCTCTCCCTCTCCCTCTCTCTCTCTCTCTCTCTCTCCTCTCTCTCTCTCTCTCTCTCTCTCTCTCTCTCTCTCTCTCTCTCTCTCTCCCTCCCTCTCTCTCTCTCTCTCTCTCTCTCTCTCTCTCTCTCTCTCTCTCTCTCTCTCTCTCTCTCTCTCTCTCTCTCTCTCTCTCTCTCCTCTCCTCTCTCTCTCTCTCTCTCTCTCTCTCTCTACTGTGTCTGTCTGTCTCTCTCTCTCTCTCTCTCTCTCTCTCTCTCTCTCTCTCTCTCTCTCTCTCTCTCTCTCTCTCTCTCTCCTGTCTCTCTCTCTCTCTCTCTCTCTCTCTCTCTCTCTCTCTCTCTCTCTCTCTCTCTCTCTCTCTCTCTCTCTCTCTCTCTCTCTCTCTCTCTCTCCCTCTCTACTGTGTCTGGCTCTCTCTGGCTCTCAGTCTCCCTCTCCCTTTTTCGCTCTCACTTTCGCTCGGCAGCTCGTAGTACGAGTTGTACACACATAGTCATACACACATACGCAAATACACACACGCGCGCGCGCGCACACACTCACACCGCGCATCCCTACACCCTCCCGAAGCTCCATCTCATCCCATCCTCCAGCATCCACGACGCTGAACTGTGATTTAATCAGCACACAAAGCTGTAATCATAAGTCAGGAGAGAGAGACAGACAGACACAGAGCGAGAGAGAGCCAGAGAGAGGAGAGGGAGACACAGAGAGGGGGGGGAGGAGGTACTTAGTACGTCGATGGGGGAGACAGACAGAAAAAGACCGAGAGCAACAGAAACCTAAAAACAGAAAGAGATAGAGAGAGGGAGAGACAGGGGGGGGAGGGGGGGGCACAGACAGACAGATAGAGACAGAGAGAATACAAAGACGAATGTTTATTCGGGGCTAAAACGAACATAATAAGCAAAGCGTCTTTGACACGAGGCTGGGAAGAAAACAAACTGTACTGGGAAAGGGAGACGTAGATAGGGAGAAGGCGGGGATATAATAGGAGATGTAAAGGAGATCAGACAGTGATTACTCTTTCAATCAGACCCAATCTCCCGTGAGACCCAGGGAACCAGAAGAAGGGAGACCAAAAAGATATAGTTTCTCTGGGGAGACCCGTCCCTGACCTTTTCTACCACACCACCATGCATGACCAGTCAATGCACTGGGTCCCTGACCTTTTCTACCACACCACCATGCATGACCAGTCAATGCACTGGGTCCCTGACCTTTTCTACCACACCACCATGCATGACCAGTCAATGCACTGGGTCCCTGACCTTTTCTACCACACCACCATGCATGACCAGTCAATGCACTGGGTCCCTGACCTTTTCTACCACACCACCATGCACGCCAGTCAATGCACTGGGTCCCTGACCTTTTCTACCACACCACCATGCACGCCAGTCAATGCACTGGGTCCCTGACCTTTTCTACCACACCACCATGCATGACCAGTCAATGCACTGGGTCCCTGACCTTTTCTACCACACCACCATGCATGACCAGTCAATGCACTGGGTCCCTGACCTTTTCTACCACACCACCATGCATGACCAGTCAATGCACTGGGTCCCTGACCTTTTCTACCACACCACCATGCATGACCAGTCAATGCACTGGGTCCCTGACCTTTTCTACCACACCACCATGCATGACCAGTCAATGCACTGGGTCCCTGACCTTTTCTACCACACCACCATGCATGACCAGTCAATGCACTGGGTCCCTGACCTTTTCTACCACACCACCATGCATGACCAGTCAATGCACTGGGTCCCTGACCTTTTCTACCACACCACCATGCATGACCAGTCAATGCACTGGGTCCCTGACCTTTTCTACCACACCACCATGCATGACCAGTCAATGCACTGGGTCCCTGACCTTTTCTACCACACCACCATGCATGACCAGTCAATGCACTGGGTCCCTGACCTTTTCTACCACACCACCATGCATGACCAGTCAATGCACTGGGTCCCTGACCTTTTCTACCACACCACCATGCATGACCAGTCAATGCACTGGGTCCCTGACCTGTTCTACCACACCACCATGCATGACCAGTCAATGCACTGGGTCCCTGACCTGTTCTACCACACCACCATGCATGACCAGTCAATGCACTGGGTCCCTGACCTTTTCTACCACACCACCATGCATGACCAGTCAATGCACTGGGTCCCTGACCTGTTCTACCACACCACCATGCATGACCAGTCAATGCACTGGGTCCCTGACCTGTTCTACCACACCACCATGCATGACCAGTCAATGCACTGGGTCCCTGACCTTTTCTACCACACCTCCATGCATGACCAGTCAATGCACTGGGTCCCTGACCTTTTCTACCACACCACCATGCATGACCAGTCAATGCACTGGGTCCCTGACCTTTTCTACCACACCACCATGCATGACCAGTCAATGCACTGGGTCCCTGACCTTTTCTACCACACCACCATGCATGACCAGTCAATGCACTGGGTCCCTGACCTTTTCTACCACACCACCATGCATGACCAGTCAATGCACTGGGTCCCTGACCTTTTCTACCACACCACCATGCATGACCAGTCAATGCACTGGGTCCCTGACCTGCTCTACCACACCACCATGCATGACCAGTCAATGCACTGGGTCCCTGACCTGCTCTACCACACCACCATGCATGACCAGTCAATGCACTGGGTCCCTGACCTTTTCTACCACACCACCATGCATGACCAGTCAATGCACTGGGTCCCTGACCTTTTCTACCACACCACCATGCATGACCAGTCAATGCACTGGGTCCCTGACCTTTTCTACCACACCACCATGCATGACCAGTCAATGCACTGGGTCCCTGACCTTTTCTACCACACCACCATGCATGACCAGTCAATGCACTGGGTCCCTGACCTTTTCTACCACACCACCATGCATGACCAGTCAATGCACTGGGTCCCTGACCTTTTCTACCACACCACCATGCATGACCAGTCAATGCACTGGGTCCCTGACCTGTTCTACCACACCTCCATGCATGACCAGTCAATGCACTGGGTCCCTGACCTGTTCTACCACACCACCATGCATGACCAGTCAATGCACTGGGTCCCTGACCTTTTCTACCACACCTCCATGCATGACCAGTCAATGCACTGGGTCCCTCACCTGTTCTACCACACCACCATGCATGACCAGTCAATGCACTGGGTCCCTGACCTGCTCTACCACACCACCATGCATGACCAGTCAATGCACTGGGTCCCTGACCTGCTCTACCACACCACCATGCATGACCAGTCAATGCACTGGGTCCCTGACCTGCTCTACCACACCACCATGCATGACCAGTCAATGCACTGGGTCCCTGACCTTTTCTACCACACCTCCATGCATGACCAGTCAATGCACTGGGTCCCTGACCTGCTCTACCACACCACCATGCATGACCAGTCAATGCACTGGGTCCCTGACCTTTTCTACCACACCACCTTGCATGACCAGTCAATGCACTAACAGTTCGGAGGAACAATCGGCGCTGAGTCAAGTGATGACACAGTTACACAAGGTCGCGCGTGTTCGTACATAGATGTGTATGCATTGCATCAAAGCACACGCATGTCGAAGGTTAAATGTCAAAACGTTCTGCCGTAAGTAAGTTAGTTGGTCGTTAATAGTCCTGTCAACAGCTACGGTCATCTCAGGACTGTCACCACGTGGACTTCCCACAGCGTTTAACACGCAACGTAATGCACAGACAAGGTGATGCATCCTCAAAACATGACATGACAACGGGAACTATAGCAAACTAAGTGAAGACAGGGCTGGGAACGTCAGCCATTCCGCTTTACTTGTCGAGTCCAGGTTAAAACAAAACAGTAAAACAAAACAAAAGGAAATCAAACATAATAATGTTATGTAAAATTACACATTGTGTCCATACATACGTGTACAACACATAACCTAAACTTCTTGGTGAACGTCAGAAGGTACATCAACCACCTCTATTCCTTTTGTGACAGCTTGCTCTGATATTCACCCAACAACAATGATAGTACCTTCTGATGTATTACCCACAATACTGCACTGTCATTCACAACAACAATAATAGTACCTTCTGGAGTATTACCCACAACACTGCACTGTCATTCACAACAACAATAATAGTACCTTCTGATGTATTACCCACAACACTCCACAGTCATTCACAACAATGATAGTACCTTCTGGGGTATTACCCACAACACTGCACTGTCATTCACAACAATAATAGTACCTTCTGGGGTATTACCCACAATACTGCACTGTCATTCACAACAATAATAGTACCTTCTGGGGTATTACCCACAATACTGCACTGTCATTCACAACAATAATAGTACCTTCTGGGGTATTACCCACAACACTGCACTGTCATTCACAACAACAATAGTACCTTCTGGGGTATTACCCACAATACTGCACAGTCATTCACAACAATGATAGTACCTTCTGGGGTATTACCCACAACACTGCACAGTCATTCACAACAATGATAGTACATTCTGGGGTATTACCCACAACACTGCACAGTCATTCACAACAATGATAGTACCTTCTGGGGTATTACCCACAACACTGCACAGTCATTCACAACAATGATAGTACATTCTGGGGTATTACCCACAACACTGCACTGTCATTCACAACAATAATAGTACCTTCTGGGGTATTACCCACAACACTGCACTGTCATTCACAACAATGATAGTACCTTCTGGGGTATTACCCACAACACTGCACAGTCATTCACAACAATGATAGTACCTTCTGATGTATTACCCACAACACTGCACAGTCATTCACAAGAATAATAGTACCTTCTGATGTATTACCCACAACACTGCACAGTCATTCACAACAATAATAATAGTACCTTCTGGGGTATTACCCACAACACTGCACAGTCATTCACAAGAATAATAGTACCTTCTGGGGTATTACCCACAACACTGCAGTCATTCACAACAATGATAGTACCTTCTGGGGTATTACCCACAACACTGCACTGTCATTCACAACAATGATAGTACCTTCTGGGGTATTACCCACAACACTGCAGTCATTCACAACAATAATAGTACCTTCTGGGGTATTACCCACAATACTGCACTGTCATTCACAACAATGATAGTACCTTCTGGGGTATTACCCACAACACTGCAGTCATTCACAACAATAATAGTACCTTCTGGGGTATTACCCACAATACTGCACTGTCATTCACAACAATAATAGTACCTTCTGGGGTATTACCCACAATACTGCACTGTCATTCACAACAATAATAGTACCTTCTGGGGTATTACCCACAACTCTGCACAGTCATTCACAACAATAATAGTACCTTCTGGGGTATTACCCACAACACTGCACTGTCATTCACAACAATAATAATAGTACCTTCTGGGGTATTACCCACAACACTGCACTGTCATTCACAACAACAATAATAGTACCTTCTGGGGTATTACCCACAACACTGCAGTCATTCACAACAATAATAGTACCTTCTGGGGTATTACCCACAACACTGCACTGTCATTCACAAGAATAATAGTACCTTCTGGGGTATTACCCACAACACTGCACTGTCATTCACAAGAATAATAGTACCTTCTGGGGTATTACCCACAACACTGCACTGTCATTCACAACAATGATAGTACCTTCTGGGGTATTACCCACAACACTGCACTGTCATTCACAACAATAATAGTACCTTCTGGGGTATTACCCACAACACTGCACTGTCATTCACAACAATAATAGTACCTTCTGGGGTATTACCCACAACACTGCACTGTCATTCACAACAATAATAGTACCTTCTGGGGTATTACCCACAACACTGCACAGTCATTCACAACAATGATAGTACCTTCTGGGGTATTACCCACAACACTGCACAGTCATTCACAACAATAATAATAGTACCTTCTGGGGTATTACCCACAACACTGCACAGTCATTCACAACAATAATAATAGTACCTTCTGGGGTATTACCCACAACACTGCACTGTCATTCACAACAATGATAGTACCTTCTGGAGTATTACCCACAACACTGCACAGTCATTCACAAGAATAATAGTACCTTCTGGAGTATTACCCACAACACTGCACTGTCATTCACAACAATAATAGTACCTTCTGGGGTATTACCCACAACACTGCACAGTCATTCACAAGAATAATAGTACCTTCTGGGGTATTACCCACAACACTGCACAGTCATTCACAAGAATAATAGTACCTTCTGGAGTATTACCCACAACACTGCACAGTCATTCACAAGAATAATAGTACCTTCTGGAGTATTACCCACAACACTGCACAGTCATTCACAACACTGCACAGTCATTCACAAGAATAATAGTACCTTCTGATGTATTACCCACAACACTGCACAGTCATTCACAACAATGATAGTACCTTCTGGAGTATTACCCACAATACTGCACAGTCATTCACAAGGAACTAGGCTGTCAACGGATATTCCACTAGCTGTGGAAAATAACTCCTCATGCTCTAACTTTACTTTTGGCCCAACCTGTCATCCTTTGGTTTAAACAGGAAGAATTTATTCTCTCCTTTTTTTGAGTTGCAAAATAGAATAGCCGAAACATACACATGAATTCGAGTACAAGAAGCAAAATGCTTCTACCAGGTACAGTACTCAACTTAGAACAAAGCGGCATGACACTGGCGGCCCGACAAAGAACAGTGACCGTGAACCGCGTGAATAACGATCATGAGAAAAGAGCAACAATAAAATCCAATACATAGACCAACAAAGAAAGGGGTCACCCTTTCACTCTACACCTGGCCCAAACGTGAGTCTACTACTGTAGTGTCGTGTCTAGCGAGGATAAATCCACCATCCCGTTATGGTAATTGGCGCGAGAGAGATCTGTACGGACCAGGTAATTGATTTCCCACAGCGATGAAAATCACTTCACAGTTTTGTCTGTTGTGAATGACCATGATTCTCTATCTTGGAGACAATGCACTTGTTTTTAAGGTCTCTGTACACGTGCAGATTTTCACTCTGTCCCCATGGCAACACAGTGAAATGCAAGTATAATCTTAAGGTCTCAATACACGTTCACATTTTTCACTCTTTCACCATAGAACACAGTGACATACCAGTCATAAGATTACTTGCATATCACTGAGTTGCCATGGAGGAAAGAGTGACAAATGTTAACGTGTATTGAGACCATTATGAGAGGCTATCACTGTGTTGCCATGGAGGAAAGAGTGACAAATGTCAACGTGCATTGAGACCATTATGAGAAGCTATCACTGTGTTGCCATGGAGGAAAGAGTGACAAATGTCAACGTGCATTGAGACCATTATGAGAGGCTATCACTGTGTTGCCATGGAGGAAAGAGTGACAAATGTCAACGTGCATTGAGACCATTATGAGAGGCTATCACTGTGTTGCCATGGAGGAAAGAGTGACAAATGTCAACGTGCATTGAGACCATTATGAGAAGCTATCACTGTGTTGCCATGGAGGAAAGAGTGACAAATGTTAATGGATTTTGATTAAAATTGGCAGAGGGGTAGACAGCTTGAAAAGGAAGCTTCCTTTCGTTAATCAACACCGTGCTGACCTTGACCTTGAAGTTTGACCGTGAAAACCGAAGTTTCCTTCTTTGGGCTATGTAATTTCCCCCCAGCTTTATTTCGTGAACTAGTGAACAGAATCGCTTCAAATTTTGTGTGGTGGTGTACCATGGTGCAAGGAAGTTTGTATAAAAGTTCAGCTGTATCTCGTGAACTACTGAACAGAATCGCTTCAAATGTTGGGCTATGTATTTTATGCGTTCTGTAAGGGTGGAAAGTGGTGTGTTTATTGGGGGGTGGGGGGGTGGGGTGGGGGGGGGGGGGGGGGGAGGACATCACTCGGTGCAAGGAAGTTTGTATAAAAGTTCACCTGTATCTCGTGAACTACTGAACAGAATCGCTTCAAATTTTAGGCTATGTATTTTATGCGTTCTGTAATAAAATACATCCTGTTCATCCATGTGTGAGGATATACCTTGGGCAAGGTATCCTCACTGCAAAACAATTCCAGTCAAGCTTTCCAGAATAGCAGTTTCCTTTCTCTGCTGTCTGAAGGTCATAGTCGGACACGATTGGCCGGAGATCCCCACGTCTCGTCGTGATCCAACTCCATTACCGTCTTTGTGCTAGCACATCGTGACGTGAGATACCATCGAACATGGGTTCCCTTACTTCTGGGATTATTAGTCAGTAGTGGTAGGGCCAACTGTTTTCTTGCCTCTTCACGTCAATCGATCCAACCAGCAAGAGACCAAGACGAACACAAGATGGCACAGCCATATAAACTGTACTCACAGTTCAAGGCAAAGATAACTACATTATCTCCCTTGTCAAAGGAGGGTGGGTTTTTTAATTCAAAGGTCATGCGTGTTTTTCGTGTTAAAAATGTCCTGTATCAGTATGGTAATGATGAGAAATTGAATATTATACCCCAAAAAACAGTTATCAGGTGACACCTTTCCACTATGCCTATTTTTACTTAAATCCACCTATTATTTTTAAAATAATCAGTATCTTTGCAATAAAGTTATTCAAATTTGCTTCACTGGGATAGCGTTCATATGGGTCACCATTCTGTTATCCTAACACCAAGCGCCCCAACAAGGCCTAAGGAACCACTGTTCCGTATCAACTTAAGTTTCGCTACCATCGCTTTAGTGGTTTGGGCGCTACAACATGGAACATATATTATTTAGATTACACACAGACACACGTGCACGCGCGGACAGACAGAGAAACGCACAGCCCTTGTTCCCATTCCAATACACTCCCGTTCTGGTAACAATGAGAATACAAAACAAGAGAAGAAATAAGCTCTTCGGGTGGCGTTACGGACTATTTCATTTTCCTTGATCTGATCAAATAGAAGACAGACATCATCTATTTTTACCGCTCTTGCGCGTGAGAGAGAGAATCAGAGAAACAGGGAAAGCGAGAGTGAGCTGACACAATGCCTTCCAATGGAACGCCACCTGGCGTCAAGGACTAGCAATGCCCATAACTCCACCTGACACAATGCCTTCAAATGGAACGCCACCTAGCGTCAAGGACTAGCAATGCCAATAACTCCACCTAACACAATGCCTTCAAATGGAACGCCACCTGGCGTCAAGGGCTAGCAATGCCAATAACTCCACCTAACACAATGCCTTCAAATGGAACGCCACCTGGCGTCAAGGGCTAGCAATGCCCTTAACTTCACCTGACCCAATGCCTTCAAATGGAACGCCACCTGGTGTCAAGGACTAGCAATGCCCATAACTCCACCTGACACAATGCCTTCAAATGGAACGCCACCTGGCGTCAAGGACTAGCAATGCCCATAACTCCACCTGACACAATGCCTTCAAATGGAACGCCACCTGGCGTCAAGGACTAGCAATGCCCATAACTCCACCTGACACAATGCCTTCAAATGGAACGCCACCTGGCGTCAAGGGCTAGCTATGCCCATAACTCCACCTGACAAAATGCCTTCCAATGGAACGCCACCTGGTGTCAAGGACTAACAATGCCCTTAACTTCGCCTAGACTGCTCATTTGGGAGAAGGGAGAAGGCGGGGGGACGAAGAGGAGATCAGACAGTGTTTGGTCTTTCAATCAGACCCAGTCTCCCGGGAGACCTTGAGGGCCAGAAAGAAAAGGTAGAGATCGATCTTTCTGATGCTGATCAAGAATATATGGGGCCTACGATCAATGGTTTATGAATTATGTTACGGACAGGTCTGAGTCAGGCACTCTTAGAGAGAGAGAGAGAGAGAGAGAGAGAGAGAGAGAGAGAGAGAGAGAGAGAGAGAGAGAGAGAGAGAGAGAGAGAGAGAGAGAGAGAGAGAGAGAGGGGGGGGGGGGACAGACAAACAGACAGAATCTTCAATGTGAGGAAGTTGGTTGAAGAAGAAGAGTCTATGAGTGATTCCTTGGCGGATTCTTGGGTTTCGCGGCCAACAGTTATCGAGTTGTGGTCTTCTCCAAAATCAGAATTCGTCGGCTGTATGCAGCGGGGAGACCAGTGAAAACTGAAAACCGGACACATTCGTACCTTACCCATTATGGCCTTATGGCCTGATAACGCAAAAGAAGGAGAGTTGTGTTAACAGCAGGTGTAGGCTAAGTCAGTGGAGTCCTAGGTGGAAGTTTGCCCTGTCAAAATGTTCCTCGCAGCTTTCATTGGGCAATATCGATCAAGATCAAGATCCTGGCTCACAGGATATTATGCGGACAGACAAACAAAGAAAATGGGCAAACAGACATGAACGATCACAACAATACACACCCATTCCATGGAGTTCTAACCAGAAAGGAAGCAAGAAGATCAGGTTAAGCCTTCTCAATCGAAGCGAATGCGATATGATAATAAGCGCTCATGCACGAGCAGGCCTCGGGTTAGCTGTTATGTGGGCTACACTGTGAAACATCGGAACCTTCATCCACATGCCAGGGATGAGTAGGACCAGGGGCCGTCTCTATGTGCCTCCGTCTCCGTGTCCCCGTGGAGTTCAGGGGTAATTAGGGATATGGTTAGGGGCTTACGGTTAGTGATAGGATAAACAAAGAGGGAGAGATAGAAGACGGGTACATATAGAGACGGGGGCGCATACAGACAAGGACAATAATTCGAGACGGGGACACGTAGAAACAGGGACATTTACAGAAGGAGAAACATAGAGACGGGGACATATAGAGACGGGGACACATAGAGACATGGATATAATAGAGACGGGGACATATATAGCGACAAGGACATAGAGAGACGGGGACACATAGACAGGGACATATAGATAGATACGGGGACACATAGAGACGGGGACACATAGAGACAGGGACATATAGAGACGGGGACACATAGAGACAGGGACATAGAGGAAACGGGGACACGTAGAGGCGGGGGACACAGACAGACAGGGACATAGAAAAACGGGGACACATAGAGGCGGCGAACACAGAGACAGACGGGGGGACACATAGAGACAGGGACATAGAGAGACAGGGACACATACAGGCGGGGGACACATAGAGGCAGGGACACATAGAGGCAGGGACACATAGAGACAGGGACATAGAGACAGGGACACATACAGGCGGGGGACACATAGAGACAGGGACACATAGAGACAGGGACACATACAGGCGGGGGACACAAAGAGACAGGAACACATAGAGAGAGGGACACATACAGGCGGGGGACACATAGAGGCAGGGACACATAGAGACAGGGACACATACAGACGAGGGACACAGAGACAGGGACACATACAGGCGGGGGACACAGAGACAGGGACACATAGAGACAGGGACATATACAGGCGGGGAACACAAAGACAGGGGCACATAGAGACAGGGACACATAGAGACAGGGACACATAGAGACAGGCGGGGGACACATGGAGACAGGGACACATACAGGCGGGGGACACAGAGACAGGGACACATAGAGACAGGGACACATAGAGACAGGGACACATACAGGCGGGTGACACATAGAGACAGGGACACATAGAGACAGGGACACATACAGGCGAGGGACACATAGAGACAGGGACACATACAGGCGGGGGACACATAGAGACAGGGACACATAGAGACAGGGACACATACAGGCGGGTGACACATAGAGACAGGGACACATAGAGACAGGGACACATACAGACGTGGGACACAGAGACAGGGACACATAGAGACAGGGACACATACAGACGGGGGACACAGAGACAGGGACACATAGAGACAGGGACACATACAGAGCGGGGGACACATAGAGACAAGGGACACATAGAGACGGGGACACATAAAGGCGGGGACACGGACAGGGGGACACATACAGACAGGGACACATACAGGCGGGGGACACAGAGACAGGGACACATAGAGACGGGGACACATACAGGCGGGGGACACAGACAGGGACACACAGACACGGTGACATATACAGGCGGGGGACACAGAGACAGGGACACATAGAGACGGGGACACATACAGGCGGGGGACACAGACAGACAGGGACACATTGAGACAGGGACACATACAGGCGGGGGACACAAAGACAGATGGGGACACACAGAGACAGGGACACATTGAGACAGGGACACATACAGGCGGGGGACACATAGAGACAGGGACACATACAGGCGGGGGACACAAAGACAGATGGGGACACACAGAGACAGGGACACATTGAGACAGGGACACATACAGGCGGGGACACATAGAGACAGGGACACATACAGGCGGGGGACACAAAGACAGATGGGGACACACAGACAGGGACACATTGAGACAGGGACACATACAGGCGGGGGACACATAGAGACAGGGACACATACAGGTGGGGGACACATAGAGACAGGCACACAGAGACAGGGACACATACAGGCGGGGGACACAGAGACAGGGACACATACAGGCGGGGGACACAGTCATAGAGACGTAACCATGTGCCCTTCCCTTCCCTTTCCTGCTTGCCTCCCCACCCCTCCCTCCTCCCCCTCCCTCCCTTCCTTCCTTGTAAAGCAGTGAAGCCGCTGCTGTTTCTCATTAGCCTTGGGGCCAGTCAGCAGGGAGCCAGTTAAAGGGTATGCAACACTGCGTACGATTCGGATCTGATTGCGATGCGATTGTGACGATGCGAGTCATGATTCGCGTGAAATTCATGTATTGGGTCTAGTGGAGTATAGTGAGTGAAAATAGCAGAAACATTTTTAAGCGGAAGTATTTCACGCGTAGCCCAGTGGGATCCAGCGACATACACACATCCCCATACGATTTAACGCGTGTGGCGCCGGCTTAGCTCCCTTCCTGAAGTTCGTGTCAATGTTCCCAATTTCTAACTAATTTTTTCCCTCTTGAACAGAAATATTCACTGCATGCTGTTTCTTTTTCTGTGAAGAGAAGAACGTTTTATGAATAAAAGTTAGTTTATGGGAGCATGCATGAAATGCTTAAAAATGTTAAGATGTTTAAGGTGCTATGCATACCATGCACGCACTTGAATACAGTCATGCTCACGTTAAAAAGGTACAATGGTGTATGTGTGTGTGTGTGTGTTTTGTTCTTCAGTTTAACGTCCTACCACTAAACGTGATTCAGACATATGCATTAGGTATTTGGTACTTTTTAGACACACAGACGTCTGTGAAATTCGGGTTGCTCCCACATCGAGAGCACGTCCCAGGCAGAGGCGCGTCACCCTTTATTTTTAACTTGTGTGTGCGTGTGTGCACGCGTGTGTGTGTGTGTATGTGTGTGTGTGTGTGTGTGTGTGTGTGTGTGTGTGTGCGTGTGCGTGTGCGCGTGCGTGTGTGCCTGTGTGTGTGTGTGCGTGTGCGTGTGCGTGTGTGCGTGCGTGCGTGCGTGCGTGCATGTGTGCGTAAAAACCCCTATAGATACTTGACAACCCAACCCTCCCAGTGTACAGGCCGTTAGCTATCAAATTAGTCCTGTCTTGAAAGGTTAACTATGATAGGGCTTACTATTGGAGACAGAACATTCAACAGAACAAGTAGGGAGGGATGTTGTCAGCTGCATGAGCCAACACTGAAACTCAACTTCGACTGCATTCATTATGCTGATATCGTTCTCTTTTCTCTTTGTCCGTCACCGAAGGTGAACGGACTTTGCGATGGGCTGGTTTTTATTTTTGTTAGTTTGTTTGTTTGTTGTCCGTCACCGAAGGTGAACGGACTTTGCGATGGGCTGGTTTGTATTTTTGTTTGTTTGTTTGTTTGTTGTCCGTCACCGAAGGTGAACGGACTTTGCGATGGGCTGGTTTGTATTTTTGTTTGTTTGTTTGTTTGTTGTCCGTCACCGAAGGTGAACGGACTTTGCGATGGGCTGGTTTGTATTTTTGTTTGTTTGTTTGTTTGTTTGTTGTTTTTTTGTTTTTGTTTTTTTCTGTCTGTCCCAAGGATATCTCCCGAACCGCTTGACCGAATCGCGTCAAATTTTGTGTGAAGGTGTGCCTCCTTAATAGGACGAGATCGACGCAAACCATTTTGCCGTCGTGACCTTGACCTTGACGTACGACCTTGAAAACCGAAAATCTATTTTTAGCCATATTTCGGGCACCGATCAACATAGGATGTTGAAGCTTGGTATGAAGGTGGTTTGGCTTATGCCCGTTCTGATGAGGGCATACCGATCAAGGTCAAGGTCAAGGTCAAAAAGATCGCTGGAGCCTGAAAATCGGAGGGTCATTTTTTTCTCCTTCTGTCTGTCCCAAGGATATCTTTCGAACGGGTTGACAGAATCACGTCAAATTTTGTGTGCTGGTGTGTCACCATGAGAGGAAGGCATCCGCGCAAACCATTTTCGCCGTCGTGACCTTGACCTTGGCGTACGACCTTGAAAACCGAAAATCTTTCAGGGGCCATAACTCCCACACCGTTAGTGTTAGAGTCTTCAAATTTGGCATGAAGGTACTTTGGCTTATGCCCGTTCTGATGGTGGCATACCGATCAAGGTCAAGGTCACGGTCCGGGCGATCAGTAGGCCTTGAAAGTGGTAGGGGTCTACACATTGGGTTTTAAGCCATATTTTCCACATTGGTACTTGACAGAAGCGCTTCAGATTGCGTGTGGTACTGTATACCCTAGAGAAGAAAACATCCGAGCATAAATTATCACCATGCTGACCTTGACCTTGAAGTGTGACCTTGAAAACCGAAATTTCCTTCTTTGCGCTATATGTTTCTTCTTCAAGCTGTATCTCGTGAACTAGAAGACAGAATCCCTTCCAATTTTGTGTCAGGATGTGACACTCTACGGGGTGTCGCAAGTGCGTGGCATTGCTGGTGACGGACATGTCTGCCGCTCGGCGACGCCCTTGTTTTTTTTTTTTTTTTAACATTGCCAGCGTCTGTGACCGGTGAACGTGACATTATTACTATTACCCCACCCCTTCCCCTAAGACCTCCACACCTGTGATCACTATTCATTAGATCCATCCGTGGGTGTCAAAGAACATAGGGAGGGAGAGGGGAGGGGATGGCTTTACCTGCGCAAATGACTAGAATTCCCCAATCCAAGGATAATGCAAGGATAATGCCAGTATAATGGTCACAGAGTATTACCGTTAACCCTAGACCTCGTGCTGTGTGATTGTCCTTTACTTGGTTTTCATTTCAGTTGTGTGTGTGTGTGTGTGTGTGTGTGTGTGTGTGTGTGTGTGTGTGTGTGTGTGTGTGAGAGAGAGAGAGAGAGAGAGAGAGAGAGAGAGAGAGAGAGAGAGAGAGAGAGAGAGAGGGGATGTGGGCGATGCAGCGATATGTAGGCCTATGTGTGCGTGCGTGCGTGCGTGTGCGCGCGCGCATGTGTCTGCGTGTGCGTGTGTGTGTGTGACTATGTTATACGTATATGTGTGTGTGTGTGTGTGTGTGAGTGTGTGACGTAAGTGTCCCGCGCGACCCGCTTGCTTTATTCCTTATCTACACCCCCCCCCCCCCCCCCTCTCCCTTTTCATTTCTCTGTCCGGCCGCCACGTTAATTGCCATCCCGCGTTCAAAGAGAACGCCGAGTAAGGGCGTTGTCTGTTTCAAGTTCGAATTGTCTCCCCGGTCGGCACGTACCACCTACCGAGGTTATCTCCCTTTGTAAGACACCGCGCCTTTACCCATAACAAGAA
>CM065698.1:16366409-16368909 GCA_017654935.2 Phymorhynchus buccinoides | reverse complement strand
CTGAAAGGTGCTTTAATGGAATACCATTTTCCTTCGTCCGTCTTCAAGGCGATAGACAATGAATTGTTGAGTTTAATATCTATACTATGCTTGTTTGTTTTCACTATAACTATTATTGTTTCTAGTAGTATTCGAAATCTTTGTGTGTTTGTGATATTTGGACCAAATTTTGATCAAAACCCCGCCCGCCTGTCCCATGTATTGTGGCCTAAGGCCAATGTACATTAAAATGTTCAGCGTTCCGCTCTCGCTCGCTCTCTCTCTCTCTCTCTCTCTCTCTCTCTCTCTCTCTCTCTCTCTCTCTCTCTCTCTCTCTCTCTCTCTCTCTTGTGTGTCTGTATACGCGCGTGCGCGCGCGCGTGTGTGTGCGTGTGTAAGCTCATGGGCATGTGTGTATGTGTGTGAGTGAGTTTATGTGTGCGTGTGTGTGCGTGTGTGTGCGTGTGTGTGTGTGTGTGTGTGTGTGTGTGTGTGTGTGTGTGTGTGTGTGTGTGTGTGTGTGTGTACTGTGCGAGCGTGAATGCGTGTGTGATTCGTTGCTCGTGTTGTTGATGACTTCATTCATGACCTATTGTCAGCTAATACCTAGTGACGTCATTACTGGTATACTTGCAAATAACTCTGTGACTTTTAATGTTTTTCCTGTATTACGATTTGCATCTTACCTTGTTTGCGTGCTTCACATTTTTACGTTTTCAAATTTGATATAATGACATGCATGTGCTTTGTCATTGAATGATTGAATAACATTCAGTCTTCCCCACTGCAACACACGCTGGGAAAATAAAGAACCTTTCTATAATAAATAGAATCCTTTCAAAATTAATCAAGTTATTTAGTAAGGGGTGTGCATCATAAACTTTTGTTCATCTCGCCCATATCTCTTTTAGCTATCAGTAGGCTATTAGTATTACAGCACACCAAATTACTGCTCTAATTGATTTAATTGATTTAATGTGTTGCAGTTGTACCACGCAATTTTAATGAGTGTTAAATGTTGGATCACAGCAATGTAGATTGGCGTGTGTTTGCAATACAAGTAATCATCAGTTGTATGAAGGACTAACATGTGTGGTTGATACTGTAGTCCTGTGGAGTGTTTTTATTAAGCTTGCTTTCGTGATGTGGTCTGATGTAGGCTGTAGATGCGCTACGTTTGCCACATGTTATATGTACAAAGCAAAATGTAGGACACCACCCGCCCCCTACCCATTATATTATTATACAATTGTAATGTTTTCATTAAGAATATGGTTCTACAATCAAGACTCTCTCTCTCTCTCTCTCTCTCTCTCTCTCTCTCTCTCTCTCTCTCTCTCTCTCTCTCTCTCTCTCTCTCTCTCCTTCTTCTTCTTCTCTTTTGGGCCCACGATCATTTTAATTGATCATTCTGGCAGCCCTCTGTCTCTGTCTGTCTGTCTGTCTGTCTGTCTGTCTGTCTGTCTGTCTGTCTCTCTCTCTCTCTCTCTCTCTCTCTCTCTCTCTCTCTCTCACACACACACACACACACACACACACACACACACACACACACACACACACACACACACACGCACACTCATTGTACACGTACGTGCACGCACGCGTGTTATATTCACACGCACGCACAAATACACGCCAGAGAAACAGCAAACTAAACGAACAAATTCGCCATCGAGTTCTTTGTTAGCAGAGAGAGAACCATCCTCCCAGCAGTTTGAACCCCCCTCCCGCTCTCGCTCTCTCTCTCTCTCTCTCTCTCTCTCTCTCTCTCTCTTCTAATCCCCACCACTTTGCTCCCACCATAACCAAAACATCCCCTCTTTTTCTTTCTCTTTCTCTCCTCAGTAATACAAATGAAAATAAATTGTGGTAGCCTAAATTGTTATATTATATGACTCACTTGTCTGCTGAAGAGAATAGGAAGGCTTTATAAATTCCGTCTTGAAATCACACGTCTACGTCATTCGGTTGAAAGATACCCCACCTCCACACTCACATACACAGGTTTTGAAGCTTCCTTGTACCTCTCTCCCCTTCTCTCTCTCTCCTCTCTACTCCGTTCTCGTACCATCAGTTTTGTTGAGCAGCGTCAAGAAACATTCACACGGCTTTTTCTTTTTCTCTCTGATAGCCATGTGCGTGTGGCGGTGGTGGTGGTGATAGCATAGTAGGCCTAGTGGTGGTGGTGGTGGTGGTGGTGGCGGTGGCTGTTCGTCTGCTTCTTTCAATGAAAAGCCCGCACAGCCAATCGCAGAGCGTGGCTCATACAAAGTCAAGACAGGGAACGAACAATGGACCAAGGGGAGCAACCCCGACTAGGGCCTTTATTATTTTAGACAAAAATTGCGGTATTTTAAAGGGGGCTAATTTTTGAATTGTTTCAACAAATAAAATCCCGAAATAAACATGTCCAAGCATGGCTATTTGAAGACGACAAAAGCATGAAAACGTACATTTATTCACGCCAAAATTGTCTTCCAGTTTCTGCCTAGCCTACAGTACACGCCAGTCACACTTC
>CM065698.1:16333909-16361409 GCA_017654935.2 Phymorhynchus buccinoides | reverse complement strand
CTTCAATTGTTCTATTCTTTCCTTTTTCTCTTATTACCCTTCACACACAACACCATCTCTCATTTACTGACATCTACAGACCAGATCAAAGGAACTCAGCCTATTTTTTTCCGATCGGAATGCAAAGTACAAACCTGTTTTATCTCGTGCAAAACATACTGGCTGCATTCTCACGCTTATTTCGTGCAAATCTCTCTCTCTCTCTCTCTCTCTCTCTCTCTCTCTCTCTCTCTCTCTCTCTCTCTCTCTCTCTCTCTCTCTCTCTCTCTCTCTCTCTCTCTCTCTCTCTCTCTCTCTCTCACTCTCTCTCAGTCTCTCTCTCTGATTTATTGTTGTTTTATGTTGCATTTGTTCTTATAGCATATTCTGTCGTTATTTTGAACGGAAAGAAACGCAATCAGTCAGGCCCAGTGTATAGTTGCAAAAGCTCTGCGGTAATAATAAACATTTTGGCGTCATCATATTCGAGCATATAATGTTTGGATATTATACTTAGGCTTTGTGTGTCCCTTTTGTACTGTATGCATGACGGTAAGAATAGCTAACATCGGCCAAATCGTGACCAAAAACATCATTCTCTTCATGAGAATGCCCGCAGAGTTATATCACATCACTCATAGAGGCGTTTGTTTTTCTTATGGGAGTCACTGTCTTCTCTGTCACTCGTTGAGTGCAAACAATACAACAGCTGTCCACTTTCGAATCTCTCTACTACCAGCAGTTCTCTGAATGATAAATAGAAACCAGTTGATCAAAACACGTGCTGAGAGGAATTCACGAAAGCAGACCCCCCAAATGTGATAAACGGTCATCTTTGTCAGCATCACGATTCTAGTATGAGGCTTTGCTCACTCCGAGCTCATTATGATTAATGCGCAGGTCATTACTGTTTGCGCATTAAGCTTCACGTGCACAAACTTGCTCATAAGGCTAATTGAGCAGGTCATCTTACCCATTAAGCCTATTGAGCATTTTTTTTATGTTCTTGCTCATTAAGCTTCATGCGCAGGTTAAGCCTATTGGACACGACAGAAATATTCATGAACGTTCATTTTTAAATAGTAGGCCTACGACTAAGTTTAATACACTTCTTACTATGTGTGGCCATTACATCTATGTACGGGCATTAGCCTACAGTTTTCACACACACACGTGCGTACATGCGCGCGCACGCACACGCACACGCACACACACACACACACCACACACACACACACATACACGCGCGCGCGCGCGCGCGCATAGCATGACACGCACACCCCTCGTTCCCATCATTAGAATGTAGAGTGGCACAGAGGTAACGCGTTCGGCACCTCGTATAGTTTTAAATGAACCCGAGTTCGAACCTGGGTAGAGGGGATTTTTCTATTTCTGCCCTAGGCTTTACGGTCTGAACGTGGGAGTCTTTCGGATGAGACGATAAACCGAGGTCCCGTGTGCCCATGCACTTAGCGCACGTTCAACCCAGTGGCAACGAAAATGTTGTCATTTGGTAACCCCCCCCCCCCCCCTTTCCTTCCACCAGTCACATAAAAATCGCCTGCAAATAATTTTTTTTACAAAATTGGTGGCGCGCCTCTGGCTGCGACGAGTTCTCCAGGTGGGAGCAACCCGGATTTCACAGAGACGCCTCTATGACTATAAAGTACTAAATTGTACTCGTGTTCTCTTAGAACTGAGAGTACAAAAACAAAGTAAGGAGCCAAAGGAAGGGAAATAATTACGACGATGTATTTCTCTGCAGTGGGTAAGGAGTGGTTTCCCTTCTTTATCTGAGCTAACTCATTCTGGGGTGTGGGCGGCCAGTTTTTGGAGCAATGGGTGGATGCCTCGTGCCTCCATACGGGGAGCTGGACTACCCCGCCCCCTCCACAGTCTCTCCCCGTGGGGATACCAAGTAGCTTCCCCAACTTCTAGAAGTTCCGTGCTTGTAACTTCCTCTAATCTATCACTTCCCTTTCCTTCCCTTACTATCATTTACCATTTTTGTTCCCTTCTGACCTTTTGGTCTAATTGTCCTGAGAACAAAAATGTAATCTTCCAATTTTCTGCTTTGAGCTCCTCCGAAATCGGAATGCGTCGGCTGCATGCAGCAAGAAGACTAGTTAAAACTGAAAACCGGACACATACCTACCTTATCCATTATGGCCATATGGCCTGGGAAAACAGATCTTAGGGTGTGTGTGTGTGTGTGTGTGTGTGACGTGCGCAAAACTTCCTGTGGCGGACATTTTTACCCGGCCAGTCTGACGGGTTTTGTTTCGGGTCTGTCTGTCTGTTTGTCTGATTGAATATCTTAAAAACTACTGGACGGATTTTTAGTCCCCGAGCCGGGGAGCTATTGTTTTTGTCTGGTCCGTCCGTTCGTCCGGCTATTCGTCCGTTTTTCTCAAAAACTATTCAGTGTATCAACATCAAATTTGGTATACTAGTTTGCCAAGATGCAAGCTATCCAGTGATGTATTTAGTTTTATATTAAGGTCAAGGTCGCGCCAGTTACGGGGTTCAAACCCCAAAACACATAATCGCTAATATCTCGCGAAGTTTTGCATGTATTTCAATACAGTTTTTTTCACAACATTTCTTGATGAATGGTCTATAACACAGTTGTCATGAAGTTTTCTGTGCGCTCGTGTGCGCATGATCGCGCGCGCTCAAATCACGGGTCCGAACCCCAAGGAAAACTATTCAGTTACGTGCTGTTTTGATGCATTTTTATGTAGTTACGTGCTGTTTTGATGCGTTTTTATGTAGTTACGTGCTGTTTTGATGCGTTTTTATGTATGTGTACAACCGACACATTCCGATTTCGGAGTAGCTCAACGATGCAGCCACTCAGCGTTGCACTTGTTAAAAATTAAATTTGACAGAGGGGTAGACATCTTGAAAAGACAGCTTCCTTTCGTTAATCAGGACACCAGACGCAGACCTTCGCCTGCACAAAACCTACAACATCAGAGCAGCCACCTGCCACGACCAGCCTTCCTCCACGTCCTACCCTCATCGCCATCGCATCGTCATCATCCCCGGGAAGACCTAGTCCGGCGTCTTCACCCCCAGGAAGACCCAGTCGTCTTCATCCCCGGGAAGACCCAGTCGTCTGCATCCCCGAGAAGACCCAGTCCGGCGTCTTCACCCCCGGGAAGACCCAGTCGTCTTCACCCCCGGGAAGACCCAGTCGTCTTCATCCCCGGGAAGACCCAGTCCGGCGTCTTCACCCCCGGGAAGACCCAGTCGTCTTCATCCCCGGAAAGACCCAGTCGTCTTCATCCCCGGGAAGACCCAGTCGTCACAGTCTTCACCCCCGGGAAGACCCAGTCGTCTTCATCCCCGGGAAGACCCAGTCGTCACAGTCTTCATCCCCGGGAAGACCCAGTCGTCTTCATCCCCGGAAAGACCCAGTCGTCTTCATCCCCGGGAAGACCCAGTCCGGCGTCTTCACCCCCGGGAAGACCCAGTCGTCTTCACCCCCGGGAAGACCCAGTCGTCTTCACCCCCGGGAAGACCCAGTCGTCTTCACCCCCCCCCCCCCCCGAGAGAAGACCCCAGTCGTCTTCACCCCCCCCCCGAGATGACCCAGTCGTCTTCACCCCCGGGAAGACCCAGTCGTCTTCACCCCCCCGGGAAGACCCAGTCGTTCTTCCCCCCCCCCCCCCCCCCCCCCCCCCAGTCCCCCTTCCCCCCCGGGAAGACCCAGTCGTCTTCACCCCCGGGAAGACCCAGTCGTCTTCACCCCCCCCACCGGAAGACCCAGTCGTCTTCACCCCCGGGAAGACCCAGTCGTCTTCACCCCCGGGAAGACCCAGTCGTCTTCACCCCCGGGAAGACCCAGTCGTCTTCACCCCCGGGAAGACCCAGTCGTCTTCACCCCCGGGAAGACCCAGTCGTCTTCACCCCCGGGAAGACCCAGTCGTCTTCACCCCCGGGAAGACCCAGTCGTCTTCACCCCCGGGAAGACCCAGTCGTCTTCACCCCCGGGAAGACCCAGTCGTCTTCACCCCCGGGAAGACCCAGTCGTCTCCACAAGTTATATAGTGTTCTTGGTCTCCATCCCCGGAAAGACCCAGTCGTCTTCAGGAATACTGTCCATAAGGGTCCACGACCGATTAGACGCTAATCTCCACTTCTTGCTGTTAATCAGGACAGTGCTAACTTTGACCTTGAAAACCAAAATTCCCTTCTTTGGACTAGATTATTTTGTTTCCGAGCTGTATCTCATGAACCAGTGAAAACAGAATCGCTTCAAATTTTGTGTTGGTGTATCACAGACACATGGGTGCTCCTGAAAATTTTCAAAAATCCTGCAAGCCCCGGCGGAGTGCAGGGACAGTGCCCCTCCCTGGGGTTCCGGGGGGCAATGCCCCCTGGAAGCTGAAGGGAAACAACAGTTTCCAATGTAATTGACAGGCTCACATTGCACTTTCACTTATGGCTAAACTTCATGACCTCTATAACCAGCAAAATACATCTTCTCAAATTCTCATAATCCGGCGACGCCGGCTGCAGGCAATGAAAAAATACTGAACTTCAGGACATCCTGGACAAACAAATCCTGAAATTCAGGACATCCTGAAAGCAGGAGCATCCATACAGACAGTGCCCGGGGGATGGGGGGCTGTAAAGATATAAATATAACTGTGCTGATCTTGAAGTTTTGTTTTGATTTTTTTGTTCAAACATTAGTTTAACATTGAAATGCTTTGAAGTGGTCAAAAGGAAGCCACCACATGTCTTTAGCAAAAACCTAATCATGAGGCAAAAACCTAATCATGAGTATTGCCTCTTTTACCACAGGTGAGAGAGAATGAATGAATGAATGAATTTTATTTATAGAGGGTAATAGAGTAAGCAATAACATGCTCTTTTTTTTACATCCAGCCCTCTGGACAAAATACATATTATAAAAGTACAAAATGGAGAGAGAGAGAGAGAGAGAGAGAGAGAGAGAGAGAGAGAGAGAGAGAGAGAGAACAACAATGAACAATGAACAACTGTTTAATGACCAGGCCATCTGCCCATGTCATGAGGGAAGGGGTGACAATGGGAAATCTTCACAATTCAAACAGATAAACATAACAAACAGTATCAAGATAATAGCAGAACATATCACATTGTTTCATTGCGAATTCTAAGTTCATCAGACAAGGTTAAAGATCTAGAGTAGCACATCAGCAAAACTAGCCTAAAAGCAGGATGATTGTAATATTTTTAGGGATCAACTTTTCCCTAAGTACTAAATAAAAGAGAGAGAGAGAGAGAGAGAGAGAGAGAGAGAGAGAGAGAGAGAGAGAGAGAGAGAGAGAGTGAGAGAGAGAGTGAGAGAGAGAACAATGAACAATAAACACATTGTTTAATTATCAGGCCTTTGGCCCATATCATTAAAAGTGAAATACAAAACCGCAAGAGAGAGAGAGAGAGAGAGAGAGAGAGAGAGAGAGAGAGAGAGAGAGAGAGAGAGTTCAAACTTCAAAACACTTTATTTTACGAGAGAGAGAGAGAGAGAGAGAGAGAGAGAGAGAGAGAGAGAGAGAGAGAGAGAGAGAGAGAGAGAGGACATCCTGAAAGCAGGAGCATCCATGCAGACAGTGCCCGGGGGGTGGGGGGTTGTAAAGATATATATAACTGTGCTGATCTTGAAGCCCAGAAGTTGTGTCTCACACGACGGCCGGCACCGGAATCCATGCTGTTCTGGCCGCAGGATGTTTTCCTCCAGATGCTGCTGACCACTACATGTTCCATGATTTTGCACAGAACGCATGTCAGGGAAATCGGCCTGTAGTTCTCCGGTCTATACCGCTCTCCCTTCTTGAAAGCAGGGGTGAAGTTTGCTCTTCTCCAGTCAGTTGGGATTATGCTGGTGTGAAGGGAGGAGCGGTAGATCAGTCAGGGCAGGCAATATCTCTGGGGCCAGTATGCCTAGCACTCTGGGGCTGAGATTGTCCGGGCCTGCTGCTTTGTAGGGGTCCAGGCTAAGAAGCAACTTTCTGATCCCTTCTTCAGTGAAGGTAATGTTGCTACATTTGGGGTAAGACTTGTCTACTGGCGGGCATCTTCTGGAATTCCTCTTCGGTCAGTGTCTTTTGCACTGAATGCGGACCAAAACTATTTGTTCAGTTCTTTTTTTTTCACCGCTAACGAGTCTGCCCGCCTGGTCTTTCAGTGGGAAGACTCCGGTGTTGTCACCCTTCCTGAAGCTCCAAGACTTGTTTGGTGGCGTCTGCTGGGTGGAGGCTTTTCCTGTGGGGTTGAAATGTTCTGCTGCTGAGGAGAGGAATATGTTTGTTTTGGGGAGGTGCTAGTTTGCAGTGTAGAAGGGATGTTTTCCTCTGGAGTGGAGTTTGCCGGATGCTCGGAGGGGCTGGTTTGATCTTGAGGGGTGCTGCTAGCCTGCTGTGGAGGATAAAAAATTCCATCAGCGAAGATGCCGTCAAGGTGCTTTCAGTACTTTTGCTCGATTCTTTTCTGGATCAGTCTTTTCAGTTTGAGGAACTCGGTTCTTGTGTCGGCATCTCCTTCCATTCCTGTCTCTTCGGCGTATCAGTTTCTTAGTTTCTGGACCAATCCAAGGCAGGCTGGCTACGTTTGGATGCGATGTCTTGTGCGGAATGTTCTTGTTAACTGCCGCTGTGTTGTTCCCTGGCTTAACGACTCCAGGGATCATCCAACAGCCAGAGCACTTGAACAATTCAGTACAAATGCACCAGGTAGGGATGAGAAAATTACGTGTGACCATTTTTGATTACCCCGCCATGTGGGCAGCCATATGCTGGGAGCTTGTCATGGCTTAAGACAATCCCCACAATTCAGAGCATAACATTTTGATGTAGCCTTGGCGTTCTAGCTTATGTCAAGTGGTCTGACACAGCCTCAATGAGACCATAATCTTCAGTGTTGGAGCTCACTGCAGGTCGAAGTTTGTCTCATTTACTCGTTTGGCATCAGAGCCGAGGCCGTCTATGTCAGGCTTGCTGTACTTGGTTGCAGTTTTCGGGGCCTCAACTGAAGCTCCATATACCACTGCATCATGGTCTGAAAGACCAGTGACGAAGGTCTATGATAGAAAGCATTAAGGCAATATGAATGGATAGGAAGTTTGGGATTGAAAAGGGTGGATGAATGGCGACGTTTCGTGACCCAGGCGGTCTGGTTGTCCGCAACAGTACCAATAAAAATCAGGGAGGGCTAGACAATGCAATCGAGATTTGTGACCCACTCGGGAAGTTGTGTGACCCTGTAAAGGGCCTAAAATAGATTAAAAATCAGATTAAGAGCATCCTTTATTTCTTTGCAGCCTTCTTGGTAGCAGGCTTGACCTGCTTTGCCACCTTGGCTGGAGCCTTTTTGGGTTTGACAAGTTTGACAGTCTTAGGAGACTTGGCCTTCTTGAGTTTGTTGGCAGGGGCTTGTTGGCCGCCTTGGGCTTGGGTTTGTTGGCCGCCTTGGGCTTGGGTTTGTTGGCCGCCTTGGGCTTGGGTTTGTTGGCCGCCTTGGGCTTGGGTTTGTTGGCCACCTTGGGCTTGTTGGCCGCCTTGGGCTTGCGTTTGTTGGCCAGCTTGGGCTTAGCAGAACGTTTTTCTCCCAAACGGAAGGATCCGGAAGCTCCGGTCCCCTTGGTATGCTTGAGGGTGCCAGCCTCAACTCCAGCCTTGAGGGCGGTCTTGAGGTAGCCATTGACTTTGGCGTTCTCGGGGCCCACCTTGTAGATGTCCACGATGTACTTGAGGATGGCGTGGCGGGAGGAACCCCCACGCTCCTTCAGGGCGGAGACGGCGGCGCAGATCATCACGTTGTACTTGGGGTGGTCTGCAGGCTTCCTGGCCTTCACTTGAGCGGGGGCAGCGTCAGACATGGTTTTACAGATGCCGGACGGTTAAAACGGAGATAAAAAGCGCAGTGAACGGAATGCTGCTTTCGCTGGAAAGACGACGATTCGAATGACAGAAACTTTACCAAAAAATTACTTTATCCCCTCATCGCGGACCGCAAAGCCAACAACGCGATGCTGCAAGTAAATCGGCCCTCGGCAGGGCTGAAATGGGCAAATTTGTGTTTGTTGATGTTTGTTTCGGGGCTTGTAATTAAAAAAAGACACAATGTTCGGCAACATGTTGCATATCAATGAAATTTTCATTAAACAAGGAATCTGCGGATGTGTGTATATTTGCGTAGTTTGCTTCTTGAAAAGAGAAATTTATAAATAAAGCCGCTCTATGAGACGCGACGAAACGAGTTATTTGCATAAAATTACAAATTTAATTAAGACATTCAACACCAGCATACCTAAATAAGATATGCACAAACTCGTGGAAGTCCCATCTACATGTCACAACAAACCATTGATCTTTGAAAGACCCGTGAGAGAAGTTTCAATCACTTTTCTATCCAACAGAAAACACAACTTGCCCATCGTCCCCACCTCTTCTTTATCGCTACTAACATTTCAGTGCTCGTGTTTGTCTTCATATTGCAGATATCCCATGGTTGTACATCATCAACGTGTAGTTTAGGGTGTATTTAACATAATTTATCCAGTGTTTTTGTCCATCTGTGTGGATTAAAACCCTATATCTGGGTGTTTTATTTGCATGTTTTGCCAGGTACCAAACATGGCGTCACCTTCAACACAAGACACGCGGATTGTTTGCGTGCGTTGTAAATGCCATCAACGCAATGAATGATAATATGTGACTGAGCTGAGCAAAGTACATGTGCAATTGAATTAAATCAATGTATTTACTCTTTAGGAGGTGAATTGCGAAGGGAAGAAGCAAGAAACCAACAAATGACTGTGTTGATTGCATCATTGAAAGCACAAAATGGCCTAACAAAATTGGTTTCTAACCCCAATCATTTACAAGCACTAGTCGCCTATTTTCAATATACACATATAAATAATAACCCCCGTGTGTTTAAAAAGGGTATAGAAAAGACCATGGATGGTATATGGCGGCTGTATTTGATATATTGTGTCTGATATGTTCTTTTGAAATATACGGAGACATTCCAACATGGTCGAGCCGAAACAACGCGATTTCTCGGTTTTTGCCCCGTCCCGTTTGTGCCTCGTCCCATTTGCGCCCCGTCCCGAACTTGTCTCTATGTGCCTCTATCTCTATGTGTCTCCATCTCTATGTGTCTCCATCTCTATGTGTCTCCATCTCTATGTGTCTCCATCTCTATGTGTCTCCATCTCTATGTGTCTCCATCTCTATGTGTCTCCATCTCTATGTGCCTCTATCTCTATGTGTCTCCATCTCTATGCTACTTATCTGTGTATGCCCTTCTCTATGTGTCCATGTCCCAATCTATGTGTTCCCTGTCTCTATGTGTCGCCATCTCCGCTACACCCCGTCTCCATGGGTCCCCATCTCTATGTGACCCATCTCTATATAATATGCCCTTCTATATGTGTCCCGATCTCTATGTGACCAGTCTCTATGGTGCCGTTTTCTAAGAGTCCGAGGCTCGTCTCTACGTGTCCCCATCTCTACTTATGTGACCCATCTCTACATGCCCTTATATATGGGGACACATAAATATTGGAACATATATAGACAGGAATACAAGACTCGGGGACACATTGAGATGGGGACACAGTAATGGGGACATACTAGAGATGGGAACATATAGGGACGGGGACACATAGAGAAGGGCACATAGAGATGGGTCACAGAGATGGGGACACATAGACGGGGACACACGGAGATGGGGACACATCCCCTTCCTTCTTCCTCTTTTCTTCCCTTAACTCCGTGAGGAGTCGTCAGTGAAGTCTTCACCAACTTCCTCCAACTCTGTCGGTCGTGAGCCAGAGTCTGGGTTTCTGCAAATGATTTTGCTGTCCATTCTGTCATGTTGTCGATGTCAGACCATCGTTTCTTTTGTCTTCCCTCCGTCTCCTTCCCTCAACAGTTCCCTGGAATATCGTTTTGGCAAGGCCGTTGGATCTTGTTACATGGCCATAACAGCATAGCTTTCTTTTCTTTACTGATGTCAGCAGATCTTCATATGGTCCAATGTGCTGTCTGATGGTTTGGCGCACTTGTTCATCTTGTGTATCTGATGTTAAGCAACTTACGATAGCATCTCATTTCCATAGCTTGGATTATTCTTTCCAGATCTGCTGTGAGAGTCCATGTTTCACATGCGTAAAGGAAGATGGAGTATACCAGTGCACGCAAAAGCCTGATCTTGTGCTTCATTGAGATGTTTCTGTCCTGCTATTGTCTTTGCTGTCCTTGCAAGGATTTATGGTTTGGATCCTTCACTACTGATGACTGACCCCAGATGTGTGAACTGTTAAACAGCTTCTAGCTTCACTCCACGCACAGTTATGTTGGTAGTGATGTTGCTGTTGTGGCTGGCCTTCAGCATGGTCTTCTAGCTCTGCGCTGATTTCCCATCCCATATCTTGTTGATGTTTCATCCAACCTTTGAACAAGTTTTGCAAGTTCTTGTTCACTGCCTACCAGACCGTCTATCTCGTCTGCAAAACGAAGGTTTGAGATGGTTCTTCCTCCAATGCGTATAACTGTGCAATCATGGTCTTCATGTGCGTCAGTCATGATACGTTCCAGGAAAATGTTGAAAAGTGTGGGAGACAGAAGGCAGCCCTGATCGACGAACTCCCACCGAAGTATGGAACCACTCCCCAATCGTACCTTGTGTGATCACTATACTGGTTGCTTCGGAATACAAATGTTGGATTGCATTGATGAGCTTTTGTCCGATGTTAAATTTCTTCATTGTGGCCCATATAGTGCTTCACGCCAGACTCTATCATATGCCTTCTTGGAGTCTATGAAGACATGGTAAAATTATATTTGGTGTTGGAGATGTTTTTCGCGGAGGATCCGTAGGTTGAAGATCTGTTCGAGTACACATAGGGAAGGACATAGAGATGGGGACACATAGAGACAAGTTTGGGACGGGGCAACAACGGGACGGGGCACAAACGGGACGGAGCAAAATTGGGCTGTGTGAGGAACTGAAACAACAAACAACACGGAATCAGGATTTTTGTTCCCGAGCAGGGAACATTGTGATCAGTTGTGCGTTCAGTCAGTCTGTGTCTGTTGCCCAATTATTCATAACGGTACTGGATAGATTTTAATAAAATTTGGCAGACATGTAGACATGTCCGTTTTGAGGGCTCTTTTCGATTTTCATGATCTTTCCAATTTGTTGTTTGTCTTTTACTGATGATTTGTTTGTAAATCCATGTTTTTTGGTCCGATTTTTCCAAAAATACCAAATGTTTTTCATTCAAATTTACTCGGAGTGTAGGCACACTCTTTATGAACAATCATGTGAAGCTTCATGACCGTACTGAAAGTTATTGATTTTTATTATGATGATGATGATGAGATTAGCGTCCAGTCGGTCAAAGCAAGGGGCTTTGGACGGTATTCCTGAAGATGGGATCTTCTTGTTGATGAGGTGATGATGGTGATGATGGTGATGAGGAAGTGTCGCCTGGGTCGTACTGGTAGCTGCCCTGGTGTAGGCTTAGATATCTGGGCAAGGATTAAAAAAAAGTTTGAAAGAAACATAGGGGAAGACGGGGTAAAAAGCGCATGGGCGGGTAAGAAGCCCACCCCAATTATCTCATGAAATGAAGCAAATTTCAGTCTCATTTTGCCCATGAGACGAGCGTTAATGTCTAGCATTCGTCTCATGGGCAAATTTGACTGAAATTTTCTTTATTTCATGAGATAATTGGGGTGGGCTTCTTACCCGCCCATGCGCTTTTTACCCCGTCTTCCCCTATTCAGTTTGTACTCTTCAAGCATGCGTGTGTTTGTGTATGTACACACGCAAGAAAACTGGGTGCAAGCTATGGGAGGGAGGAGACTGAGTAACAGGGACAAACCCGTTTGTTTCTTTGTTTGTCTGACCCAAGAATACCTCTGGAACCGCTGAACATAATCGCTTCAAATGTCTTGTGTGTCTAATCTAATAGAAAACATTGGTGCATAAATTATACATCGGGGGGTGTTGCCGAGCAGCAGACATTCGCTTCATTTTCTTCACCCTCTTATATCGCGTGAGCTGCTGCATGGAATCGCTTCAAATGTTATGTCGAGGTGTATCACCCAAAGAACGCAAGGTGGCGGAGTGGTTAAAACGCTCGTCTGCCTGTGTGAGTGGACTGATGTCCAACGTGAGGCCTGGCCTCGCCCTTTCTCCCCAGTCTGGCCGAGGACCGGACTGAGCGCCTGGCTATCCACAAGTCATTGCCATTACTAATACCATTACTGTTCGTACCCCTATTGAAACATGTTTTGAACCATTAAGTACCTATAAACTGTCGGTGCTGATGAGTGTTAGGCATAGCCCGTGAGGAAATTTAGCTACGGCTCGGCAACATTATTTTTTAATTTTATCTTTTTTCTAAGCCCCCCCTCGTTGGTCCGGCCCTGAATGGCTTTCATTTTCAATTGTTTCAAGAAAGTTTTCATGGTCTTTGCGCCCAAAACGAGAAACCTGCCGATCAGGTTTACCATTGGAAAGGACCTAACCCAAAGCTTAGAAGAGCTTTGTGGACAATCGAATTCCTTAGCAGAAAATCATCCTGGGCCACGCCCGAAAATCTGCTCCACCTAACAAGTGTGCTTGTCTGCTTCAGACTAACATAGGGACACGAGGCATTCTTCAATGCCTCAAACGCACAATGGAAAGAACTGGAAAGGGTGGAGCTCGGCTGACCGCCCTCAAACACTGAGGGCACTGGTATACCAACAGTTAGGATGGCTTTTCTCTGAGATGAGTGCCGTCGAAGATGCGCTAAATTAGAAATCCGCACCTGGATAGTGCCAAACACTGTCAAGGAAGTCTTAAATGCGGACGACAAGCCGAAAGAAGCTGCTCTTCTACGTTACAAGAAACAGAACAAACCCAAACAGTACAATAGGATGAAGCCACAATATGGGAACACTGCCAAGTGAAAGAGGTACCAATCCCCATCGCACCCTATCTTCCCTGTGAGCTCAAGAGACCCTGGATCATCACCTCCAGTGTAGGGTTCACCAAGAAGACAGACCCACTACGCTTGGTCGCCATGCAATGGTGCAGGAAGAGTACCAGCACCACCTTCAAATCTACACGGACAGCTTTTTCCTGCAAAATGGAGAAGTGGGCAGAGCTTTCGTGATCCCAGATGTGTGAATCACCAAAAAGTATCGCCTGAAGGTATCAGTATCTTTACGGCCGATCTGCTTGCCATCCTTATGGCCTGCAATACCGTGAACGATATGTCACAACCCCATAGAGCAGTTATCATACTGTCAGACTCAACATCCTTCCTCCAAGCTCTGGCAAAGAGAGGAAAACGAAACAGACTCGAGCTGCAGATGGAAATCCTCTTCCTGGCTCACCAAATTATCTGCAAAATTCATGTGGCTCCCATCCCACTCTGGTATAAAGGGTTTACCTAGCAGACAGAGCTGCCACTAAGATTGGATCGCCCATCACAGACTGAAATTGTGAATAAGCATGGACTGACAACATGAAAGTCTCATTTGCTGATTTCTCAGCAAGGGTGTCCTATCTGAGCTGGGTGTGGATCCATATAATACACGTAGGGTAGTACTGAAAAGGAAACCTTTAAGTTGGGCTAGCATGAACGCCGCTACTGCCAAGAAGGAGGCCTGGCAACGACAGCCAGAGGACTCTTCATCCAACGACAACACCAACAACGCAGACCAGATTTCCATATAGTTTTCTCCTTTGAGCTCCTCCGAAATCGGAATGTGTCTGCTAAATGCAGCGAGGAGACCAGTGAAAACTGAAAAACGGACGTATGCGTACCTTACCCATTGTGGCCTTATGGCCTGGGTACGCAGAAGAAGAAGAAGAAGAAGCTGAATACTCATTACAGAATCACCATACAGCTTATAAATGTCTAAACAAATGTGTGGTTGTAAATCAGTGACCGGTTACAGATGGTCCTATAGGCAGACTATAGTTGTTAACTTTACCTTTACCTTTCTTGTACTTAATATTCAGAATTACCATAAGCCAATGCATGTGCATACCAAGTTTGAACATTGTAAGTCCATCGATGTGAAAGATATGGCCATAAGTTGCAAGTTACAAGTTGCCCCTCTCTTCTATCATCCTGGGAAATGCACAGTCGTTGGGCAACAAGTGTGATGAACTGGCTGCTTGCTGCACATTCATGCACGAATTCCGCGAAGCCAACGTTGTGTGTTTGTCCGAGACGTGGCTGAAGGAGGAACAACCTGATCCAGCTATCCCTGACTTCACTGTGGTCCGTCAGGACCGCTCCGCTGAAACCACAGGCAAGAGTCGTGGTGGTGAGGTCTGCATTTTCGTGAACAGCCGCTGGTGCACCAACATATCAGTCAAGGAGACTTTCTGCCATGAGAACATCGAACTCTTGTCCGTTGGACTGCGACCATACTACCTGCCCCGCGAATTCAACCACCTTTTTGTGACAGTTGTGTATATCCACCCGAAAGCCAACTGCAAAACTGCTACCCGCATGTTGAGTGACGTAATACACCACCTGTCCTCACTGTCCCCTGACGCCCCCTCTTTCATCGTCGGAGACTTTAACAAGCGTAGGCTGAACAAGGCATTTAGCCAGCATGTCACCTGCACCACCTGTGGTGACTCCACCCTAGACCTGTGCTACGGGAACATCAAGGGCGCCTTCCGGTCACGAGCACTGCCCAACCTGGGCCGCTCCATCCACCAGATGGTGCAGCTCATCCCCATCTACAGGCAAAGACTGAAACAGATCAAGCCAACCATCAAGTCTGTGAAGATATGGAGCCAGGACTCTGTAGACAGCCTCAACGCCTGTTTTGACTGCACAGACTGGAGCAGCAGTACACTGGATGAGCTAACAGATGTTATCTCAAGCTACATCAACTTTTGTGTGGACCTGGTCATTCCATCAAAGCAGGTCAAGCTGTTCCCCAACTCCCAACCCTGGTTCACCTCTGAGCTGAGGCAGCTGATTAGAGACAGACAGACAGCCTTCGAGAACAACAAACCCTGGTTCACCTCAGAGCTGAGTCAGCTGATTAGGGACAGACAGACAGCCTTCGAGAACAACAAACAAGAAGAAAGGAAGCAAATCCAGAAGAAAATTGACAAGAAAGATTGAGGCAGAAAAGAAGAAATTCTCATCCAAACTGGAGTCCAACTTCCAGCAAGGCAACTCCAGGCAGTGTTGGCAGAACATCTCCACCATCACAGGGTACAAACCCAAGAAAGCTGACCTGCACACAGACAACGAGAAGAAACTGGCTGATGAAATTAACGTGTTTTACACACGATGTGACCACCACGACTTCAGTCTTCAGCAGCAGCAGGCCATGGACAGGGTGAGAGAACTACCTGGACCCCCAGTCACAGTCTCAGAGGAAGAAGTGCGCAACCTCTTTAAGAAGGTGAATGCCAGAAGTGCTTCCGGACCTGACGGCGTCAGCAGCAGGACCCCGAAGACCTGCAGTGACTCCTTGGCCTGTATCTTCAGAGAGCTGTGCCAGCGTTCTCTCAACGAGGGACTGTGGAAAAGATCCACCATAATCCCAATCCCCAAAAAGACATCAGCGAGCCAACTAAACGACTTTCGTCCAGTGGCGCTTACATCAGTGCCAATGAAATGCCTGGAGAGAATAGTCCTGAAGTCACTCCGGCGGAAAGCTGAGGATCACCAGGATCCCCTTCAATTCGCCTATTCCAGCTCAAGAAACACCCAAGACGCTATCCTGTCTCTGTTGCATCATCTTCTCCAGCACCTTGACAAACCAAACACCTATGCAAGAATTCTCTTCGTTGACTTTTCCAGCGCCTTTAACACTATCCAACCTCACCTTATGATCTGTAAACTACTGTCCATGTCTGTCAACCCCACCATCATCTCCTAGATCTTCAGTTTCCTGACTGACAGGCCGCAGCAGGTCAGAGTTGGCCAGGCTGTCTCCAGTGTCTTAGTGACCAACACCGGAGCACCCAAGGCTGCGTATTGTCCCCAGTCCTCTTCACCCTCTATACGGCTGGCTGCAGAACGAAGGAGGCCAGCAACCTGCTAGTAGAATTTGCAGATGACTCGTCACTCTCGGGACTGTTGCAGAACTCTGACGAATCCCAACACCGAGAGGCAGTCAGTGAGCTGGTGTGTGTGTGTGTGTGTGTGTGTGTGTGTGTGTGTGTGTGTGTGTGTGTGTGTGTGTGTGTGTGTGTGTGTGTGTGTGTGTGTGTGTGTGTGTGTGTGTGTGTGTGTGTGTGTGTGTGTGTGTGTGTGTGTGTGTGTGTGTGTGTGTGTGTGTGTGTGTGTGTGTGTGTGTGTGTGTGTGTGTGTGTGTGTGTGTGTGTGTGTGTGTGTGTGTGTGTGTGTGTGTGTGTGTGTGTGTGTGTGTGTGTGTGTGTGTGTGTGTGTGTGTGTGCATGCGTGCGTGCGTGCATGCGTGCGTGCATGCGTGCGTGCGTGCGTGCGTGCGTATGTGTGTGTGCGCGCACGCGCACGTGTGTGAGTGTTTGCTTGTTGGTGTGTGTGTGTGTGTGTGTGTGTGTGTGTGTGTGTGTGTTTGTGTGACTGTGTGTGTGCAAGTGCGCTTGTGGGCAAGGGTGCCTGTGAGTGTGCGCGTGCGCATATGTGCAGGTGCGAATGAGTATGTACTTACATGCGGTGTGTCTGTGTGTGAGCGCGTGTGCTTGTGCGTGCTTGCACGTGCTTGTGCGTATGTGTGTTTCGGCTATTGTTTGCACATGGGCATGTGGGTGGGGGGCGGAAGAGGGGTTGCATAAGTGAGATCATTTACTGCTTGTAGGCCTATGTGGGAAGATAACCGTGTGCGCCGCAAGCGCGCACGAGTGTGTGTGTGTGTGTGTGTGTGTGTGTGTGTGTGTGTGTGTGTGTGTGTGTGTGTGTGTGTGTGTGTGTGTGTGTGTGTGTGTGTGTGTGTGTGTGTGTGTGTGTGTGTGTGTGTGTGTGTGTGTGTGTGTGTGTGTGTGTGTGTGTGTGTGTGTGTGTGTGTGAATGGAGAAGGTGTTGAGGTATTTATTTCATGTTTTATCACTTTTGACCTAGCTTCTTTTAAATTCTTATGTTGGTGATTCTTTTATGGGAATATTTATGTATGAAGCTTTACTGTTTTAAAAGTTATCGACGCATCATTTTAATGTCCTAAATTATTGCTTAAGCATTAGCGTGGCCGAAACGTTATTTAAGAAATGTGCTAATTGAGTATACGCGTGTGTGTCTGCGTGTGTTCTGTGCATGCTTACATCTTTACTTAATGATTATTATGATTATGTGTGTGTGTTCTCTCTCTCTCTCTCTCTCTCTCTCTCTCTCTCTCTCTCTCTCTCTCTCTCTCTCTCTCTCTCTCTCTCTCTCTCTCTCTCTCTCTCTCTCTCTCTCTCTCTCTTGTTCTCTCTCTCTGTCTCACTCTCTCTTTCTCTCTCTCTCTCTCTTGTTATTTCTCTCTCTCTCTCACTCTCTCTCTTTCCCCCCACACTCTCTTTCTCTCTCCCACTCTCCCTCAGTCTTTGCCTGTTTGTCTGTCTGTCTCTGTGTGTATGAGGGGGGAGGGGGAGAGTGTAGCGGGGTGCTTGCTGTTAGCGTGTGCTTGAGTTTTGCGTGAATCTGATATTTAACCGGCCAGAGGCCGAGGTATTGCGATCGGTTTGTATGTCTGTGTGTGTGTCTGTGTGTGTATGTGTCTGTGTATCGATTATCTTAAAAACTACTGTTTGGATTTTGATTAAAATTGGCAGATGGGTAGACAGCTTGAAAAGGAAGCTTCCTTTCGTTAATCAACACCGTGCTGACCTTGACCTTGATGTTTGACCTTGAAAACCGAAATTTCCTTCTTTGGGCTATGTAATTTCCCCCCAGCTTTATCTCGTGAACTGGTGAACAGAATCGCTTCAAATTGTGTGTGGTAGTGTACCATGGTGCAAGGAAGTTTGTATAAAAGTTCAGCTGTATCTCGTGAACTACTGAACAGAATCGCTTCAAATTTTGGGCTATGTATTTTATGCGTTCTGTAAGGGTGGAAAGTGGTGTGTTTATTGGGGGGGGGGGGGGGAGAGGACATAACTCTGGCCAGGTTTGCATTGTCACAATGCGTTGCTGCCGCTCGGCGATGCCCTTGTTTAATATTGGAACTGTGATCTTTTATTACATGCTGTTTAACTTTTTATGTGCCACCACACACACATTTCCATTTTATTGGATGAATAAATTCTTGTGATTGTGATTGTGTGATAAGAAGAAATGTACGTCTTCAAGGTGTTTTTTTTTGTATGGGACCTTTTGTGTACCATGATGCACCACCACACTAAATTTGAAGCAATTCCATGCAGCAGTCCTTGACATACAACCTTGGGGTTCGAAGACCGAGATTCACACGCATGCGCACACACGCTCGAACATCCATTATTATAATGTTATAGCCCCTTTATTAGAAAACGTTGTGGAAAAAAACGCATTGAAATAGGTGCAAAACTTCGCGAAATAGCGGCATTAGCGATTCAGTTTTTTGGGGTTTGAACTCCTTAATCAACATGACTTTGACCTTGAAATAAAACTAAAGCAATCAATGAACAGCTAATATCCTCTAAAATGTGTACACTGAAAGTGATTGCAATAGACTGAATGGTTTTCAAGAAAACGCGGCCAACGGACGGACAGACGCACGTACGGACGGATGAATAAAAAAACAATACTTCCAGAATCTTCGCTCGGGAACTACAAAAGAGGCGAAAAGTGGTGACTGCTGGGTCCTAGTGAAGGAAAAGAGAAGGACAGACAAAGAGGAGAAAAGTGGTGACTGCTGGGTCCTAGTGAAGGAAAAGAGAAGGACAGACAAAGAGGAGAAAAGTGGTGACTGCTGGGTCCTAGTGAAGGAAAAGAGAAGGACAGACAAAGAGGAGAAAAGTGGTGACTGCTGGGTCCTAGTGAAGGAAAAGAGAAGGACAGACAAAGAGGAGAAAAGTGGTGACTGCTGGGTCCTAGTGAAGGAAAAGAGAAGGACAGACAAAGAGGAGAAAAGTGGTGACTGCTGGGTCCTAGTGAAGGAAAAGAGAAGAACAGACAAAGAGGAGAAAAGTGGTGACTGCTGGGTCCTAGTGAAGGAAAAGAGAAGGACAGACAAAGAGGAGAAAAGTGGTGACTGCTGGGTCCTAGTGAAGGAAAAGAGAAGGACAGACAAAGAGGAGAAAAGTGGTGACTGCTGGGTCCTAGTGAAGGAAAAGAGAAGGACAGACAAAGAGGAGAAAAGTGGTGACTGCTGGGTCCTAGTGAAGGAAAAGAGAAGGACAGACAAAGAGGAGAAAAGTGGTGACTGCTGGGTCCTAGTGAAGGAAAAGAGAAGGACAGACAAAGAGGAGAAAAGTGGTGACTGCTGGGTCCTAGTGAAGGAAAAGAGAAGGACAGACAAAGAGGAGAAAAGTGGTGACTGCTGGGTCCTAGTGAAGGAAAAGAGAAGGACAGACAAAGAGGAGAAAAGTGGTGACTGCTGGGTCCTAGTGAAGGAAAAGAGAAGGACAGACAAAGAGGAGAAAAGTGGTGACTGCTGGGTCCTAGTGAAGGAAAAGAGAAGGACAGACAAAGAGGAGAAAAGTGGTGACTGCTGGGTCCTAGTGAAGGAAAAGAGAAGGACAGACAAAGAGGAGAAAAGTGGTGACTGCTGGGTCCTAGTGAAGGAAAAGAGAAGGACAGACAAAGAGGAGAAAAGTGGTGACTGCTGGGTCCTAGTGAAGGAAAAGAGAAGGACAGACAAAGAGGAGAAAAGTGGTGACTGCTGGGTCCTAGTGAAGGAAAAGAGAAGGACAGACAAAGAGGAGAAAAGTGGTGACTGCTGGGTCCTAGTGAAGGAAAAGAGAAGGACAGACAAAAGAGGAGAAAAGTGGTGACTGCTGGGTCCTAGTGAAGGAAAAGAGAAGGACAGACAAAGAGGAGAAAAGTGGTGACTGCTGGGTCCTAGTGAAGGAAAAGAGAAGGACAGACAAAGAGGAGAAAAGTGGTGACTGCTGGGTCCTAGTGAAGGAAAAGAGAAGGACAGACAAAGAGGAGAAAAGTGGTGACTGCTGGGTCCTAGTGAAGGAAAAGAGAAGGACAGACAAAGAGGAGAAAAGTGGTGACTGCTGGGTCCTAGTGAAGGAAAAGAGAAGGACAGACAAAGAGGAGAAAAGTGGTGACTGCTGGGTCCTAGTGAAGGAAAAGAGAAGGACAGACAAAGAGGAGAAAAGTGGTGACTGCTGGGTCCTAGTGAAGGAAAAGAGAAGGACAGACAAAGAGGAGAAAAGTGGTGACTGCTGGGTCCTAGTGAAGGAAAAGAGAAGGACAGACAAAGAGGAGAAAAGTGGTGACTGCTGGGTCCTAGTGAAGGAAAAGAGAAGGACAGACAAAGAGGAGAAAAGTGGTGACTGCTGGGTCCTAGTGAAGGAAAAGAGAAGGACAGACAAAGAGGAGAAAAGTGGTGACTGCTGGGTCCTAGTGAAGGAAAAGAGAAGGACAGACAAAGAGGAGAAAAGTGGTGACTGCTGGGTCCTAGTGAAGGAAAAGAGAAGGACAGACAAAGAGGAGAAAAGTGGTGACTGCTGGGTCCTAGTGAAGGAAAAGAGAAGGACAGACAAAGAGGAGAAAAGTGGTGACTGCTGGGTCCTAGTGAAGGAAAAGAGAAGGACAGACAAAGAGGAGAAAAGTGGTGACTGCTGGGTCCTAGTGAAGGAAAAGAGAAGGACAGACAAAAGAGGAGAAAAGTGGTGACTGCTGGGTCCTAGTGAAGGAAAAGAGAAGGACAGACAAAGAGGAGAAAAGTGGTGACTGCTGGGTCCTAGTGAAGGAAAAGAGAAGGACAGACAAAGAGGAGAAAAGTGGTGACTGCTGGGTCCTAGTGAAGGAAAAGAGAAGGACAGACAAAGAGGAGAAAAGTGGTGACTGCTGGGTCCTAGTGAAGGAAAAGAGAAGGACAGACAAAGAGGAGAAAAGTGGTGACTGCTGGGTCCTAGTGAAGGAAAAGAGAAGGACAGACAAAGAGGAGAAAAGTGGTGACTGCTGGGTCCTAGTGAAGGAAAAGAGAAGGACAGACAAAGAGGAGAAAAGTGGTGACTGCTGGGTCCTAGTGAAGGAAAAGAGAAGGACAGACAAAGAGGAGAAAAGTGGTGACTGCTGGGTCCTAGTGAAGGAAAAGAGAAGGACAGACAAAGAGGAGAAAAGTGGTGACTGCTGGGTCCTAGTGAAGGAAAAGAGAAGGACAGACAAAGAGGAGAAAAGTGGTGACTGCTGGGTCCTAGTGAAGGAAAAGAGAAGGACAGACAAAGAGGAGAAAAGTGGTGACTGCTGGGTCCTAGTGAAGGAAAAGAGAAGGACAGACAAAGAGGAGAAAAGTGGTGACTGCTGGGTCCTAGTGAAGGAAAAGAGAAGGACAGACAAAGAGGAGAAAAGTGGTGACTGCTGGGTCCTAGTGAAGGAAAAGAGAAGGACAGACAAAGAGGAGAAAAGTGGTGACTGCTGGGTCCTAGTGAAGGAAAAGAGAAGGACAGACAAAGAGGAGAAAAGTGGTGACTGCTGGGTCCTAGTGAAGGAAAAGAGAAGGACAGAAAAAGAGGAGAAAAGTGGTGACTGCTGGGTCCTAGTGAAGGAAAAGAGAAGGACAGACAAAGAGGAGAAAAGTGGTGACTGCTGGGTCCTAGTGAAGGAAAAGAGAAGGACAGACAAAGAGGAGAAAAGTGGTGACTGCTGGGTCCTAGTGAAGGAAAAGAGAAGGACAGACAAAAGAGGAGAAAAGTGGTGACTGCTGGGTCCTAGTGAAGGAAAAGAGAAGAGACAGACAAAGAGGAGAAAAGTGGTGACTGCTGGGTCCTAGTGAAGGAAAAGAGAAGGACAGACAAAGAGGAGAAAAGTGGTGACTGCTGGGTCCTAGTGAAGGAAAAGAGAAGGACAGACAAAGAGGAGAAAAGTGGTGACTGCTGGGTCCTAGTGAAGGAAAAGAGAAGGACAGACAAAGAGGAGAAAAGTGGTGACTGCTGGGTCCTAGTGAAGGAAAAGAGAAGGACAGACAAAGAGGAGAAAAGTGGTGACTGCTGGGTCCTAGTGAAGGAAAAGAGAAGGACAGACAAAGAGGAGAAAAGTGGTGACTGCTGGGTCCTAGTGAAGGAAAAGAGAAGGACAGACAAAGAGGAGAAAAGTGGTGACTGCTGGGTCCTAGTGAAGGAAAAGAGAAGGACAGACAAAGAGGAGAAAAGTGGTGACTGCTGGGTCCTAGTGAAGGAAAAGAGAAGGACAGACAAAGAGGAGAAAAGTGGTGACTGCTGGGTCCTAGTGAAGGAAAAGAGAAGGACAGACAAAGAGGAGAAAAGTGGTGACTGCTGGGTCCTAGTGAAGGAAAAGAGAAGGACAGACAAAGAGGAGAAAAGTGGTGACTGCTGGGTCCTAGTGAAGGAAAAGAGAAGGACAGACAAAGAGGAGAAAAGTGGTGACTGCTGGGTCCTAGTGAAGGAAAAGAGAAGGACAGACAAAGAGGAGAAAAGTGGTGACTGCTGGGTCCTAGTGAAGGAAAAGAGAAGGACAGACAAAGAGGAGAAAAGTGGTGACTGCTGGGTCCTAGTGAAGGAAAAGAGAAGGACAGACAAAGAGGAGAAAAGTGGTGACTGCTGGGTCCTAGTGAAGGAAAAGAGAAGGACAGACAAAGAGGAGAAAAGTGGTGACTGCTGGGTCCTAGTGAAGGAAAAGAGAAGGACAGACAAAGAGGAGAAAAGTGGTGACTGCTGGGTCCTAGTGAAGGAAAAGAGAAGGACAGACAAAGAGGAGAAAAGTGGTGACTGCTGGGTCCTAGTGAAGGAAAAGAGAAGGACAGACAAAGAGGAGAAAAGTGGTGACTGCTGGGTCCTAGTGAAGGAAAAGAGAAGGACAGAGGAGAAAAGTGGTGACTGCTGGGTCCTAAAGAGGAGAAAAGTGGTGACTGCTGGGTCCTAGTGAAGGAAAAGAGAAGGACAGACAAAGAGGAGAAAAGTGGTGACTGCTGGGTCCTAGTGAAGGAAAAGAGAAGGACAGACAAAGAGGAGAAAAGTGGTGACTGCTGGGTCCTAGTGAAGGAAAAGAGAAGGACAGACAAAGAGGAGAAAAGTGGTGACTGCTGGGTCCTAGTGAAGGAAAAGAGAAGGACAGACAAAGAGGAGAAAAGTGGTGACTGCTGGGTCCTAGTGAAGGAAAAGAGAAGGACAGACAAAGAGGAGAAAAGTGGTGACTGCTGGGTCCTAGTGAAGGAAAAGAGAAGGACAGACAAAGAGGAGAAAAGTGGTGACTGCTGGGTCCTAGTGAGTGAGGGAAAAGAGAAGGACAGACAAAGAGGAGAAAAGTGGTGACTGCTGGGTCCTAGTGAAGGAAAAGAGAAGGACAGACAAAGAGGAGAAAAGTGGTGACTGCTGGGTCCTAGTGAAGGAAAAGAGAAGGACAGACAAAGAGGAGAAAAGTGGTGACTGCTGGGTCCTAGTGAAGGAAAAGAGAAGGACAGACAAAGAGGAGAAAAGTGGTGACTGCTGGGTCCTAGTGAAGGAAAAGAGAAGGACAGACAAAGAGGAGAAAAGTGGTGACTGCTGGGTCCTAGTGAAGGAAAAGAGAAGGACAGACAAAGAGGAGAAAAGTGGTGACTGCTGGGTCCTAGTGAAGGAAAAGAGAAGGACAGACAAAGAGGAGAAAAGTGGTGACTGCTGGGTCCTAGTGAAGGAAAAGAGAAGGACAGACAAAGAGGAGAAAAGTGGTGACTGCTGGGTCCTAGTGAGGGAAAAGAGAAGGACAGACAAAGAGGAGAAAAGTGGTGACTGCTGGGTCCTAGTGAAGGAAAAGAGAAGGACAGACAAAGAGGAGAAAAGTGGTGACTGCTGGGTCCTAGTGAAGGAAAAGAGAAGGACAGACAAAAGAGGAGAAAAGTGGTGACTGCTGGGTCCTAGTGAAGGAAAAGAGAAGGACAGACAAAGAGGAGAAAAGTGGTGACTGCTGGGTCCTAGTGAAGGAAAAGAGAAGGACAGACAAAGAGGAGAAAAGTGGTGACTGCTGGGTCCTAGTGAAGGAAAAGAGAAGGACAGACAAAGAGGAGAAAAGTGGTGACTGCTGGGTCCTAGTGAAGGAAAAGAGAAGGACAGACAAAGAGGAGAAAAGTGGTGACTGCTGGGTCCTAGTGAAGGAAAAGAGAAGGACAGACAAAGAGGAGAAAAGTGGTGACTGCTGGGTCCTAGTGAAGGAAAAGAGAAGGACAGACAAAAGAGGAGAAAAGTGGTGACTGCTGGGTCCTAGTGAAGGAAAAGAGAAGGACAGACAAAGAGGAGAAAAGTGGTGACTGCTGGGTCCTAGTGAAGGAAAAGAGAAGGACCTAGTGAAGGAAAAGAGAAGGACAGACTGCTGGGTCCTAGTGAAGGAAAAGAGAAGGACAGACAAAGAGGAGAAAAGTGGTGAAGAGGGTCAGACAAAGAGGGTCAACCAATGACCTCTCGTAGGCCTTATTCCAAGAAAGTTTTACATTTTGATCCTGGGATAGTCCTTCCTTGCCTATTTTACATTCAAATGATCATCAGCTTCTGGAGGGGAAGGGGGGCGAACTCCCAATCCAGTCATTGGAACCACCCCAGCCCCCATCTGGACTAACTGATCCGCCCTTGGTGTGTTGTACCGTATTGTACTGCATTGGTTGCTACAGAGAATCATCCCTGTAGTCCTGGGCTTGCATTCACATTGAGGTAGAGACTTAGTTATCATCATGATTTCTTACGAGTGTCAGTAATTTGTAGTCATTAATTGTTTTAAACATTATATAGGCACAACGGGACTACTTATCAGTTAGTCGATGAAACGTGAGTTGGCAAAACGCGCGTAGGCGAAACGCGAGTAGTCGAATAGTGGCGCACCGGGGTGAGGGAGGTAGGTGACAACAAAGCGGTAGGTGAAGCGTTTGTTTGATTAGGATATGTCACCAACCCATTGGAGTGGAACTGGAAATCCCCAAAATGTCCTGTAAAAAGTAGGCCTACCCGTAATTAGTCCTGCAGCAGTTTAACAGAATAGATTAATCCTTGGATATGCCAGCAGAGGTTTATCAGTGCAGCTTAGCTTGTGGGAAGCATACCATTATTTCCACACACCGCTAGTCCCACCCTGGGGACTCATGTAGATTACCCCATCCTCCCCACTCCATTTCTCGGTTCTTTCTGTTTTTTCAGTCTACATGATTGCCCCACACTATATGTTTTCTTCCATAATACTAGTCCCACTTACTGCTGTTCCCACACAAAAATCTCTCTCTCTCTCTCTCTCTCTCTCTCTCTCTCTCTCTCTCTCTCTCTCTCTCTCTCTCTCTCTCTCTCTCTCTCTCTCTCTCTCTCTCTCTCTCTCTCTCTCTCTCTCTCTCTCTCTCTCTCTCCTCTCTTCTCTCTAGAGAGAGTAGGAAGTTTGTTTGTGTTTATTAACACCCATATCTAGAAAACAGATGAGTAGGAAGTTTGTTTGTGTTTATGCAAACCCACACACACAGAAAACACACACACACACACACACACACACACACACACACACACACACACACACACACACATAATGCTACATGATTGTTCCCCCCTTGCCATAAGGGCGTTTATTAAATCACTCGCATTGTTTTATTTTGCATTTTCTCTCTCTCTCTCTCTCTCTCTCTCTCTCTCTCTCTCTCTCTCTCTCTCTCTCTCTCTCTCTCTCTCTCTCTCTCTCTCTCTCTCTCTCTCTCTCTCTCTCTCTCTCTCTCTCTCTCTCTCTCTCTCTCTCTCTCTCTCTCTCTCTCTCTCTCTCTCTCTCTCTCTCTACGAAAGATGTTCTTCCCACAAAATGTTGTCTGTCTATATCTGTCTGTCTATGTGCGTGTGTTTGTGCGCACGCGCATTTTTCAAATTTAATTTTTTTTTAATGTGCACACTTCTAAGTTGATGTAATGAATTTTAATGATAATTATTTGGTTGGTATAATTTCGTTTGATACGTTTGATTAATGTTCTTTCAGTTATATTGTATTTCTGTCATGTTGTTGCACCTAACCTGAATTTCTCTTTTGGAGATAATAAAGAATACTTGAACTTGAACACACACACACACACACACACACACACACACACACACACACACACACACACACACACACACACACACACACACACACACACACACACACACACACACACACACACACACACACACACACACACACACACATACACATGCATACACACGTGCGCGCGCGCAAACGCACACACATGCATACACATTCACACACACTGAATGTTGGACCAGAGACAAGAGAAATAGACTGAATGTTGCACCAGAGACAAGAGACATAGACTGAATGTTGCACCAGAGACAAGAGAAATAGACTGAATGTTGCACCAGAGACAAGAGAAATAGACTGAATGTTGCACCAGAGACAAGAGACATAGACTGAATGTTGGACCAGAGACAAGAGACATAGACTGAATGTTGCACCAGAGACAAGAGACATAGACTGAATGTTGCACCAGAGACAAGAGACATAGACTGAATGTTGGACCAGAGACAAGAGACATAGACTGAATGTTGGACCAGAGACAAGAGACATAGACTGAATGTTGCACCAGAGACAAGAGACATAGACTGAATGTTGCACCAGAGACAAGAGAAATAGACTGAATGTTGCACCAGAGACAAGAGACATAGACTGAATGTTGGACCAGAGACAAGAGACATAGACTGAATGTTGCACCAGAGACAAGAGACATAGACTGAATGTTGCACCAGAGACAAGAGACATAGACTGAATGTTGCACCAGAGACAAGAGACTGAATAGAGACTGAATGTTGCACCAGAGACAAGAGACATAGACTGAATGTTGCACCAGAGACAAGAGACATAGACTGAATGTTGCACCAGAGACAAGAGACATAGACTGAATGTTGCACCAGAGACAAGAGACATAGACTGAATGTTGCACCAGAGACAAGAGACATAGACTGAATGTTGCACCAGAGACAAGAGACATAGACTGAATGTTGCACCAGAGACAAGAGACATAGACTGAATGTTGCACCAGAGACAAGAGACATAGACTGAATGTTGCACCAGAGACAAGAGACATAGACTGAATGTTGCACCAGAGACAAGAGACATAGACTGAATGTTGCACCAGAGACAAGAGACATAGACTGAATGTTGCACCAGAGACAAGAGAAATAGACTGAATGTTGCACCAGAGACAAGAGACATAGACTGAATGTTGCACCAGAGACAAGAGACATAGACTGAATGTTGCACCAGAGACAAGAGACATAGACTGAATGTTGCACCAGAGACAAGAGAAATAGACTGAATGTTGCACCAGAGACAAGAGACATAGACTGAATGTTGCACCAGAGACAAGAGACATAGACTGAATGTTGGACCAGAGACAAGAGACATAGACTGAATGTTGCACCAGAGACAAGAGAAAGAGACATAGACTGAATGTTGCACCAGAGACAAGAGACAT
>CM065698.1:16316409-16328909 GCA_017654935.2 Phymorhynchus buccinoides | reverse complement strand
GATTCCCCAAGATGGCGAGGGGTGAAAACAAAGCGAGATGGGGCAGTGTGTGTTAGTGTTGTTGTGAGGATTTTCGCTCGTAATGTACCTTGTGAGTGCGGTCCAAGATGTATTTTGCGAAAGCCAGAAAGCAGATGGACGAGCAAGACATGAGGGAGGTGCAGGAAAAGTTGGAGAAGTACCAGCGGTCGGATACGGCCCGAGTGCAGTTGCAACAGTTGAAGATTTCGCGTGCTGCAGCAGAAGACAGCAGCGGCAGTCGGCGAAATTCAAGAGGGGACTTTCGGCCAGATGAGCTACCGGATGGGGCTTTTGTCAGCCCCAAACATACCCCATCTCAGGCCTCTCCTGCCAAAATTGATCCTGTCACTGTCTCCAGATCAGCCGAGGTAAGCGCACAGTCGTACTCGGGTGGGGTGGGGGTGGGGGTGGGTGGGTAGCTAAGATCAGCTGAGCTTGGCAATTAAAGGTCGTGAAGAACCAACAAAATTTAAACAAACAAAAAAACAAAACAAAATCTTTATAAAATACTTCTGTAAGGTGTTTAAATAACATTTCAATTGAAACTATTATGAAATATCAAGAAATGAATTTAAAAAAACAAGTTAAGCAACACGAAACTGACGTTTTGGGTAACATTTTTAGAAAACGTGTCACTCCGTGGGCATGAGAAAACCAAAGACAATAATTCATTTATAATTATGGAACAATGTGTACTTTAATGTCCTCTTTGCATTCAACAACTTTCAGTTTGATCAAGCTGTCCATCCATAAATTTTTTTAAAATTTTTTACTCCAATTTAATTGTTAAAATGTCTCACTTTAACCTATAATTAAGTATAAACACGTTTCTTTCTTGGGGGCTCCACTGGATGGTCAGCATCTGCAGTAGAGACATCAGGGGTATATGAAATATTAAACTGAACATTTATATTTCACATATATATTAAAAACACCTCCACATGAAGTGGAATACTGATCTAGCCTTGATCAAGGGAGACAACTACACATAACCATCAACACAGAACTGGCACCTGTATGAAGAAAAACAAGGCATGTACATTAAACAATGGAATCTGTTGTATTGAATAACTATGACAATAATGATAAAGAAAAATACTAATGGGTTTATCTAAGGTTGTGTAAACCATTAACAATAATGAAAGAAAGATTGCTTTATTCTCCAACAATAAACGTTGAGTCATCAGTTTAAAAAAACAAATCCTACTGTCTGTAAAAGGTAACAAGAATAAGATTTTCAGACTGATTGTCCCAGATCCAATGTATGTGCTATACCTTAAAAGGCTTACGTCATGATTATAAATTAAAATTCTCCTGATTAGAGTAATTTTAAATGAGACTTTGCCACTTGTTCGACTTAGTTAGTTAGTAGCAATAGTACATTAACAATAACAAAATAAAAAATGTAAAATACTACACGTCATGACAGACACAGGGCTCCCAATCATCCCGCAAAACAAGGGGTCCCAGGGACTCCTTCACTTACACTGTATAGAGGGTCCAAGAGGCGGGATAGAGGGTCCCACTCCCAGTGGCGTTACAAATGCCAAAATAATTGTTCTAGTGCATCCCTGGGACCCCCAGCACATTCTTTTGGAGGGTCCTGTAGAATTTTAGTGCTTCATACAATCATAGACCCCAAAATGGGGGTCCCTGGGAGCCCTGAGACAGGAGTGCTAAAACTGAAACTGTGAGTCATCATATCAGTCATCAGAACAAAGAACAAAAGCCCGCGAAAAGTAGGTGCCAAGGAGAGCAGGGCCAGGGGTGGCCAATGGCAATGAAACGTCTCCTTTGACTCCCCTATGTTGGGGCTACATAACGTTTTGGGGGGTTTGTTCACACAAGGAGGAATTTAGGAAACACGTGGCGAGTTGGTGATCAACTCCACCAGCCAACCACCCAACAAGATCAACACACTCCCTGCATGCTCAGTCTGCTTGGCGCGGCATCATGTTAGGGACCGATTAGCGGGACCTGGCTGGCTGGGCCAAACTTTCTATATTTCTTCTTTTTCTCCTATCCACTTCCTTCTTCTTGATAGTTTGTTGTCTTACGCATTCCCGTAGATCCTCCCAAATACAGCGACATAATAGTCTGCGGAAAAGAAAGAAAGGCTCAAAGCCTGAGAGTGAGAAGAAACTGAAAAGTTAGGCCTTAGAGTTAGACAGAAGAGGGACAGATAGACTCATAAAGAAATAAAGGCTTAATGCTTGTAGTTTTTTAGTTGTACTGGGTTAAGAACTTAAGACCATTAAACCCCCAGTTCACCTGGAAAGGAACAGGCCCCACTTCCAGCAACAAGCAATTATAAATTAATTTAAGCAGAAGAGTCTCTCTCCAGGAGAAAGGGAACAAAAAAAACCACTCTGGAACTGCTCAGCTGCGAGTGACCTCTTCGTGACGACAGCTCTCAGTCTCACAGACTCTGAGCTGTCAATAAAAGCTATAAAAAATGACTGAAATATCATCTGCTTATAATTATGTCCAGCTACATTATTACAAAGGCTAGAGATTAAATCAAACTATATCAACAACAAACATTGTCCATGTCCTGAATGATCGAGACAAAAACTGCTGACTTGCTGATCGAGGCAATGGCTCCACACCACAGGCACAAATCAGCAAAAAACGCTTTACCAAAATCCACCAAAATCGTTTTTTAGACATGCCCTGCTCACATTTCTCTTCTTTTTTTTTACAGGATTTTCTTAAGCAATGTCTAAACTACCAGAAATATATTATCACGACCGGGTGAGTCGTGCCGTAGTAGGAAATAGCGATACAAAGACGTGTATTTATCAACTTTTCAACTCCTTCCCGCGATTTCAGCCGACTCTAATGTTGATTCACCGAAGCTTTCATGTCTTCTCGAATTTTATTGGTTGAGTTTTCAGCTCTTTGACCAATAGAAAAGCTGTTATCTGAGCCAGAAATAACCCATCAGAACACGTTTTCACAAAACCGGATTTTGGGATAACTCTTGGCAAAAACACGTTCGATAACTCTTGCAGTTGGGCCTTGCTACGACCTGGGAATCTATTTTGAGTTTAACCCTTTTGGTGCCAGTCGATTTATAGACAAAAACATAGATCTGTTAAACTTACCTGCTTAAAGAAAATACTGTGAATCCCTCTATCAAATAACGCCTTTCCCAATCTCACAAAATGTACAATTTAAACTAAAGTCACTCGATAAACAGATTATAATTTCATGCGTTTTACTTTTAGTGACATGGGTATTGAATCAGTATGGTGCCAAAATGCGGTATCAGCGGCGAAAGGGTTAAGAAGATGTTTGTCTTTTGTTTTCTTGGAATTAAATGTTAGTCTACGCTATGGTATCAAGTTGAAACTGAATATTGTTTCTGTTGTCTATGACTATCACAAATGTTTTTTGTTTTTTTTGTTTTTAGCTTTTAATTGTTGAACTTAAATCTGCTTCACCAACAACACTGTCAATAAGTGTAACGTTACAAGGCTACGTTATAAGCTAGGATAAGGAAGAGCTGTACTTGATCTGCAGGCTCCTGAGGCATTTTCTGTTTTGTTTTGTTTTTCCTCTCTGTTTCTTTCTTTTTTCTTCTTTGGCCACCCCACATGTTTGCCACTCTCAATTCTCCAGTCAAAGTCTGGTTTCAATTTCATGACAAGAACCCTTGACTGGTCTTAGCTCTATCCATTTCCTGATAACTTAGGCATAAGGTTGATTTTGAAATGAAAAATATTCAATGCAAAAATTTGTGAGAGGTGGGTGGGGTCTAAACTTATTTATTGACAAAACCTTTGTGTGTACACACATCACAAGCTTACAAGTGTTTGTTTTTGGTATTGTCACAATAGTGTAAACTTTTAATGTTAGTCATATAAAAAAATAATAATGAAAAGATTCATGCAGACATTGGTGTCTTGCCTAGATATTTTGAGAGTATGGAAAAAATAGAAACTAACAATACTAATATTCATACTTTTTATAGACCAGTATTACTAATATTAGTATTAGTTGATCAATCTATAAAGTATGATGTAGTACTCAAACAAAGTAGAATTGGCAAAGTCACAGAAGCAACGCAGCAACAGTGAAGACAAAAAGGAAGAAAAAGAATGAGCAAATAGACAAACACTCCCAGTCAGAGAGCTGAGTTGACCTTTTCCAGCCATTTTCAATCTGCTAGACCCAAAATACACAGGGATGCTGGGCTGAACTAGGTCATAGACAGCTGTGTACATTGGAGACACCACTTGGACTTGGAGCCGGGGATAACCAGGAGAAAAGGTCAGAGAGTAGATGGAAAAAAACCCCACTCAGATCAGGCAAGGTTTCACTTGCCAGAGATGATAATAATGTCACTTGATTTGTCAATTGAAGGTCAAAGTGCTATATCATTATAATATAATGTAACACAGGAAAGAAGCAAGTGCTACAGTATGGATCAACTCGATAGCATGCTAATTTCCAATGTACTGAATTTGATCTATAGACGATCTTGTGACTGTCATTCTACTAGAATGACAGTCACAAGTTTCTAGTAGTACTGTCTGAGTGTTTTCCACTTTTGTTGTTGTGGCATTGTGACTGGTTTTACTTTTTATACAGCAGATGAATCATTTAGGTCACAGGTGTTAGCGTTATAATCCTTGTTATTCCAGACTCACTTTTAGGATTGTCTTTGAGTTTAGTTTGACATTTTTCTGACATTTATAAACTGTACTTGTAAACAGAATTTGTGTTTTTTTGTTATGTTTTAAAAGTTCTTCATCAGGTCTGACCTAAAAGCATTTGTTATCCTTAGTACTTGCATTTTCACACCCAGACTTAACTGATTGATTTTGTGTTTTAAAGACTGTTAATTACTGTTTTATTGTTTTGGGGTGATTGTACGATTTGTAGCCAATTTTGGGTTTTAATCTTTTATGCTTTTTTATTATTTAGTTGATTTAGAAATTGTTTTGTTTCAATAGAGTCTAGAGCTCATTTACAGAAGCCAAAAGTCGAAAAGAGGAGAACATTTTTCAATTGATCGTCTAAATTCTAATACATTTGCAGTAACTTAGTAAATAAATTGTTATCCTGTAAGGAACTCTGAGTCCAGCCATTCCATATGGTGGAACATTCCAGCCATTCACTCATTAACTGACCAGGAAAGTTAGTTAGCACTGCCCTAGGGCCAGCCCCCTTTTCTTTGATGTGGTTTACCTTGGCTTCAAGGCTTGGTCAGCTGCTGGACTGGGCCATAGGAAATGTTTGGACTTGTGCAGGGCAGTTCAGTAGGAGAGAGGGCCAGAGGAAAAGGATCAGCTGTGTCCAGTTGAAGTTGAACTCTCTCCACAAAAATGGGGATTTTTGTAACAATTGTTGTGTCCTTGTCAGGTGTACTGTTCCTATAACTAGTATAAGGAGTACCGTACTTTTTTCCCCAGACTGACCCCTGCGCCTTATAGTATGACTAATAATATACAGTGAATATCGCTTAAGTCAAAATTGGAGGGACTGAAATTTTACTTTGAGATAGCCAATAGTGAAATTTTACTTTGAGATAGCCAATATTTTGAACAAAAATTCTCTCTAAAAAATAAAAGTAAAATAAAAAGACCTTTTATCATAAAGATGATTAAACTGGGACCAGAAAACTATTGTGAGTTATCCAGTGTTTTGAGTTATCAGGAATCCACTGTAGTAAGAAAATATAATAACAAAATCTGAATTGTGTGTAACATTTAGGGGGTGCACCTTATACTAAGCTAAAAGTATAGTCCGAAAGGTAGGGTAAAATGGTTCACTGGGATAATGAAATGTTGATGAAGTTGCAGTTTAGACACCCTTTCATGTTTACGACTCTTTGTTTGTTCTGGTTCTTTCACTAGTTTCAGCTTCATGACAATAACCCTAGGCTGATCCTAACCCTATTGCTTTCCCGAGAACGACAGAGTGTTGTTTCTCAGTGAAGATTGTCAACGCAAATGTTTCGTAAGGGGTGTCTTAACTACAACTTTGCAAAAAACAACAACAATCTTATGTGAAAAAAAGGAAACAGAAACTTAGGACTATTTTCTTGTTATTTGGAACAATATTCCATCACAATTTCATTTTACAGTATTAGCTTATGTGTTTGTTGCAAAATTTTACATGAAGTTCAATGCAAAAATGTGTACTTTGTTTATTCAGTTATTGGGTCTGCACATGTTGTTGTAGTTGACCCTGGGGATCAACAGCCAAAACACCTGAACACTATGGTACAAATGCATCAGCTAGGGATGAGAACATTATGCGTGTGACAATTTTTTATTACCATGCCATGTGGGCAGCCACACTGTCTTCGGGAGATTTCGGAGACTGATGATCTTGTTATGCTTGTAGGATTAGGAGCTTGTCATGGCTAAAGACAATCCCCGCATAACAGTGCATAGCATAGTCTGCACATATGCATGACTATCATTTGCAATTGCTCAAGAACATGCATTTTTTAACGACAAAAAACTCCAGATAATGACATGCAATAAGGAACCTCAATTTTTGCTCTCTTGTGGTCTACCTGTACTGGGTGGCCCCTGGTTACGTCCAGTGATTGATGCACTGACTGACTGACCAGGGGTGGTCAGAAGTGGTTGGCCAGTACAGGGAATGAGTGAATGAGTCAGCTTAGGTGCTTGGTTACTGTGGAGTGTGCTTTGAGTACAGAAATGCCCACAGGGAGCTGAAATTCTCCCAGCCCTTATCTCTCCATCTTCTCTCTTTCTTCCCCACCCCACCCCACCTCTATTATTTCACCCCCCCCCCCTTTCCTCCCAGCATACCCCTTCTTACCTTGTCAATTCTGTCTTTATTAAACCCCTCAACTACTCTTCCTTTGTCCCTGGCTACCCCCTTCGATTTAATTCCCATTTGTTCTAATTTTTCCTGAGGAACGGTGTTGATAATAATGCAAATTAATAAAATGCTAGATCACCAGCCTTGCGGCAGCATTTTTGGCTGCAGTGCTTTGCCTCGCGGCTGATGTCGCACCTTTATTTCACAAAGGTAATAGAGAGAGAGACAGACAGAGACAGAGAGACCACAACTCTAACCCTCATCTTTTCTATTAGTTTTATGCACACATTTGTCAATGTTACACTAAGCCAGGTAAGTATAGCAAGGTGGCCAGTTTCAAACAAGATTTGTTTCCCTTGGACCATGTCTAGCAAAAAAACCACTGGGCTCCAGTGACCTTGACCTTTGACCAATGACCTTCATCTTTGAACTTGGCCTATATATCCTAACTACCTATCAAAATTTGAGCTTCCTAGGTCCCTCCGTTCAAGCGTTATCATGTTCACATGATCTATGGATAGTTACATAGTCACATACGTAGCCAGGAACAAACAGACTGTTCTGGAAACATTACCAGCAATGCTTTGCGGCTGGTAAACATTGCCAATGTTTAGGTGATGGTCGCCGGTTATGAAGGAAGGTTTAAATGCATGACCAAAAGTGTTAGTATTCAAGTGAAAAACAAAACACAATACAGAATCGAGTGTGAAGCTGACAGCACTTGACTACCAACTTACACAGGTAACAAGTACTACATGTGCACTATTAGAAAACACTATCAAAATGAATTTTAACAAACTATTCACCCTCAGAAATGGTAAGAAATATAACTCCTGACCATTCACCCTTTTCCACATTCAGCTTGGAAAATAGTTTTGATGGAGGGTCTGAACATTACATTATTTCCTTGGAGATGCATTCGTTTACCAACAAAGAGTAGAAATTCCATTTTGCTTAGTCACGTAAGTGGTACTTCACCATCTCTTCCATACAAGGACCATAGTGTCTTCCCTTCTTCATTCTTTGGAACTTTCTGCTCTCTCTTTCACTCCAGTCCCACCCTCCAACCAATGGATAGAATACTGAATGGTACATGTAGTACATCAAGTACATCCTTTGATGTGACCCACAGTGTGGCAATGAATGAGAGCTGACAGTTAAGTACTGCATTAGTTGGTAGGTATTCTTTTGTCCGCACCTATTGATGCTTTTGTTCCTGTTAGCTTTTATAGATTTGACTGTATGGGGGAAGGGGATGGGTGTGTGTGTGTGCGCGCATGTGTGTGTGTGTGTGTGTGTGTGCGTGTGCGTGTGTGCGTGCACGCATCTGTGTGTGTGTGTGTGTGTGTGTGTGTGTGTGTGTGTGTGTGTGTGTGTGTGTGTGTGTGACAGTGTGTTTATGTGTGTTGAAATAGAGTCAGAGGGAGGGAGGGGTGTGTGTGTGGTCACATGTTTTATTCACAAAGGCCATAGTTATGTTCAGAATTTGGATCACATGGTATTTCAGGAGAGAGGGAGGGGGAGAGACAAAGAGGGGAGAAACAATAAACAGGTTATATATTGATACTACATTTGTATTACCATTAGTCATTACCTGTTATGAACAGAGACAATGAATTCAGTGAATTTCTTTGTTATTTGTTGCAACATGCTTTATCAGCCAAGATTTGTCTGGACATTTGCATCATACTTTGTAACAAAAGCATGATAGACATGATTGATGTGATGCTTGTTTGATTTGCATGCAATACATTTTCTTCCAACTATAAATGAGGCAATAATGCATCCGCCTGCCACTTCTCTTGCCAACACTTAACTGTTGTCATCCCCATTTCCCTTCATTCATTGTTGAGGAGGAAATATAGAGTGGTAAAGCTTAATATAACAGCAGGGTTAAAGAGACAAAACCAAGATATATCTATTTGTAAGTACTTACCCAGTGACTTGCTGAGTTACTCCTTAAGTTTTTGGTAATTCTAGAGTCCATGGAGAGAAATTGAGAAAGTTGAACGGGTTTGTATTGTGTGTCAAGTCAAGTCAAGGCAAAATGATCTTTAATGACGATAAAGGAATAAGCTAAACAAAACTTTTTTTCATCCTGTCGTCATGTGTGTGTGTGTGTGTGTGTGTGTGTCTTTCATTTAACGTCTATCCACCTCTCATGATATTAGACGTGTGTGTGTGCGTGCGTGCGTGCGTGCGTGCGTGCATGTGCCTACGTGTGCGCGTGCGTGCACGTGTACGCATGCGTGCGTACGTGCGCGCGCATGCATCTGCATGTTAGTGCACAAGTGTGTCTCTGGCCTAGCTCTATGTGACCTTGAGAGAACTTGACATCAATCTTATACATAATCATTGTATTACCACCAGACTGTCATTGAGCTAAGAAATGTTAACACCCAAACAAAAGGATTTTGTCCATGTACTGAGTGCATGATAATCCTTGAAAGTAATGAAATAGGATAGGTCCTGAAAAAAGGTGAAATGTTAATCTGGCTATAAAATACAATACCACTTTCCACCATTACATGGCCAGCTGAAGGGGATGTCTACCTGTCTATTTTGGGCGCTGACATCACCAGAGAGACCGGGTGGTCTATTTGAGGAGAAACAGAAAGAGAAAACAAGAGAAGTAGGTATAGTAGTAAATGTAGGGAAAGCTGGATTCTGGGCTAGCGTGTCACCTTGCCTCTCCCAACACTGACTGATGACATGGGCCTCAGGTGTTGTCCTCCTGATAATGACAGGGAGGAGGAGGAGGAGGAGGAGGACATTATATCTTCCTTTCCCCATTGGGCCTTTCTCATTATACTCTAATCCTTAGCTAACCACCCTCTCTCTTCTTTCTTACATCCCCTTTTATCTCAATGATCCCTCCCTACCACTTTTCTTTGCTACCCTCCTTTTCTCCCTTAGCTCCCTAATTAGGGGAGAAGTGAACAAAGAAAGAAAGCCCCAGATTGATTGATTGATTGATTGATTGATTGTGGTTGATGGGAATAGATGGTGTAGAGAAAGAATGAGTGTGTGGGGTGGTGGTGGTGGGAGGGGGGATGCAGTATAATAGCTGTAATTAAATGGGGAGGTTTGAATGACAATGGAGCTTCTAGTTCAGTGAGATAGTGGGTCTTGGTCTGGTGTGAGGGATTCTTCCACTGTTCCAGATGGGAGTGATCTAGTCTGGCTAGGCTGTGCTTGTTGATTAACCAGCGGTGATCCTTTTCAGAGCAGTCTGTTTGTTCCTGGCTATGAATTGTGTCTGTCTATGTTTACACATTTGAACGGAGGGATTTTCTCATTTAGGAAGCTCAAATTTTGCGTGCGGATAGGTATTTAGGATATCTAGGCCAAGTTATAAAATGAAGGTCATTGGTCAAAGCAAGCTATGTAGATGTAGGCCTAGTTCCCGTGAATGAATCAGATAATCAGGGGCCATGGCATAATAATATTAATATATTTGACTATCATTCATTGATTAGAAACCCAGGTAAAACATCTTGTGGAGTGATGTGAGAGTTATCTAACTTAACATCATGACATAAGAAACCGACCTGTAGACAACGTAAGAGAAAAACAATGAAGGCCCGTAGAAACGAAGTAATTGAAAAGAGAGGGGGGTAGAGTTGACTTTAAAAGCTACAATTTTTGGTTATTGGTGAATGGTGTTTTAAGACTTTGTTCACATTAACGCGTGAAGTTACTCCCCCCCCCCCCCCCCCCCCCCCCCCCCCCCCCCCCCCCCCCCCCCCCTCTATTGAAGGAAACTTGTTTGTCCTAAGATAATGCCAATGGACACCATGTAAAGACTGAAAGACTAGTAATAAGAATCTTTGACAAGTTGGCAGTTTTAATTGATTTGTTGTTTAGTCTATGCAATTTGTTTGTAGACATACTTTCTTGTTTGCTATTCAACTCTCTGTCTCACACTCTTTTTTTCACACACACATTCATGAGCACACACATGCACTTGCACACACATGCACACAAACACACACACATATACATGCACGCGTACGCATGCACGCACGCACACACATTACTTCATTCCAAATGTGAAATACAGTTGGCCTACCTGCCATATTTTAACCCTTTCGCTGCCAGCCATTTTTTAGCCAAAAAATACCCTTCAACTTAACTGGGTAGAGAAAATTAAATAATTGCAATATTGCGAATTCCTCTGTGACATATATAACATTAGGCTTATCCTGAGTTGCCTCCCAAAATTAACAAAAATAGGGTCTTTGAATAACAGGCCCTGAATTAATGCCTTTTAGTGACATGGGTATTAAACTTTTGTGGTGCTAAAATGCGACATTGGCAGTGAAAGGGTTAAAGAGATGGGCAAGAAGTGACAGACAGTTGTAAGTACAGATTTGTACTTACAAAGCTGCTGCTGTGTACTAATACTACTGCTATACTTGCATTCTCATTCACTCCTCACTTCTTCCACATTATGCCTTTTCCTCTTTCTGCCCCCATTCCTCTTTCTCTCCTCTATTTTTCTCCCACCACCCACCCTCTCCACCCTGTTATTCCCTAAGGGTATTATTCCAGATTCCTACTTCTGGGTTTCACCTGTCTCTGATGAGTAGTTCTTGACACTTAGGTAGATCTGTGAGCGTGTATGTACAGGGGTACATCACAACCGCGGTGTGTGTGCATGTGCGTGTGCGTGCGCGTGTGCGCTTGTGTGTGTGTCTCCAAACCACTCCCCCCTCTCTCTCTGTATGCTTGTGTGTGTGTTTTATGTGTGAGTGTGCGTTTCTGTTTGACGCACGTTTCTATTTGTCTGCCTGTAGGTTACTGGAGGTAGGTTTATAGGCTTCCCACTTTGGTACTGCATGATCTGTACTGTCTTATGCTGGTGAGTCAGATATATAGGGAGCAGAACCCTGGAAGGCAAAGGGTGTGTTCACTGCACCTTACCTGGCACCTGTGTGAAATGTGGCTCTGCTTTAAACAATACTGAAATCAAAGGGACCGCTGGGGTGGGTGGTGCCCACATTAGCAATGTATGAGCATGCCAACAGTACAGTGAGAGCTCTACAATTAATCATTTAATGATTGGTCTGTAGTGGGTGGTGCCCATATCAGCAATGTACCAGCATGCCAACAGTACAGTGAGAGCTCTACAATGAATGATTGGTCTGTAGTGGGTGGTGCCCATATCAGCAATGTACCAGCATGCCAACAGTACAGTGAGAGCTCTACAATGAATGATTGGTCTGTAGCGGGTGGTGCCCATATCAGTAATGTGCCAGCATGCCAACAGTACAGTGAGAGCTGTACAATTAATGATTGGTCTGTAGCGGGTGGTGCCCATATCAGTAATGTGCCAGCATGCCAACAGTGCAGTGAGAGCTGTACAATTAATGATTGGTCTGTAGCGGGTGGTGCCCATATCAGTAATGTGCCAGCATGCCAACAGTGCAGTGAGAGCTGTACAATTAATGATTGGTCTGTAGCGGGTGGTGCCCATATCAGTAATGTGCCAGCATGCCAACAGTGCAGTGAGAGCTGTACAATTAATTATTTTTTTGGGGACAATTATGGAAAATCATGGTACAGTTTGTTTTGTGAAATACTACTATGACTTTATCAGATAGCCGTCACTGTGAATGGTGTACTGTCGACACTAACGATAACTCGATCAGCCCGGTTCGCCGGTAATC
>CM065698.1:16278909-16301409 GCA_017654935.2 Phymorhynchus buccinoides | reverse complement strand
GTGACGTTGCAGTCTGTTTCGGTGTTGTTTTTTCCCCTCTGTTTTCCATTTGATTTTTTTTAACTACTTTCAAAAGTTCTAACAGGACCTAACAGAATTCAAATGTTCTAACAAGACCTAACAGAATTCAAAAGTTCTAACGGGACCTAACAACATTCAAAAGTTCTAACGGGACCTAACAACATTCAAAAGTTCTAACGGGACCTAACAACATTCAAAAGTTCTAACGGGACCTAACAAAATTCAAAAGTTCTAATGGGACCTAACAGAATTCAAAAGTTCTAACGGGACCTAACAGAATTCAAAAGTTCTAACGGGACCTAACAAAATTCAAAAGTTCTAACGGGACCTAACAGAATTCAAAAGTTCTAACGGGACCTAACAAAATTCAAAAGTTCTAACGGGACCTAACAGAATTCAAAAGTTCTAACGGGACCTAACAAAATTCAAAAGTTCTAACGGGACCTAACAGAATTCAAAAGTTCTAACGGGACCTAACAGAATTCAAAAGTTCTAACGGGACCTAACAAAATTCAAAAGTTCTAACGGGACCTAACAGAATTCAAAAGTTCAAGTTCTAACGGGACCTAACAAAATTCAAAAGTTCTAACAGGACCTAACAAAATTCAAAAGTTCTAACAGGACCTAACAAAATTCAAAAGTTCTAACAGGACCTAACAAAATTCAAAAGTTCTAACAGGACCTAACAAAATTCAAAAGTTCTAACAGGACCTAACAAAATTCAAAAGTTCTAACAGGACCTAACAAAATTCAAAAGTTCTAACAGGACCTAACAAAATTCAAAAGTTCTAACGGGACCTAACAAAATTCAAAAGTTCTAACAGGACCTAACAAAATTCAAAAGTTCTAACGGGACCTAACAAAATTCAAAAGTTCTAACGGGACCTAACAAAATTCAAAAGTTCTAACGGGACCTAACAAAATTCAAAAGTTCTAACGGGACCTAACAAAATTCAAAAGTTCTAACAGGACCTAACAGAATTCAAAAGTTCTAACAGGACCTAACAGAATTCAAAAGTTCTAACGGGACCTAACAACATTCAAAAGTTCTAACGGGACCTAACAGAATTCAAAAGTTCTAACGGGACCTAACAGAATTCAAAAGTTCTAACGGGACCTAACAAAATTCAAAAGTTCTAACAGGACCTAACAGAATTCAAAAGTTCTAACAAGACCTAACAGAATTCAAAAGTTCTAACAGGACCTAACAGAATTCAAAAGTTCTAACAGGACCTAACAACATTCAAAAGTTCTAACGGGACCTAACATAATTCAAAAGTTCTAACAGGACCTAACAGAATGAATTAAGCTGGGTACAGAAGACAAGGGGGGAGGGGGGGGGGGGGGGGGCTGTATGTGAAAATGGGGCGTGGCAGGTGAATGGGTGAAGTTGAACAGTATGCTGATGCAGCACAAACCAAACCTCCTTCAAAATGGTCTTGAAGGACGTATCTTTGATAGCAGCTGGGGTAGCACTGTTTATATATATCTAGGTCTTCTTATGTTATGCTTAACGTCCTCTCGGTCCCTTAGGACACATGTGGGACATTTGTTTTTTAATTTCGATGGGGGAAAAGATATCTAGGTCATTTTGATGAAACCAAGACAAAAGATTTCCCACCCTGATGAGGCAATATTCCATTCAGAACATTTATGTGGCGTGATAACTTGTCTGCCTCTGTCGGCAGAGCTTCCACTCAAAATACTGTGGTGCTTTGCTCTATCTTAATTCTAAGGATTATATTCTTGAAAGCAATTTTAGTATGGATGTTCTGACCCTACGTTTTGACATCTGAGGAGATGTGTAGGATGGAAAACAGAACAGAACAGAGTAGTGGAGAGATGAGAGGGAGACAAGAGATAAGAGGGACTGGGGAGGAATGTTTATAGTTTTGAGAGAGAGAGAGAGAGAGAGGGAGGGAGGGAGGGAGGGAGAGGGAGAGAGAGAGAAAGAGAGAGAGAGAGAGACTATTGACAAAGACACAGAGATGGATCCCCGTTCTGCCCTGATCTGTTATGTTCGTACTTCGGCAAACAAAGAAACAAAGACCTCTCCAGTCTGGCTTCAGTCACAAGGAAACTAACCCGACACACAAACGTCTCGATGCCAACACTTTTATTTTTCTAACAGGAGAGAGAAAGCGCTTACACTCGATCCTACTTAAAGATCAACTGGTGTTCATTACTTGTGAGAAGTAGTCTAGGTCAGTATGTCAGAGGGAATAAAATAACAAGTTGCAGTAGGTCTGTATGTTACATCCCAAATTTCTTCAAGGACTCGATTTATCCAAATAGATTTTCTCTTCAATATCCCTCGAAATCTGAATTTGACTATTTCGTACTTTAGTCATCCCCATCCGCCCCCTTCAACATTTTGCTTTGAATATTTTAACAGAGAATAGAATGGAAATCTGTTTAACGTCCTCCGGTCCGGAATAGACACACACGGGACACTAGTAGATATAAAAATGGTGGGAACGATCCTGGAGGCAATGCACAGAGGCAGTGCAACACCAGGAAAGCCCCGATTTTTTTATCAATGTAGATATATGATACTGAATAGAAAATATTCTGCTTTTTTTTTGGAAAGGGACAGGGTTAGGATCAGCGTAGGATTATTTATTAGGATTATTTTCATAATTGTGAAAGAAGCAGACTTTGAGATTGATGGTCATAAACGTGTGTGTGTGTGTGACTGAAAGTACAAGATTGCCCAACCTTTCCTTTCTTGAAACACAACTCGACAATAAGAACGATAACCCCAAATGCTGTTGGTTAAACTTTAACAAATATTTTCTCTTTTTTTCCCCCCTGAAAAAAAAGTGACATGAGAGAATGTGTGCGCGCGCACGCGCGCGCGTGTGTGTGTGTGTGTGTGTGCATGCGCGCATGCATGCGTGTGTTTTCGTCTTAACCAATTTATAAACATCAGCTATCAAGCAGATTAAGCAATATTGAACACAGCCCACAGTAATTGACTTACGAAATGCCTTGACTATGTTGGCAAATCGTGCTGTTTGAAAATACTGGGCTATAACGCCTCTCCGTCTAAATTGACGTCTGCAGTCAGCTGTCTTTGTTATCTTTTCACTGATGCCACTGAGACTTGGTGAAACCTTTGAATAAAAGCTGGGCAAGCTTGTACTTTAGTGTGTGTGCGCGCGCGTGCGTGCGTGCGTGTGTGTGTGTTTTCACGCCCTACTTTCTTAGAGACCCACCATATCACCTGTCAAAATCACGTGTTTCACGTGTTTTCCCTCTTATAGCTGGAAAGAAATCTTGTTTTGACCAGGTCTCACTCCCGTACAAATGCCCCCAATTTCAATCCGAAACACCATTTTAAAGAGCAGCCTCAATTTAAGTTGGGGACATCTGTATGTGGGTCACAGCTACCCAGAAACAACCAAGGGACTTAATCGTGGTGCGTCAGTGTATCTTTAAAGATCCACCAGATCACGTGTCAAAATCATGGGTTTCACTTGTTTTCCCTCTTGTAACTGGAAATAAATCTTGTTTTGACCAAGTCATATAATTGTCCCATATAATTGGCCCCAATTTCAAACCGAAACATCAGTTTAAAGAGCAGTCTCAATTCCAAGTTGGGGAAATTTGGATGTGGGTCACAGCTACCCAGAAAAAACCAAGGGACTTAATCGTGGTGCGTCACTGAGTCTTTACAGCACTGCCACCACATCCTTTCCTTTTAAACCTGTCTTTTGCTTTCATTGTCCCGCTTCTTCGTGATTTGTACTCACCCTCTTTTGCTAACGGTAACCTTTTTCTTTTTTCTTCTTCTCTCTCTCTCTTTTTGTTTCATTTTACCTTGAACTGTATTCAGTTTATGTTTTCCTCTTGCTTTTATGCTCTGTCTCTTGCCCCACTGTCTCAGCCTGACAAAAGCTCTATGTGATTCCCCACACGATCATCCACCCGGTAAGCTTTTAACATTAATTTTCTTCTCCATAGGGTTAAGACTCGCCTACTAGGATTATTTTCATAAAACTGAAAGAAGCAGACTTTGAGATTGAGGGTCGTTAACATGGGGTGTGTGTGTGACTAAAGTACGAGTTGGCCAAAGCTGACTGTGAAGATCTTCCCAATAATACTGGCGTGGATCAGCTGCTAGAAGAACACAAAATTGGAAACCAAATCCTTTCTCACGGAAGGGAAGAAATGAAAGAGGTTGTGCATGAGGGGAGGTCCTTATCTCACCCATTCCTGTCTCACCCATTCCCCTCTCACCTATTCCTATCTCACCCATTCCCCTCTCACCCGTTCCCCTCTCACCCATTCCCCTCTCACCCATTCCTGTCTCACCCATTCCCCTCTCACCTATTCCTGTCTCACCCATTCCCCTCTCACCTATTCCTGTCTCACCCATTCCCCTCTCACCTATTCCTGTCTCACCCATTCCCCTCTCACCTATTCCTGTCTCACCCATTCCCCTCTCACCTATTCCTGTCTCACCCATTCCCCTCTCACCTATTCCTGTCTCACACATTCCCCTCTCACCTATTCCTGTCTCACCCATTCCTCTCTCACCTATTCCTGTCTCACCCATTCCCCTCTCACCTATTCCTGTTTCACCCATTCCCCTCTCACCTATTCCTGTCTCACCCATTCCCCTCTCACCTATTCCTGTCTCACCCATTCCCCTCTCACCTATTCCTGTTTCACCCATTCCCCTCTCACCTATTCCTGTCTCACCCATTCCCCTCTCACCTATTCCTGTCTCACCCATTCCCCTCTCACCTATTCCCCTCTCACCCATTCCCCTCTCACCTATTCCCCTCTCACCCATTCCCCTCTCACCTATTCCCCTCTCACCCATTCCCCTCTCACCCATTCCCCTCTCACCTATTCCCCTCTCACCCATTCCCCTCTCACCCATTCCCCTCTCACCCATTCCCCTCTCACCTATTCCCCTCTCACCCATTCCCCTCTCACCTATTCCCCTCTCACCTATTCCCCTCTCACCCATTCCCCTCTCACCCATTCCCCTCTCACCTATTCCCCTCTCACCTATTCCCCTCTCACCTATTCCCCTCTCACCCATTCCCCTCTCACCTATTCCTGTCTCACCCATTCCCCTCTCACCTATTCCCCTCTCACCTATTCCCCTCTCACCCATTCCCCTCTCACCTATTCCCCTCTCACCTATTCCCCTCTCACCTATTCCCCTCTCACCCATTCCCCTCTCACCCATTCCCCTCTCACCTATTCCCCTCTCACCTATTCCCCTCTCACCCATTCCCCTCTCACCTATTCCCCTCTCACCCATTCCCCTCTCACCCATTCCCCTCTCACCTATTCCCCTCTCACCTATTCCCCTCTCACCTATTCCCCTCTCACCCATTCCCCTCTCACCCATTCCCCTCTCACCTATTCCCCTCTCACCTATTCCCCTCTCACCTATTCCCCTCTCACCTATTCCCCTCTCACCCATTCCCCTCTCACCTATTCCCCTCTCACCCATTCCCCTCTCACCTATTCCTGTCTCACCCATTCCCCTCTCACCTATTCACCTCTCACCCATTCCCCTCTCACCTATTCCCCTCTCACCCATTCCCCTCTCACCTATTCCTGTCTCACCCATTCCCCTCTCACCTATTCCCCTCTCACCCATTCCCCTCTCACCTATTCCTGTCTCACCCATTCCCCTCTCACCTATTCCTGTTTCACCCATTCCCCTCTCACCTATTCCCCTCTCACCCATTCCCCTCTCACCCATTCCTGTCTCACCCATTCCCCTCTCACCCATTCCCCTCTCACCTATTCCCCTCTCACCCATTCCCCTCTCACCTATTCCTGTCTCACCCATTCCCCTCTCACCTATTCCCCTCTCACCCATTCCCCTCTCACCTATTCCTGTCTCACCCATTCCCCTCTCACCTATTCCTGTTTCACCCATTCCCCTCTCACCTATTCCCCTCTCACCTATTCCTGTTTCACCCATTCCTCTCTCACCTATTCCTGTCTCACCCATTCCCCTCTCACCTATTCCTGTTTCACCCATTCCCCTTTCACCTATTCCTGTCTCACCCATTCCCCTCTCACCTATTCCTGTTTCACCCATTCCCCTCTCACCTATTCCTGTTTCACCCATTCCCCTCTCACCCATTCCCCTCTCACCTATTCCTGTCTCACACATTCCCCTCTCACCTGTTCCTGTCTCACCCATCCCCCTCTCACCTATTCCTGTTTCACCCATTCCCCTCTCACCTATTCCTGTCTCACACATTCCCCTCTCACCCATTCCCCTCTCACCTATTCCTGTTTCACCCATTCCCCTCTCACCTATTCCTGTCTCACCCATTCCCCTCTCACCTATTCCTGTTTCACCCATTCCCCTCTCACCTATTCCTGTCTCACCCATTCCCCTCTCACCTATTCCTGTTTCACCTATTCCCCTTTCACCTATTCCTGTCTCACCCATTCCCCTCTCACCTATTCCCCTCTCACCTATTCCTGTTTCACCTATTCCCCTCACCTATTCCTGTCTCACCCATTCCCCTCTCACCCATTCCCCTCTCACCTATTCCTGTTTCACCCATTCCCCTCTCACCTATTCCTGTCTCACCCATTCCCCTCTCACCTATTCCTGTCTCACCCATTCCCCTCTCACCTATTCCTGTCTCACCCATTCCTGTCTCACCCATTCCCCTCTCACCTATTCCTGTCTCACCCATTCCCCTCTCACCTATTCCTGTCTCACCCATTCCCCTCTCACCTATTCCTGTCTCACCCATTCCCCTCTCACCTATTCCTGTCTCACCCATTCCTGTCTCACCCATTCCCCTCTCACCTATTCCTGTTTCACCCATTCCCCTCTCACCTATTCCTGTCTCACCCATTCCCCTCTCACCCATTCCCCTCTCACCTATTCCTGTTTCACCCATTCCCCTCTCACCCATTCCTCTCTCACCCATTCCTGTCTCACCCATTCCCCTCTCACCCATTCCTGTCTCACCCATTCCCCTCTCACCCATTCCTGTCTCACCCATTCCCCTCTCACCCATTCCTGTCTCACACATTCCCCTCTCACCCATTCCCCTCTCACCTATTCCTGTCTCACCCATTCCCCTCTCACCTATTCCTGTCTCACCCATTCCCCTCTCACCTATTCCTGTTTCACCCATTCCCCTCTCACCTATTCCTGTTTCACCCATTCCCCTCTCACCTATTCCTGTTTCACCCATTCCCCTCTCACCTATTCCTGTCTCACCCATTCCCCTCTCACCTATTCCTGTCTCACCCATTCCCCTCTCACCTATTCCTGTCTCACCCATTCCCCTCTCACCTATTCCTGTTTCACCCATTCCCCTCTCACCTATTCCTGTTTCACCCATTCCTCTCTCACCTATTCCTGTTTCACCCATTCCTGTTTCACCTATTCCTGTTTCACCCATTCCTGTCTCACCTATTCCTGTTTCACCCATTCCCCTCTCACCTATTCCTGTTTCACCTACAGTATCTGTGAGGGCCTGTATCACCTACAGTATCTGTGAGGGCCTGTATCACCTACAGTATCTGTGAGGGCCTGTATCACCTACAGTATCTGTGAGGGCCTGTATCACCTACAGTATCTGTGAGGGCCTGTATCACCTACAGTATCTGTGAGGGCCTGTATCATCTACAGTATCTGTGAGGGCCTGTATCACCTACAGTATCTGTGAGGGCCTGTATCACCTACATTATCTGTGAGGGCCTGTTTCACCTACAGTATCTGTGAGGGCCTGTATCACCTACAGTATCTGTGAGAGCCTGTATCACCTACAGTATCTGTGAGGGCCTGTATCACCTACAGTATCTGTGAGGGCCTGTATCACCTACAGTATCTGTGAGGGCCTGTATCACCTACATTATCTGTGAGGGCCTGTTTCACCTACAGTATCTGTGAGGGCCTGTATCACCTACAGTATCTGTGAGGGCCTGTATCACCTACAGTATCTGTGAGGGCCTGTATCACCTACGGTAACAACTGGCTTGTTTTTGTGGGGGTTTTTTTCTTTTATTATTTATGTATTTATTTATTATTCTTGTGTGTGTGTGTGTGTGTGGGTGTGTGGGTGTGTGTGTCTCTCTGTGTGTGACTTTGTTTGTGTGTGTGTGTTAGTTTGTGTTAGAAAGTGGATACATGTACACACAAAACATGACGTAGGTGGTGTTGTTTTTGTTTTGTATTGATACATTTTTTAAAAAAATTGCTGAGACTGTTTGTGGGTGGTTACCTTGTATAGTTGATTATAATATCTGCATCTGTGCCTCAAAACCTGTGAAAAAGAACAAAAATTGATATCCTGATGATGAGGTCTATGTTTTCTCCCTTGCTTGATTACAAAAAGATAATACTCAATAACCACAATTATTGTTTATATATAATGATGATCATTGTTTTTATGTGCAATGACTTTCATTTTGTGTGTGTAAGTAATGACTTAAAATTTATCAACCAAAAAAAGGAATGGTTCCAGCAACGAAATAGTATAAGTGCATGGCTTTGTACATCGATTCCTGGGCAAATATGTACATTTACACCCTCCTGCTCTATTTCTTGGTTCTTTCCGTGGTTAGGGATAGGGTTAGGGTTAGATGGTCTTTTCTTTTGCCACAAGCATCTGTTTTTTGGGTCAAAATCATCTATTATTTTGGAGCATTAAATCGCTGCCTAATAATACATACATTATGTTCATGGAGTCACTTTTTTCTCTCCAACATCAAAAATGGAGACCGACTAAGTAATAAAGGGGAAATTAACTAATTAACTCAAAGTTGTAGTTTAGACACCCCCCTCTCATGTTTACCACTCTCAATCTCAAAGTCTGGTTCTTTCAATTTCGTGGCAATAAGCCTACGCCTTAAGCTTTAATTTTTGTTGTTGCCATTAATATTTTGTTTGATTTAATGTCAAATATGTGTTGTTGGCTAATTTAAAAAAACAACCCAATAAGCCTGAACTGATCCTGACCCTATCCCATTCCCAAGAACGACGGAATGTTGTTTCTTAATAAAAAAAATGTTCAATGCGGAAAGTTGATGGGGGTGGCTAAGGTGGCTAAACTACAAATTAGCCCATTTTTCTGCCTTTGGTGCCAGAGTGGCCATCAGTCAAGTTCATTCTTTGACAATAAATTAAGGGGTGAAGTGATCAATCGTTCACGAAATATCTCAAACAGGGTCAGCCCACTGTGATTTGGATGAAGAGCACTAGCCTAATTTGCCGTTGAAAACCCGCAGAGAAATGAAATGAAAGGGAGGGTTGGATAAAAAAAAGAAGTAAAAGTGGATGTGAGGACCCGGATTTTTATTGGAAGCGTGGCTGCTTATATGGTTTGCAGCGATTTAACACTGAACCCTGGCTATGCCATTCATTCATTGGCTTCCTCTACAGTTACGGCAGATATACATTCCAGCGATTTAACACTGAGCCCTGGCTATGCCATTCATTAGCTTCCTCTACAGTTACGGCAGACATACATTCCAGCGATTTAACACTGAGCCCTGGCTATGCCATTCATTGATTGGCTTCCTCTACAGTTACGGCAGACATACATTCCAGCGAATTAACACTGAACCCTGGCTATGCCATTCATTGATTAGCTTCCTCTACAGTTACGGCAGACATACATTCCAGCGATTTAACACTGAACCCTGGCTATGCCATTCATTGATTAGCTTCCTCTACAGTTACGGCAGACATACATTCCAGCGATTTAACACTGAACCCTGGCTATGCCATTCATTGATTAGCTTCCTCTACAGTTACGGCAGACATACATTCCAGCGATTTAACTGTGAGCCCTGGCTATGCCATTCATTGATTAGCTTCCTCTACAGTTACGGCAGACATACATTCCAGCGATTTAACACTGAACCCTGGCTATGCCATTCATTGATTAGCTTCCTCTACAGTTACGGCAGACATACATTCCAGCGATTTAACACTGAGCCCTGGCTATGCCATTCATTGATTAGCTTCCTCTACAGTTACGGCAGACATACATTCCAGCGATTTAACACTGAGCCCTGGCTATGCCATTCATTGATTGGCTTCCTCTACAGTTACGGCAGACATACATTCCAGTGATTTAACTGTGAACCCTGGCTATGCCATTCATTGATTAGCTTCCTCTACAGTTACGGCAGACATACATTCCAGCGATTTAACACTGAGCCCTGGCTATGCCATTCATTGATTAGCTTCATCTACAGTTACGGCAGATATTCATTCCAGTGATTTAACACTGAACCCTGGCTAGACCATTCATTGATTAGCTTCCTCTACAGTTACGGCAGATATTCATTCCAGCGATTTAACTGTGAACCCTGGCTATGCCATTCATTGATTAGCTTCCTCTACAGTTACGGCAGACATACATTCCAGCGATTTAACACTGAGCCCTGGCTATGCCATTCATTGATTAGCTTCATCTACAGTTACGGCAGATATTCATTCCAGTGATTTAACACTGAACCCTGGCTAGACCATTCATTGATTAGCTTCCTCTACAGTTACGGCAGATATTCATTCCAGCGATTTAACTGTGAGCCCTGGCTATGCCATTCATTGATTAGCTTCCTCTACAGTTACGGCAGACATACATTCCAGCGATTTAACACTGAACCCTGGCTATGCCATTCATTCATTGGCTTCCTCTACAGTTACGGCAGATATACATTCCAGCGATTTAACACTGAACCCTGGCTATGCCATTCATTGGCTTCCTCTACAGTTACGGCAGATATACATTCCAGTGATTTAACTGTGAACCCTGGCTATGCCATTCATTGATTAGCTTCCTCTACAGTTACGGCAGACATACATTCCAGCGATTTAACACTGAACCCTGGCTATGCCATTCATTGATTAGCTTCCTCTACAGTTACGGCAGACATACATTCCAGCGATTTAACACTGAACCCTGGCTATGCCATTCATTGATTAGCTTCCTCTACAGTTACGGCAGACATACATTCCAGTGATTTAACTGTGAACCCTGGCTATGCCATTCATTGATTAGCTTCCTCTACAGTTACGGCAGACATACATTCCAGCGATTTAACTGTGAGCCCTGGCTATGCCATTCATTGATTAGCTTCCTCTACAGTTACGGCAGACATACATTCCAGCGATTTAACTGTGAGCCCTGGCTATGCCATTCATTGATTAGCTTCCTCTACAGTTACGGCAGATATACATTCCAGCGATTTAACTGTGAGCCCTGGCTATGCCATTCATTGATTAGCTTCCTCTACAGTTACGGCAGACATACATTCCAGCGATTTAACACTGAACCCTGGCTATGCCATTCATTGATTAGCTTCCTCTACAGTTACGGCAGACATACATTCCAGCGATTTAACACTGAGCCCTGGCTATGCCATTCATTGATTGGCTTCCTCTACAGTTACGGCAGACATACATTCCAGTGATTTAACTGTGAACCCTGGCTATGCCATTCATTGATTAGCTTCCTCTACAGTTACGGCAGACATACATTCCAGCGATTTAACACTGAACCCTGGCTATGCCATTCATTGATTAGCTTCCTCTACAGTTACGGCAGACATACATTCCAGCGATTTAACACTGAGCCCTGGCTATGCCATTCATTGATTGGCTTCCTCTACAGTTACGGCAGACATACATTCCAGTGATTTAACTGTGAACCCTGGCTATGCCATTCATTGATTAGCTTCCTCTACAGTTACGGCAGACATACATTCCAGCGATTTAACACTGAGCCCTGGCTATGCCATTCATTGATTGGCTTCCTCTACAGTTACGGCAGACATACATTCCAGCGATTTAACTGTGAGCCCTGGCTATGCCATTCATTGGCTTCCTCTACAGTTACGGCAGACATACATTCCAGACCAGAAGCTGAAACAGGGTCAGACAACGTCTCCCTCTCCATCCCTCTACATTTTCAGTATCATACGTGAGAGTAGGGGAGAGATAAAGTAGGGGAGGGAGGGGGAGAGAGAGAACGAACGAACGAACGAACGAACGAACGAAATTTTATTTATACAGGGTAATGAGATAAGTATACATACTTTTTTACACCCAGCCCAGAGAGAGAGAGAGAGATTGATTGATTGATTGATTGATTGAATTTTATTTATAGAGGGTAATAGAGTAAGCAATAACATACTTTTTTACATCCAGCCCTCTGGGCTGAGAGAGAGAGAGAGAGAGAGAGAGAGAGAGAGAGAGAGAGAGAGAGAGAGAGCTCTGTGGTATCACACTCACCCTTACTACTTTCTTTCCCCTTCATGGGTGTAGGATTCGTCCGCTTGTTTGGCTGGCTGTCTGTCAATTTGTCTAAATATGTCTGTCCGCTTGTCTGTCATGTCTGTCTATATGTGTGTCTGTCCGATCGTTTGCTTGTTCTATCCGTCAGTCAGTGTGTCGATCTGTCTGTCTGTCTCTCTGAGGTCGATCTTAGACGTCGATAGACTAGATTTTCCGGTGGTCGGCGGGTGGTTAGGTAGATGGGATGCCTGATGATGGCAGGAAGGGGAGTAACTGGAGGAGGATCACAGATGCTATCTGTTGTTCCGGGGTCTGCTCTGGGTTCTCCTGACCTGACCTGAATTTTCTGCAAGTTTTTTTTAGCAGAGAGAGAGAGAGAGAGAGAGAGAGAGAGAGAGGGAGGGAGTGGGTGGGAGTGGAGACAGACAGACAGACAGAGGGAGGGGGAAGAGGCGGGTATGTTGGTGCTGCAGTCAGTGAATTGAACTGTCTGGGTAGTCAACATTTCTGGGTCACTATCAGTGATTGACAAAATGGGGTCACCATTATGAGACTGATGTTAGTGATGAGTCTGTTGTAGACAAAAGGCAGTAAAAGTGGGATCCGGCTATCCCTAGTTTTATGGTCTATAAACAAACCCATTAACATTACTCCCTTTTCTGTAATGTATTACACTTTCTGTGCATTCTTTCCTATGCAAGTAATATTAAGGAAGCAAGAGGTATCCAGATTGTCTCCCTTTTGTTCTGATGTATATTAAGGAAGCAAGAGGTATCCAGATTGTCTCCCTTTTGTTCTGATGTATATTAAGGAAGCAAGAGGTATCCAGATTGTCTCCCTTTTGTTCTGATGTATATTAAGGAAGCAAGAGGTATCCAGATTGTCTCCCTTTTGTTCTGATGTATATTAAGGAAGCAAGAGGTATCCAGATTGTCTCCCTTTTGTTCTGATGTATATTAAGGAAGCAAGAGGTATCCAGATTGTCTCCCTTTTGTTCTGATGTATATTAAGGAAGCAAGAGGTATCCAGATTGTCTCCCTTTTGTTCTGATGTATATTAAGGAAGCAAGAGGTATCCAGATTGTCTCCCTTTTGTTCTGATGTATATTAAGGAAGCAAGAGGTATCCAGATTGTCTCCCTTTTGTTCTGATGTATATTAAGGAAGCAAGAGGTATCCAGATTGTCTCCCTTTTGTTCTGATGTATATTAAGGAAGCAAGAGGTATCCAGATTGTCTCCCTTTTGTTCTGATGTATATGTGCGTTGTGTCAGGGCTTTAAACGATTGAAGTTGATAATTGGTTTTTGTGTAATTTTGTTATTGTTGCTTTATACTAAAATAATAGAGAGCAGGGGTGGTTATAAAAGAAAGAAACAAAGTGGCTGCCATGTGCTTTTCAGCTGCGCATAATGTGCTGTCACACCCAAATGCATCTGATTCACTCAGTTAAAAGCATTCCTTGCATGTTTATGAGCAATCTCTTCATCTGCCTATTTTCTATGTATTCAGTTAATCAAATATTACACACATTGATCATTGCACACCATTTTCTTTCCAGGTGTACAGCTTATGTTGTCCTCTTTGTCTCTGTATTTCTCTTTCTCTCTTTCTGTCTCAGTCGTTCTCTCGCCACACACATATGCGCATACATGCACATGTGTGTGCATGCACTCACATTTAAATCTACATACAAGCAAGCATGAACATAAGCTGGCAAGCAAACATATACACAAATTGACACATACATATGTTGACACACACGCATGCTTGCACGCATGCACACACACACACACTCATGCATGCATGCACACACATGCATGCACAGAGAGAGAGAGAGAGAGGGGGGTGTCAAAGTTTATACAGTATTGTAATGAGGGCCCAAAGGACAAGAATTACTCTGGGGATGCAACGGCCTGCCAATGAGTCTACAGTACTATTCTCTCTTGTTGGGCTTACTTTCAAGGTGTGTCTCTTTTTCTGGACACCCTGCTTCTCTCTCTCTCTCTCTCCCTGTCTCTGTCTGTCTCTCTCTCTCTCTCTCTCTCTCTCTCTCTCTCTCTCTCTCTCTCCGCACGCGCGCACTTCCATACTAAATACATGTTTATATAATTGGTTAGAAAGTAGTCATTTAATATCTGAAAGCCAAGCTGGATTCCGCAAAAAAGTACTCAACTGTTGATCAAATATTTACATTATACGCTGCTATCCAAAATTGTATGAGTAAAAGAGGTAGGAAACTTTACGTGGCTTTTGTAGACTTTGAAAAAGCCTTCGACTCTGTCCGTCATGATAAATGATTGCAATGTTCAAAACAACAAGGTGTAAAAGGTAAATTTCTAGTTGCACTCAGGGCCATGTACGATTCTTTATTATCTTGTGTGAGGGCTAATAATCAAATGTCAGAAATGTTTGAAACACCTATTGGAGTAAGGCAGGGGTGTGTGATGAGCCCCACTTTATTCTCAATCTTTATCAATCAATTAGCAACCCACATGAACGAGAAAGGTAAGCATGGTGTTAGGTTAATTCCGGATATCTTAGAATTGTTTATCTTATTATTTGCAGATGACATAGCTCTTTTGTCAACCACACCTAATGGTCTGCAAAATCAATTAAATGTACTAAAAACATGCTGTAATAATATGAAGATGTCTGTAAACATAAACAAAACGAAAGTCATGGTATTTCGAAAGGGTGGATACTTAGGGAAATATGAAAAGTGGTTCTATGATGGTAGCACATTAGATGTTGTAAATGAATATTGTTACACGTATTTAGGTTTCAACTTTACAACCATGATTAGTCCAAAAAGGGGTACTTTACATTTAGCAACTAAGGGTAAAAAAGCTACAATTCAATTTATCAGAATATTCAACAAATATAAAGATATGAATGTAACAACCTTGTTTAAAATTTTCAATACAAAAATCCAGCCTATTTTACTATACGCATCTGAAATTTGGGGGCTAAATAGGTTAGAACATATAGAAAAAGTACACATGCTAGCCTGTAAAAGGTTTCTCGGTGTTCCAAGCAAAACTCCTAACAAAATGGTTTATGGGGATTTAGGCAGGTATCCACTTTACATTAATTCTAGTGTTGCTTCTTTACGATTCTGGTTTAGATTACTTCAAATGGATGTTGGTAGATTGCCATACAAAGCGTATTTGATGTTGTTAGAATTAGATAGATCTGGTAAGCAATGTTGGGTTTCTAAGATTAGAGATATTCTGTGTATGACAGGCTTTAACTTTGTTTGGTTACAGCAAGGGGTAGGTGATGTGAAGACTTTTCTGAATATATTTAGACAGCGACTTATTGACATGTTTATCCAGGAATGGTCTGGCACCATCAGAGACCGACAAAGATATGAAAATTATAGAGATTTCAAGATTATTTTTGAAAAAGATAGATATATCTCCAATATAAGCTCATATTGTTTTCGTGTTGCTATAACTCAATTACGATTCAGTGTTCTGCCTCTAAACAACAATGTCCATCGTGATAGTACAGTCGATAAAGAAAAGACGTGTCCATCTTGTAGTAATCAAATTGAAAATGAACTACATTTTCTATTGAAATGTCCTCAGTTTCAAGATCTCAAACAAGTTTCTTAAAGATATTAACCATTTGCCTATTCAAGTCCTTTTGAAAGCAGATAATGATCATCACACATATAAAGTCTCCAGATATGTGTTTCATACTATAAATAGAAGGCAAAGAGGAATATTATAAATACATGGACTGTATTTTGTTCTTTATCACTGCATATAGTCAATCGAAACTTGACTTTTTAGGTATATTCTGCGTAAAGTTAGTACTGTCATTCTTGTTGTAATGTAAACGCATTGATTACTTTAATATTTGATAATTCATTCATCACTTATGTTTGATGGTCACATGGTTTGTTTATCATCTTTTTGTTGCAGGTTTTATGCCTTGGATTATTTTTCACCTCCCCCAACCAGTCCATTTCACTGTATTGTGGCCAATGGCCGATGTACAATTAAAACCTTTCAGTGTTCTCTCTCTCCCTGTACCTTCCCATTCCCCACCCTACAGCACCTCTGCACCCCTGTACCTCTGCATAGGTCTGTCAGTTTCTTTACTTCCAGTGTCTCATCCATTGTGTTCTGGATGCTTGTCACTGACTGTTTCCGAAGGCCAGCTCTCCTTTTAGGCTCATTGTTACCCAGGAGGTAGTGGGTGTGGGTGGGGGCATGACTATGTGTTTTGTGCTTCGCTCTTTACGGCCCTTCTTATGCAAATAGTATGCAGATGGATTCCTGTCAAGGCCATGTAGATGCGCTGAAAAGAAAGAGGGAAATGAACTAGATGATGAGCCATATGAGCATGTATTCATCGAGTCTGATATTCACCAAAAAGGTCAAGATTTGCAAAGTGAATAATCATACAGCAATGCCTTTTGCTATTTGTTATGGTCTCTGTGTCAAGAATGAGGATACAATTTATAATACTGTAGTAAAGATAAACATAATAACTGACATGGCGGGCATCATACCAGGGGCATCAGAAATCATCCTGCCTGATTTTTGTTATGATCACTTCAGACATTTTCGGCTGTGGCATTGGGAACAGGTCTTGCACAAACACCCATGCTCTCTCTCTCTCTCTCTCTCTCTCTCTCTCTCTCTCTCTCTCTCTCTCGCTCGCTCTCTCTCTCTCTCTCCTCTCTCTCTCTATTGCTCTCTCTCTCTCTCTCTCTCTCTCTCTCTCTCTCTCTCTCTCTCTCTCTCTCTCTCTCTCTCTCTGTGTCTCTCAATAAGTAATAAGGCCAATGTTGATAATGTCACACACGTACGCGCACGCACGCACGCGTGCACACACACACTATAGATAGTAAAAAACAAATTCACATTCCAGTTGCAATGTACCTCCATTCATGTAAAACCCGGGGTACCAAAAAAAAACATTTAGAAAAAATATTGTCAAAAGTAAAGAGCGCACCACCCAGTTAAATCTGTTACGTGTGCAGAGAGAGACAGACACACAAAAGAAGGGGGAGGGAGGGGCGGGAAAGAGAGGGAGAAATGTTATCCTAGAGTAGCAGGCACGTAAGACGCAGGTAAGACTGCAGGTAAGACGGCTTAGACACTGTTGTTGGATGGTGGTGGGGAGGAGAGAGGGTGGGAAACATTTTCCAAGGTGTCCATTGAATTCTATTTGGTTGGCTTGAATCTCTGCTGGAGTCTGTCAGTGAAGCAGGTAGGTTTTGATTCAGGGTGTAAAGTTTAGAATTTGGAAGCTTCGTTATTTACCTTCATCGGTATGGATTGAATTGTGTAAAGATAATTTTCTATGGGGATTTTTGTCAGCAAAAACTAAATTGCAACTTTCTGTTTTATCATGTTCAAATTAGTTACCTGCTGCGAAGTGAAGCTCTTCTTCATTTTCTTCTTCGTTTGATCTTCCACCTTCATCGTACTGAAGACAACAGCTGGTATTGTTTTTAGAGAATTCTGTCTGTCTGTTCCTGGCTGGCTGACTGTGTGGCTGACTCGACTATGCTAACATGATAGCGTTTGAACGGAGGATGACGTTTTGCATGTGGATAGGTAGTTAGGATATCTAGTTTCAGAAAAGGTTTTGTCTTCAGTTTAGCTTTAGGCGGCCTTACATGGGAACAAAGAAGCTGAACATTTTGACTTCAAAGCCAAGGTTTATAAAAAGTTGTAAATGAACTAACTTGAAAATACATTATTGAAAAAAACAAAACTATTCAGGGATGTTAGTGTTGATTATTACTTTTGTCTTTAAACCTGTTATTTACATTTGCTAGAAAAAAATATAAATCTTAAATTTACATTTTTTAGTCTCAATCGTTTGTAGCGTAAGCCGCCTAAGAAGGAGCCCAGGCCTGCCCCCCCCCATTCAGCAAACAACACTTGTTACTAACAATAATGTTGTAGTCTTCTTAAGTTTGCACATGTTTTGAAAATAATCTTGTATCATTCCCTAAGTTTCCACGATGAGTGTGGTAATGTGACTCAGAAATTAAGTGTGCATGATTGAGGAAGAATGTGGTACATTTGTGACTCAGAAATCAAGTGTGCATGATTGAGGAAGAATGTGGTACATTTGTGACTCAGAAATCAAGTGTGCGTGATTGAGGAAGAATGTGGTACATTTGTGACTCAGAAATCAAGTGTGCATGATTGAGGAAGAATGTGGTACAGTGATAGTACTTTTGCTGGGTTTAGGTACAGTCTGTGTGGGAAATCAAGTGTGCGTGATTGAGGAAGAATGTGGTACATTTGTGACTCAGAAATCAAGTGTGCGTGATTGAGGAAGAATGTGGTACATTTGTGACTCAGAAATCAAGTGTGCGTGATTGAGGAAGAATGTGGTACATTTGTGACTCAGAAATCAAGTGTGCATGATTGAGGAAGAATGTGGTACATTTGTGACTCAGAAATCAAGTGTGCGTGATTGAGGAAGAATGTGGTACATTTGTGACTCAGAAATCAAGTGTGCATGATTGAGGAAGAATGTGGTACATTTGTGACTCAGAAATCAAGTGTGCATGATTGAGGAAGAATGTGGTACATTTGTGACTCAGAAATCAAGTGTGCATGATTGAGGAAGAATGTGGTACATTTGTGACTCAGAAATCAAGTGTGCATGATTGAGGAAGAATGTGGTACATTTGTGACTCAGAAATCAAGTGTGCATGATTGAGGAAGAATGTGGTACATTTGTGACTCAGAAATCAAGTGTGCATGATTGAGGAAGAATGAGGTACATTTGTGACTCAGAAATCAAGTGTGCGTGATTGAGGAAGAATGTGGTACATTTGTGACTCAGAAATCAAGTGTGCATGATTGAGGAAGAATGTGGTACATTTGTGACTCAGAAATCAAGTGCATGATTGAGGAAGAATGTGGTACATTTGTGACCTGGTTAGATCGTTCTGTTCTGGGGTGATAGACAGCTAAAAACGATGGAGAAAGGAAGAAGAGCCTTCCCAAAGTGGGATCATCTGCCCTGACTATCAGCAGGAGAGAGATTGTACTTCAGTAGAACCATATAGCTTCAGTGATAGTACTTTTGCTGGGTTTAGGTACAGTCTGTGTGGGAAATATATGGGACTAGCAGTTATGCCCCGTGGGAGCTACGCCCCGCGGGAGTTCTTCTCTGGCGGAGGTTTGCACTGGAGTTTTCATAATAATAATACTGTAAATATAGGACGCACTTACCTCCTGACAAAGCCTGGAGCTCAAGGTGTTTACAATAACAAATAGTTAATAAAATAGTTAAAAGTAGTAATAAAAGGCTTCATTAAAGCATCATCAAGTATTTACATAGCACTCAATTCATAAATCGACACATGAAGACTCACGCACAGACATAACCAATTATTTACGCATCACCCACCTGCACAGAGAAAATCACCTATAAACACCTATACATGCGTACGCACATACACGCGCATGCATCACACACACAAACATAGTCTCTCACTGCCCTCACCCCTTGTCTCACACCCACCCACACCACTCACACCCCACCCTCCACAATCCCCTCCCTCCCCACGCATACAACAACAACACACTCACACACGACAACACACACACCTGCACACACACACACTACACACACTCGCGCACACACACGCACGCATGCACGCACACATGCATGCATGCACGCATGCACATACATACACACTGTGACACACACACGCTCAGTCATACACAAGCACACCCAACACATACAAAAACAAGATGGGGCCAACACCAGTATCAGCATGTAGGACTTTTCAGGGATTTCAGTTAGACTGGAATGTAGTTGTGATAACATTTCTAAAAAGATGTGTTTTTAAAGAGGATTTGAATTCTGAGAGTGTGGGAGCATGACTGATTGAATATGGAAGACTGTTCCATACAATAGGTCCTTGGAAGGAAAACGATCGTTATCCCCATTGTTTTGTTCTAGATTTGGGAATGATGAAGATGCGACTGTCAGAAGAGGAGCGAAGAGATTGTGATGGTTTGTACAGATGAAGCAGTTCAGAAAGATAACGTGGAGCAGAGTCAGAGAAAATGTTATTGCAGGTCACGGCTATTTTGTACTCTATTCTTTGGGAGATAGGAAGCCAGTGAAGCTTAATGAGCAGAGGAGTAACATGGGATTGCTTTGATGTTTTGTAAATAAGTCTAGCTGCGCCATTTTGAACTCTCTGTAGTTTTTCAATTTGTGTTTTTTGAAGACCGGCAAGGAGAATGTTACAGTAATCAAGATGAGAAAGAACCAGAGAAGAAACTAGGGTTTTAGTAGCATGCAGAGTTAGGTAATGACGGATATGTCCAATCTTACGAAGTTCTAAAATGTCCCCCGGTACCTTCCTTGCTTTACTCTGATGCTACACCTCAATGCCTAAGATTCAACGGGCAGCAGCTTGTCCAGGAACAAACACATCAATTCATTAAGATCTATTCTAGACAAATAGTTTGTTTAACGACGTCATGGTTGAATACTGAGCCAGACAGTGCATGAATAGCCTGCAGAAGTTGGGTGGGAGGATAGCCAAGTTAGTTCAGTGAGAGGTCATCTTGCCTGTAGCTTACTAATAGGACTATGGTATGTGAGGGCGACAACTCTAAAGGGCGAATTTCTTTCTGAACGTTTCTCATTAGGCCCTAATGTGACCTTGGTAAGATAGAAAAACTGGAGCTGATTTTACCCTGCAGTAGCAAAAGCCACAACATTAGAGAGGGATGGGTGTGTATTTGAGAGGATGGGATTGGGAGCATTGAGGGTAGAAAACACACACACACACACACACACACACACACACACACAACACAACACAACACAACACAACACAACACACACACAAAGCACAACACAACACAACACAACACAACACAACACAACACAACACAACACAACACAACACAACACAACACAACACACACACACACACACACACACACACTTTGAATGTTATTATATAGGTATAGATTGACGTTATTAATCTTTCTCTTCAACTCTGTGGACTGATATAGTCCCTGAAGACCCTTTGGTGGGTCGTGATGGAAGATTCATAGGGAATAGGGGGATTTACCGGGGATTTGACAGTCTGGGAGGCTGTAATTACTAGGGACCAGGGTGACTAAAGTGAAAGAATGGCAGTGTGATAGCACAGATGATACAGTTTATCTGTGGTGATGCTAGCACAGATGGATAATGGTCCAGTGGCTGCCTTTATCTGATGGGAAGATACAGGAATTGATTTGATTCTCTATTGATGGGATTCACTTAACTTTTGAGGGTTAGTAGCTTGCCCTTAAAATATTCAACAATCATGTGGATTTGTCCTGGATAAAAGTTCTTTTCATCTCCTCAATACAATATGACTAGAAATGCCTATGGTAAAGTTTTTGTTAAAAGATATAATACTAACATAATAAAAAATTGTTTTGGTAACAGAATTACTAACATGTGGAATGAATTGCCTACTGACATAAAATGTGCACCTTATACTAACATGTTTAAAAATAGTCTGGATGCATTACCCAAATTTTTAGAAGCTATGACTAAAAATGCTTTTTCAGACAAAAATTATGCCACATCAACCTTGACCGAATGGAAAAATGACTAGAAAATACATAGAAGATGGGACTGTTTTAAAAAGCTTCATGGCTTGTTTGGTCCCTACCTTACCTACCTACCTTAAAGGATCCACCTCCACTCTTCCACAGCCACTCTGGTTTTCCCTACTTCTTTAGCTAATGGGACATTACTTTAATCAGTTAAATACCTTAGGTAAAGGGCCAGCTACACATCAACTAAGATCGCACGACCGTACGATGCGATTCGATCACGTGGGCTCCAAGAACAAATGTGATTGGTGCTTTGAGATCATGTGATCATCGCACGACCGTACAATGCGATTCGATCACGTGGTCTCCAAGAACAAATGTGGTTGGTGCATCGAGATCATGTGATCATCGCACGACCGTACGATGCGATTCGATCACGTGGTCTCCAAGAACAAATGTGATTCGTGCTTTGAGATCACGTGATCAAATTGTATAGTACAGTCGTGCGATTTTAGCTGACGTGTGGCTGTCCCTTTAGCCATTTGCTGCTCTATTACTGAGCACTGCTACTGCTGCTACTGCTCCTCCTCCTCCTCCTACTACTACAACTACAACTACCACCATCGCCAGTTTGATGGTAATTACTACTACTACTACTTCT
>CM065698.1:16246409-16276409 GCA_017654935.2 Phymorhynchus buccinoides | reverse complement strand
TGGGGTTATTGTAATGAAACTGAAAGAACCAGGCTTTGAGATTGAGAGTCGTAACCACGAGGGGTGTGTGTCTAAACTAGACCTTATCTGATGGCTGTTCTTTGGCCCCGAGGCTGGCGGGATGGTGGGTGTGTCCATGTCACGTCAGCTGGTTGGTTTTGTTCAGGGTGTATCCATGTCACATCAGCTGGCTGGTTTTGTCCATGTCACGTCAGCTGGTTGGTTTTGTTCAGGGTGTGTCCATGTCACGTCAGCTGGTTGGTTTTGTCCATGTCACGTCAGCTGGTTGGTTTTGTTCAGGGTGTGTCCATGTCACGTCAGCTGGTTGGTTTTGTTCAGGGTGTGTCCATGTCACGTCAGCTGGTTGGTTTTGTTCAGGGTGTATCCATGTCATGTCAGCTGGCTGGTTTTGTCCATGTCACGTCAGCTGGTTGGTTTTGTTCAGGGTGTGTCCATGTCACGTCAGCTGGTTGGTTTTGTTCAGGGTGTGTCCATGTCACGTCAGCTGGTTGGTTTTGTTCAAGGTGTGTCCATGTCACGTCAGCTGGTTGGTTTTGTCCATGTCACGTCAGCTGGTTGGTTTTGTTCTGGGTGTGTCCATGTCATGTCAGCTGGCTGGTTTTGTTCAGGGTGTGTCCATGTCACGTCAGCTGGTTGGTTTTGTTCAGGGTGTGTCCATGTCACGTCAGCTGGTTGGTTTTGTTCAGGGTGTGTCCATGTCACGTCAGCTGGCTGGTTTTGTTCAGGGTGTGTCCATGTCACGTCAGCTGGCTGGTTTTGTTCAGGGTGTGTCCATGTCACGTCAGCTGGTTGGTTTTGTTCAGGGTGTGTCCATGTCACGTCAGCTGGTTGGTTTTGTTCTGGGTGTGTCCATGTCACGTCAGCTGGTTGGTTTTGTCCATGTCACGTCAGCTGGTTGGTTTTGTTCAGGGTGTGTCCATGTCACGTCAGCTGGTTGGTTTTGTTCAGGGTGTGTCCATGTCACGTCAGCTGGTTGGTTTTGTTCAGGGTGTGTCCATGTCACGTCAGCTGGTTGGTTTTGTTCAGGGTGTGTCCATGTCACGTCAGCTGGTTGGTTTTGTTCTGGGTGTGTCCATGTCACGTCAGCTGGCTGGTTTTGTTCTGGGTGTGTCCATGTCACGTCAGCTGGTTGGTTTTGTTCAGGGTGTGTCCATGTCACGTCAGCTGGTTGGTTTTGTTCAGGGTGTGTCCATGTCACGTCAGCTGGTTGGTTTTGTTCATGGTGTGTCCATGTCACGTCAGCTGGTTGGTTTTGTTCAGGGTGTGTCCATGTCACGTCAGCTGGTTGGTTTTGTTCAGGGTGTGTCCATGTCACGTCAGCTGGTTGGTTTTGTTCAGGGTGTGTCCATGTCACGTCAGCTGGTTGGTTTTGTTCAGGGTGTGTCCATGTCACGTCAGCTGGTTGGTTTTGTTCAGGGTGTGTCCATGTCACGTCAGCTGGCTGGTTTTGTTCAGGGTGTGTCCATGTCACGTCAGCTGGCTGGTTTTGTTCAGGGTGTGTCCATGTCACGTCAGCTGGTTGGTTTTGTTCAGGGTGTGTCCATGTCTGGTTGGTTTTGTTCAAGTTGTGTCCATGTCACATCAACTGGTTGGGTTTGTTCAAGTTGTGTCCATGTCACGTTAGCTGGCTGGTTTTGTCCATGTCACGTCAGCTGGTTGGTTTTGTTCAGGGTGTGTCCATGTCACGTCAGCTGGTTGGTTTTGTTCAGGGTGTGTCCATGTCACGTCAGCTGGTTGGTTTTGTTCAAGTTGTGTCCATGTCACGTTAGCTGGCTGGTTTTGTCCATGTCACGTCAGCTGGTTGGTTTTGTTCAGGGTGTGTCCATGTCACGTCAGCTGGTTGGTTTTGTTCAGGGTGTGTCCATGTCACGTCAGCTGGTTGGTTTTGTTCAGGGTGTGTCCATGTCACGTCAGCTGGTTGGTTTTGTTCAGGGTGTGTACATGTCACGTCAGCTGGCTGGTTTTGTTCAGGGTGTGTCCATGTCATGTCAGCTGGCTGGTTTTGTTCTGGGTGTGTCCATGTCACGTCAGCTGGTTGGTTTTGTTCAGGGTGTGTCCATGTCACGTCAGCTGGCTGGTTTTGTTCAGGGTGTGTCCATGTCACGTCAGCTGGTTGGTTTTGTTCAGGGTGTGTCCATGTCACGTCAGCTGGTTGGTTTTGTTCAGGGTGTGTCCATGTCATGTCAGCTGGTTGGTTTTGTTCAGGGTGTGTCCATGTCACGTCAGCTGGTTGGTTTTGTTCAGGGTGTGTCCATGTCATGTCAGCTGGTTGGTTTTGTTCTGGGTGTGTCCATGTCACGTCAGCTGGCTGGTTTTGTTCTGGGTGTGTCCATGTCATGTCAGCTGGTTGGTTTTGTTCTGGGTGTGTCCATGTCACGTCAGCTGGTTGGTTTTGTTCAGGGTGTGTCCATGTCACGTCAGCTGGTTGGTTTTGTTCAGGGTGTGTCCATGTCACGTCAGCTGGTTGGTTTTGTTCAGGGTGTGTCCATGTCACGTCAGCTGGTTGGTTTTGTTCAGGGTGTGTCCATGTCACGTCAGCTGGTTGGTTTTGTTCAGGGTGTGTCCATGTCACGTCAGCTGGCTGGTTTTGTTCAGGGTGTGTCCATGTCACGTCAGCTGGTTGGTTTTGTTCAGGGTGTGTCCATGTCACGTCAGCTGGCTGGTTTTGTTCAGGGTGTGTCCATGTCACGTCAGCTGGTTGGTTTTGTTCAGGGTGTGTCCATGTCACGTCAGCTGGTTGGTTTTGTTCTGGGTGTGTCCATGTCACGTCAGCTGGTTGGTTTTGTTCAGGGTGTGTCCATGTCACGTCAGCTGGTTGGTTTTGTTCAGGGTGTGTCCATGTCACGTCAGCTGGTTGGTTTTGTTCAGGGTGTGTCCATGTCACGTCAGCTGGTTGGTTTTGTTCAGGGTGTGTCCATGTCACGTCAGCTGGTTGGTTTTGTTCAGGGTGTGTCCATGTCACGTCAGCTGGTTGGTTTTGTTCAGGGTGTGTCCATGTCATGTCAGCTGGTTGGTTTTGTTCTGGGTGTGTCCATGTCATGTCAGCTGGCTGGTTTTGTCCATGTCACGTCAGCTGGTTGGTTTTGTTCTGGGTGTGTCCATGTCACGTCAGCTGGTTGGTTTTGTCCATGTCACGTCAGCTGGTTGGTTTTGTTCAGGGTGTGTCCATGTCATGTCAGCTGGTTGGTTTTGTTCAGGGTGTGTCCATGTCACGTCAGCTGGTTGGTTTTGTTCAGGGTGTGTCCATGTCATGTCAGCTGGTTGGTTTTGTTCTGGGTGTGTCCATGTCACGTCAGCTGGTTGGTTTTGTTCTGGGTGTGTCCATGTCACGTCAGCTGGTTGGTTTTGTTCAGGGTGTGTCCATGTCATGTCAGCTGGCTGGTTTTGTTCTGGGTGTGTCCATGTCACGTCAGCTGGTTGGTTTTGTCCATGTCACGTCAGCTGGTTGGTTTTGTTCTGGGTGTGTCCATGTCACGTTAGCTGGTTGGTTTTGTCCATGTCACGTCAGCTGGTTGGTTTTGTTCTGGGTGTGTCCATGTCACGTCAGCTGGCTGGTTTTGTTCTGGGTGTGTCCATGTCATGTCAGCTGGTTGGTTTTGTTCAGGGTGTGTCCATGTCACGTCAGCTGGTTGGTTTTGTTCAGGGTGTGTCCATGTCACGTCAGCTGGTTGGTTTTGTTCAGGGTGTGTCCATGTCACGTCAGCTGGTTGGTTTTGTTCAGGGTGTGTCCATGTCACGTCAGCTGGTTGGTTTTGTTCAGGGTGTGTCCATGTCACGTCAGCTGGTTGGTTTTGTTCAGGGTGTGTCCATGTCACGTCAGCTGGTTGGTTTTGTTCAGGGTGTGTCCATGTCACGTCAGCTGGTTGGTTTTGTTCTGGGTGTGTCCATGTCATGTCAGCTGGCTGGTTTTGTCCATGTCACGTCAGCTGGTTGGTTTTGTTCTGGGTGTGTCCATGTCACGTTAGCTGGTTGGTTTTGTCCATGTCACGTCAGCTGGTTGGTTTTGTTCAGGGTGTGTCCATGTCACGTCAGCTGGTTGGTTTTGTTCAGGGTGTGTCCATGTCATGTCAGCTGGTTGGTTTTGTTCAGGGTGTGTCCATGTCATGTCAGCTGGCTGGTTTTGTTCTGGGTGTGTCCATGTCACGTCAGCTGGTTGGTTTTGTTCTGGGTGTGTCCATGTCACGTCAGCTGGTTGGTTTTGTTCAGGGTGTGTCCATGTCATGTCAGCTGGTTGGTTTTGTTCTGGGTGTGTCCATGTCACGTCAGCTGGTTGGTTTTGTCCATGTCACGTCAGCTGGTTGGTTTTGTTCTGGGTGTGTCCATGTCACGTTAGCTGGTTGGTTTTGTCCATGTCACGTCAGCTGGTTGGTTTTGTTCTGGGTGTGTCCATGTCACGTCAGCTGGCTGGTTTTGTTCTGGGTGTGTCCATGTCATGTCAGCTGGTTGGTTTTGTTCAGGGTGTGTCCATGTCACATCAGCTGGTTGGTTTTGTTCAGGGTGTGTCCATGTCACGTCAGCTGGTTGGTTTTGTTCAGGGTGTGTCCATGTCACGTCAGCTGGTTGGTTTTGTTCAGGGTGTGTCCATGTCATGTCAGCTGGCTGGTTTTGTTCAGGGTGTGTCCATGTCATGTCAGCTGGTTGGTTTTGTTCTGGGTGTGTCCATGTCATGTCAGCTGGTTGGTTTTGTTCAGGGTGTGTCCATGTCATGTCAGCTGGCTGGTTTTGTTCAGGGTGTGTCCATGTCACGTCAGCTGGTTGGTTTTGTTCAGGGTGTGTCCATGTCACGTCAGCTGGTTGGTTTTGTTCTGGGTGTGTCCATGTCACGTTAGCTGGCTGGTTTTGTTCTGGGTGTGTCCATGTCACGTCAGCTGGTTGGTTTTGTTCAGGGTGTGTCCATGTCACGTTAGCTGGCCATCGGCATGTTGACTGTCTAGTTGGTTTTGTTCAGGGTGTGTCCATGTCACGTCAGCTGGTTGGTTTTGTTCAGGGTGTGTCCATGTTACGTCAGCTGGTTGGTTTTGTTCAGGGTTGCCTGCTTCTGTCTTGCAGGTGTCAGGGGTTGCATCGATTTTTTATTTAGTGACTCAATTGCGCAATATTTAGGATTGACACCTCAATATAGGGCATTTTCCACGAGCGCTCGTCCTATAGACTAGCGTCTGACTTATGCCCGCAAGTTTTGTCCGTAGCTATGTGACCTCTCTTATTCAAAGCCTTAATCTATTGCACTGATGCATTCTTTTGGAAACGTGACTTTAGTTTAATAAGCCAATAACCCTTACCGAACTCCATATTCAGTGTGAGACTGCTTAACGTGGCATTAAATGTGGCAGTTTGCACAGTTTATGATTTGAACATTGTCTCAGTGTTACATTAAAATGATTAATTATGAGGCCGGGTTCACATCAAACGCGTAAGTTCCGTAGGAAAACCCCTAAATAAGTGGAAGAAAGAAGGTAAAAGTTTAAGCATATAGGGGAAATTGGGACACTTGCGCAAGTCTTCTTTGTTTCACTTATTTATGGATTGTGCATGGGTTTCTGCATGGAATAGCCGCTTATGTGTGTACACAGCCTAATACTACAAAAAATATATATAATTGGCACAACTGATGATGGAAAAACGGGGGCAATTGAGTGAAGGGGTAATTAAGAATGACACAGTTGAGTCTACACCGGTGGAAAGATGTTGGTGTTTTTGTTCATTTTCTTCTTCTTGTTTTTGACAGTGTGGTGTTATGTTTTGGATTTACATAGCTTCTGGAGGTATTTGTATGGCTTGCTGTCATGTTTCTTTTTTTATAGTTTGTTGCTAAGAGATTGGGTGCTTTAATGCTACCTCCTCCCTGGCATCTCCCCCCCCCCACCATCCCACCCGCAATGTTTCTGCATTACTGGTACTCTCCCATTCTTAGCAATCCCCTACACACACCCTTTCCCCCCCCCCCCCAACCAGCAGAGTGCAGGAGTAAATCGGGAACTACATGTATTGGGATACTGGTTTGAATTGAGAGGAACACAATTTGTGTTTGTGTGTGTCTGTGTTGTTGTTCTTTAATTTAACGTCTTTTCACTTAAAAGTGATATTAGACATGAAAGTGTGTGTGTGAGTGTCCAGAATTGAACTATTATAAAATCAAAATGCAAACATTCTAAAAAAACCCAAAAAACAGCAATCATAGAAACGAGCCAAATGGACTTAACATTAAAGTTTGTACAAAATTCAAAAGAGATACGGCATCTTGGAATATACATTTGGATTCATCTTTTCTGAATTCTGAAAGGGCCGATTCAAAATAAGGGCAATAATATAGAATGTGTGTAGTTGTACAATTATCAATAGCACCGCATACACATTGAAGATTTTTTTATGAATTTAGTTTCAAAAGCAATTAGCTTAAGTCTATAAAGTAGTGAAACAAAGTTTTTAAGGCGTCTTGGATGTTTGTTTACATTTCTATTAAGAAATACATAATTTACTAAGGAATCTCTTTTCTGAGACTTCCATGATCGGGAGTTTAAACAACACTTTATGGAAGATTCAGGTTTATGTATTTTGTGAAGCATAGATTCTTTGTAGATTTTATCAAAATGTTCAAAAGAAGCTCTTTGTAAGAGAGAATAGGCTTCTTGCAAACTCCAGGGAATGTGAATATCCGTAGAATTGGCAGATTTGTTTGCCCCTGCCCGAGCAGTACGATCGGCCCATTCATTTCCAGAAATCGAACAATGAGATGGGATCCAACAAAAATCAACTGTGATACCTCTTGATATAAGAATATGAATAAGTGTTCTAATTTCTGTAATGATTTCAGCCCTGTTTTTTGGACTTATTGATTCTAAAGCTTGAAGAACAGATTTAGAATCTACACAAAAAAGAACACCGTAGAACTAGAAGTTAAATGGAACATCTATAACATACTGAATAGCCATTAAAATTGCTACTAATTCAGCTGTGAAAATGGAGAAGTCTTTACCAAGAAAAAAAGATTTTTCGATTTTTAAAGTGGGAATGACAAATCCACAGCCTGCATTATTGCCTAGTAAAGAACCGTCAGTAAAATTTTGGAAATGATTGGGATAAAAATTGTTGATATGAGATTTAGCCACACAGGCAAGAATGTTAATGTTATCATTTTTAGATATAGTTGTGTAGTTATAATCAAATTTTGCCTTGCAAAGCTCCCTGTTTGGAATGGGACTTACTGGAAAACGCACAGCCAACTTCTTTTGATTTACACCTGATTTTGTCAAGAGTTTAGAAGAAAATGTTAATATAGTTTTATTAGAACGAATGCGTTTAGCACGTTTAGGAAAATGGATGTCAGACCTTATACCGAGTTCCGTTTGATTTTGTGTGTGTGTGTGTGTGCGTGTGCGTGTGCGCACGCGTGCGTGTGTGTGCGTGCGTGCGTGCGTGCATGTGTGTGTGGTGATGTGTGCGCACATCTATGTGTGTCTGTGTTGGGTCTGTTATGAGAGGGAGAGAGAGAGAGAGAGAGGAGGGGGGGGGGGATGCTGGGGCAAATGTGTTTCTGTGTCTGTGGGCTCTGAAGAATTATAGATTGTTTCACCCACCCAGTGACCCACATACCCCTTCTCCCCCTTCCTCACTTCCACTTCCACTTGCATTCTGTGATATTAACAATGTGCCTGTTTTTTTCACAGGTCTCCTCTATTGATGTTCAATCATCCCCCCCCCCCCTCTTCTCCACCCCCCCCCTCCTGCTGCCACCTCCCATCAACACCTTTGCCTTTTGTTAGATGATAACTAGGATGCATTAACATCATTTTGATGTGTGTGCCTTTCTGAATCTCTGAATTTATTTCTGTTTGTACCCTCTCTTCCCAAACTGCTCTTGTAGACAGTGATTGCCTGAGTGCATCCACCTACCAGACAGAGAGATAAGAAAGAATGTAAAGGAGGGTCTTCTAATGGTGTTGGGGTGGAGATGGGTGGGTAATTGAAAAGAAGTTATAAGCCAGTTAATATATACAATGAAAATAGCTCTCAAAAACGAGTACCGCAAGATATCGGATCATTAACAATCCTTTTTTGGTCCCAATTTGATTTTTCTTATGGCAAAACTTTGTTTAAAAAACCCACATCGGTTACATCAAAATAAAATTTCAGTTCTTTCAATTTTCTTTTTTCTTTTGACTTAGCAGATTTCCAGTGTAAAACATTGAAGTGAATAATCACACAGAAAGACTAAGAAAATACTGCTTTTGTTTTTGTTCGTTTGTTTATTTGTTTTTTCTTGATTTTTTGGAGGTGGAGGGGTGGGGTGGGGGTGGGAGTTTGGGAATGGGGGATGGTGACCAAGAAAGTTAGGGGAGGTAAGAGGGGTGTGTGATGAAGAAAGATATTGTAGGGGTGGTGGTGGTGGTGGAGGGTAAGGTGAAAGACCTGTTGATGTTCTTCCCCCATGCTGTGAAGACCATCATGTTCCTTTTGCACTCGGGATAAAAATGCCCATTTACCCAAGATCTTCATGGATGCTACTGTTTTGGAGTGAGTTGAGAGGGAAGCAAGAAGCTGTTTGATGTTCTTAATTCATTTGTTTTGGGAGGGGGGAGGGGGGGAATAGAATAGGGTGGAAGACTATGACTCTCAAACTAACACCATAGGCGAATACACGCCAAGCACCCTGCCATGTGTTTGTCTATTTTCAGAGTTTATGTCAGTGATTTTTTTATGTTAAAGTAAAGACAATTAGGTAACTAGTTTGGTATTTAAAAAAATTTCTTTTTATTTCTACTTTACCACATTTCTCTTTATTTTCTTTTTCTTTAAGATAATATTGTAACCCCCCCTTGCCACAAGGGCTTTGTAAGCTAGTGGCAATAAAGTATTGTTGATAGTTGATTGATTATGATATGTTAAGGCAACACATGCGCAATGAATAAAAAAGTTACTCTCCTCTTGTTGGTTGAGATGCAACGGACAACCAAGAAGGTCAAAATGAAATACATGGCGCTAGAAGAGTTAAACTAGGGTGCATTTGTACTGGCTTTGAGTGCTGCAGCCAAGGGGATTGGTTGGCCTTTGTACATTGTACTACATGCATACAAAGTTTATAGTTTCAAGCTCCAATGCACTCTCTGACAGAAACCCACCAAGCCATCAATGTTCCTGAAAAATGCATTACCATGTTTTTCGGACTATGAGGCTTTTTCCCTTGACTAAAACCCCTGAGCCTTATAATAGACTAATAATATGATATAGTAAGAGGGAGGGAGGGAGGGAGAGCGCGCGCATGGGCCCTGTGTATGTATGCATTAGTGCATTCATTCTTCTTGTTTGTTTACATTTTCATTATTTTTTGCACATGTCATTGTTGAGCTAAGCCTGCTATAAATATGTTGAGATGTGTGTGTGAACGTTAGTTTTAAATTCCTCATTGTTTTGCTAAAATACCTGTAATTATTTGCGGGCTTGAGTTTGTTTATGTCCATTTGTCAGTATAATTACTTGGTATCCAAAGTTCATTAGTTTTGTGAGTAAGAATCATGTTATCTTTGTTACTTTATTTCTTTGCATTGGAATGTTGGTAGTATGACTATCTTGTTCATTTTACTGCATGTTTTTCATCTTATAATGTTGCTTTTGTAAAGCGCATCAAGCATACTACTGTATTGATTTTAGCGCTATGCGAATTAAATTATGATTATTATTATTATTAAAAAAATAGATTAACAAAATGTGAATTTGGTGATAGATTTGGGGGTTGTGCCTTATATAGTCAGACAAAGACATGATCTTTTATCATTGTTTTGTTGTCTTCTTTCCCCCCAGTCTGTGACGAAGAGCAAGAAGGTGGTGCTGATTATATCCCTGGACGGAATCAAGGTGTGCAGTGAGGACGGGCAGGTAAGGCACCAAGCAACCAACCCCTGGCATGAAGGAAGCTGGCAGGATGGTTAACTCAATCACACCGCAGCCATTACACTTAAGCTGCAAACCTAGAAATAGCATGATTTTGAATTATTCAAATATCTCAACAAATCACTCCAGCCATGCGCACAAACAAAACAGGCATAAACTATATAAATAAAGGAAAAAGAAATAAAACAATTACAGGTTTGTACTTCAGGTATAGATTTATTAGAACATACACATCTATACCACACACAGTGACACACACACATTCACACATGTACAAGCACATAGACACGCATAGAGACAGAGACGTACAGACACACACAGGGGTTTGAACTCAGGAAATCCAACACTGTATCAAACACTGTAACTATTTGGTTCATACCAGGCAGTGGCAATCACTTCGCTCTTATCAACATTTCACAGCTGACAGTTGTTTTACAACTCTCTCTCTCTCTCTCTCTCTCTCTCTCTCTGTCTCTCTCTGTCTCTCTCTCTCTCTCTCTCTCTCTCTCTCTCTCTCTCTCTCTCTCTCTCTCTCTCTCTCTCTCTCTCTCTCTCTCTCTCTCTCTCTCTCTCTGTTCTTATTTTGCATTGAATATATTAACTTTAGGCTTACATCATGCATCCATTGTTACTGCTAATAGTGATCGAATACCAAAGATGCTTGTTTGTGTATAATTACCTTTTTGGCTTGATAGACTTTTTATAGAAAAAACTTTACAGAAACCGATTTCCCCAATACAAACACAAAGTGAGATGCTGGTCCTAGAGAGCGAAGCGAGTTTAGAAATGACCTAATTATGGTGTGCACACAGATTTACTTCCATTGAAGCGAATTTGTCAAGCTGACAGCTTTGTATTTCTTCCGCATACAATTAGGAGATTCATCCTCAATGATGACATCACATATCGCATTTATTTATGCGGAAAGATGTGACTGAGTTACGGTGCTTGCCTGCCAATTCAATGTGTCAGTGACTGGTTTGAATCTCGGCCTCACCCGTTCTTTCCAGTTCTACAGGAAAATGGAATTGAACGCCAAGTCCTTCGGTTGGGGACTTAAAGCATGTCTGACCCGTGCGCTTTATGCACGCAAAACAACTATCAGCTGTGAAACATTGATAAGAGCGAGGTGATTGCCACTGCCTGGTATGAATCAAATCGATACAGTGTTTGATGCAGTGTTGGATTTCCTGAGTTCAAACCCCTGTGTGTGTCTGTACGTCTCTGTCTCTATGTGTGTCTATGTGCTTGTACATGTGTGAATGTGTGTGTGTGTGTGTGTGTGTGTGTGTGTGTGTGTGTGTGTGTGTGTGTGTGTGTGTGTGTGTGTGTGTGTGTGTGTCACTGTGTGTGGTATAGATGTGTATGTTCACAAACAATTGAATGTCTGTGTGTGCGCATGCATTATTAATGCATGTAACTTCGTGTTTAGACATTATGTAATGCGAGTGCGTATGTTGTGCTTTTGCAACCTTTCTTGTTTTATGAATCCATGCGTGCAAGCATTTAAAAAAATAAAAAAGATATATATGACCTTCAAATTCAATACTTTAAAGCACTCAAAATATAGTATAGTAATTGTAATAAACTAGCCTACTATCATGAGCAGTGACACAGAAGGGAAACTGTGGAAGTGTCAGTGACTATTTACTGACTGTGAATGCCAGCAGCCTTATTACAGGCGATATGACAGTGCATTGGCAACATCTCCTGAAATGCCTCCGGCCAAATGTCACTAAAGGTTAATTGGAGGCAAAAGGCTAACAGACTCCAACTTGCGCTAAGCAGGAACATATTTGGGAAAGATTTAGCATGTTTGTTCCTTTTTTGTTGTTGTTATTTGTTGAGGTTTATTGAAGACTTGCAGTTTATTACAGAACATTTAGTTTTAAGTTATCAAAACATAAACATAGATTGTGCCGTAGCGTATGGTGTTCTTCCTGTGTGTTGGGCTTGCATTGCACACAGTGTGAGCCAGTTCAGTTAAGGGCCAGCCACACACATACGAATCGTATGGGGATGCGTTGCAATTTTGACGATGTGAGTCATGAATCACGTGAACTACTTCCCTGTAAAAATAATTCTATTTTCGAAACTCCAGTAGACCCAATGCATGAATTTCACATGATTTGTGACTCGCATCGTCAAATCGCATCGCATCCCCATGTGTGTGGCTGGGCCTTTACAGTACATGTATTTATAAACTCAGAATATTTTAGACTGATAATACTAGCATTGTGTTGACATAATGTTTGTGTGTTCAATAATTTAATGGATGATTTGACATGTTTTAGGCCAGCTTAGTTACCCATTGTTTATTTTTGATATCGGTGAAAGTGGTTAGACAGCTGAGTGTTTTGTGAATGATTGTGACTTTGAAGCTAAGAAGTATTTGTACTGGCTCTTAGTCCTGTAGCCTTGGGGAGTAGCTAAACTTTGGGGACCTTCCCCATTACCTAATGTCTTAGATAGGACTGACGAGCAAACAGACTTAATTTGTATTGAATGTAATCGGGACTTGTGTGTATGCAGAATGTGTATATTGTGTTGACGACTGTGTTACTCAGAACATTTATGCATGTTTATTTTGGAGCTGAGAATGGATTGTATGGAACTGACATGTTAGCTGTGTTGTGCAGAACATTTTACATGGTCTCTTTTTGACTCGGTAAGAATTGTATGGAACTGACATGTTAGCTGTGTTGTGCAGAACATTTGACCATACTTGTCGGACTATAAGGCAATGCTTTTTTCCCCAGACGGAAACCCCTGCACCTTAATGAACAGTAAAATAGTAAGGAAATATAATAACAAAATCTGAATTTTGTGTAAAATTTGGGGGGTGCGCTTTATAATTAGGTGCTTCTTATACAGTTACAGTCAGAAAAATATGATACGTTTCCCTTTGGCTCAATAGACACATGGATTGTATGCAAGGAACTGACTTGCTGACTATGTTACTCAGAATTGTTTTCTTCTTTTTGCTCAACATAGGCAGGGATCACATGGAATTGACTAACACTTGCTTGCTGTGGGCTGTGCAGACTGTGTACATGGAATTGACTAGCACTTGCTGTGGGCTGTGCAGACTGTACATGGAATTGACTAGCACTTGCTGTGGGCTGTGCAGACTGTGTACATGGAATTGACTAACACTTCCTTGCTGTGTGCTGTGCAGATTGTGTACATGGAATTGACTAATGCTTGCTGTGTGCTGTGCAGACTGTGTACATGGAATTGACTAACACTTCCTTGCTGTGTGCTGTGCAGACTGTGTACATGGAATTGACTAACACTTGCTGTGTACTGTGCAGACTGTGTACATGGAATTGACTAACGCTTGCTGTGTGCTGTGCAGACTGTGTACATGGAATTGACTAACGCTTGCTGTGTGCTGTGCAGACTGTGTACATGGTCCATGAGCTGAAGAGGATCTCATACGCCACGTGTGACCCCGACCACTGCCAGTTCTCCTTCCTGGCCCGCGAGAGGCAGATGAACGTGCTGTACTGCCACACCTTCCTCACACAGTCCCCGGATCAGGTCATTAACGTTGTCATCGTCATTATCGTTGGTATCCTCATCATCATCATCATCGTCGTCTTTTTTCTTACTAGTCAGGGAGAGGCAGATGAACGTGCTGTACTGCCACACCTTCCTCACACAGTTCCCGGATCAGGTCATTAACGTTATCATCGTCATTATCGTTGCAATCATCACCATCATCATCATCATCATCATCTTTTTTCTTATTAGTCCCCGGATCAGGTCATTAATAGTCGTTATCAACATCATCGTCTTCGTCATCGCTATTGTCATTGTCCTTTTCCTCCTCTTCTTCATAAACATCATCGTCATCATCATCTTCGTCATCGCTATTGTCATTGTCCTTTTCCTCCTCTTCTTCATAATCATCATCATTATCATCATCATCATTATCATCACCATCGTCATTGTTGCCATCACCATCAGCATCATCATTGTCATCTTCGTCATCACGTCATCAACATCACTGTCTCCATCATCATCATCATAGTCACCATCATCATCGTCATTATCATCATCACATTCATTGTCATCATCACCATCGTTGACCTTAGATTAGTAATAACATTTTAAAAGTTGAACAACCTACAGTCTATTTTTTCTAACTTACTCAAGACAAACTGAAGACGAAGAAGCCACCCCACGAAAAGAAAGAAAAGCAATGACAGATTTCATTCACTCTGATTTAGCCACCTTCTTTCATCAAGTTTTGAATGAAATCTTTAATAAAAATAGAAACAATAAAAACAAAATCTATGTTGGAGCATGGTTGGCAAGGAGGGCAGAATCCCCAGGGAAGCTGTGATCCCAGCATGGCTTCTGCCGGTGACTGTACAGTTAACTCTTTTCTCTTCAGCTCTGCCTGGCAGCCGTACAGTTTCATTGTCAAATGGTCTGAAAGGAGTTCTCTTCTTTTCCTTTCTTTCCCGTCTTTCACCCTTTTTTGTGCCACTGTTTCTTATCAGCCCTTTTCTTCTTCTCCATTCTCTCACTTACTCCACCGTTGTTCATTAGGACATATCACTGCTTCTTTCCACCTTCTTCCTCTTCTTCTTCCGTGTTCCCAGGCCATATGGCCACAATGTGTTAGGTACGTATGTGTCCGGTTTTCAGTTTTCACTGGTCTCCCCGCTGCGTACAGCCGACACATTCTGATTTCGGAGGAGCTCAAAGGAGAACATTATTTGGAAGATTTTTTTTTTAAAGTCAGAAAGATAGCAGATGATTGAAAGCAATGGGAAAAGGCAGTCAAAGAGAGTGGCAGATTAGATGAAGTTACAAGCACAAAACTTCCAGGAGATGGGGGAACTATTTGTATGAAAGACCCCTCCTCCCAGCGCAACCAAATTTTGCACAATGATGTATAATCACAGTATGTCTGCAGTGACTGCTTTTGCTTAAAAGTCACTTGAACAAATTGGATGTAAATCAATCTGAAAAATTTGAATCTGCAACATGAGTTAAGAAAGTCATCAACAGTGCACGCCTCAATGGCTCATTGCCTAGAGCGTTTGTCTTTCATGCCAATGTTCCCAGTTAGATTCTTGGCATAGGCACATCTTTTTTTTTGTTCACTCAACTTTCCCCTCTTTTTATTTCTGTTAAATACTTTTTGACTTTTTTTTTAACCCTTTCACCGCCGATGTCGCATTTTTGCACCATAAAGATTTAATACCCATGTTATAAAAAGCCTTGAAATCTGGATCTGTTACCCAATGATCTTGTGTTCTTAATTTTAAGAGGTAATAATAGGCCTTGTTTTAAACATGTTACAGAGGAATTCCCAATATTGCAGACAAAATCTTTTTTCTACCAATGTAAGTTTAATGGAAAACTTAGGCTCAAAAATGGCTGGCGGCGAAAGGGTTAAAGTGTGTGTGTTGTGAGTGAGTTACAGAAGACACGCACGCACGCACGCACGCATGCATGCACGCATGCACGCACACACATGCATGCACACATAAGCCCGCATGCATGCAAGCACACACGCACACATGCATGTACGCACACACACACAGACTTTTTATAAACATTTCTGATTAAAATAAGTTATGATAAGATTACTAGATTATGACAATACTTTTAGAGCAGAAAACATATAAGTCAATTCTGATGATGATGATGATGATGATGATGATGATGATGATGATGATGATGATGATGATGACGATGATGACGATGACGACGATGATGATGATTATGTCCCCCTGGTGTTTCAGGCTGAGGAGCTGAACCTGATCATTGGCAACGCCTTCAAGATGGCCTACACCCAGCAGCGCGACAAGCAGCCCACCTTCCACCAGCTGATCGAGGCACAGGTGGCACAGCAGCAGGCCAAGTTCAGGGAGATCGAGAAACAGGCACAGGTGAGAAACAATGGTGCAGGTGAGAAACAATGGCGCAGGTCATACAGGTGAGAAACAAGCAAAGGTGAAAAACAGACAGAGAATCAGGCAGAGGTTAGAAATGTGCGTAGGTGAAAAACGTGTGAGGTAAGAATCGGGCACAGGTGAGGAAGAAAGGTGCAGATTAGAATCAGGCATCGGTGAGAAACGTGCATAGGTGAGATAAAAGGCACCGGTGAGAAACGGGTACAGGTGAGAAATGAGCACAGGTGAGAAACAAGCTTAGGTGACAGACAGAAAACAGGCACAGGTGAGAAATGGGCCCATGTGAGGAAGACAGGCTCAGCGAGCCAAGTTCAGGGAGATTGAAAAACAGGTGTTCGTGAGAGAGGAAGACGCAGGTGATAAAATAGGCGCCATGGTATAGTTGTTTACAGTCGCCTCTCATAATCCAACGGGTTTGCGAGTGCTCTGGTTTGAATCCAGCTTCATTCACGGTGTTGTGTCCTTAGGAAAGATACTTTACTCCTATTTCCTGGTCCTTTGGATGAGACCTTAAACCGAGGTCCCGTATGCGAACTCACGCTCAAGATCTTGCGCGCACGTTAAAGTCCATTCCACTATTCGGTAGGAGTAGGCCATGTTGTGCTGGTGGGATGGATGACACAAACTCACATAGCATGGCAAAAATGGGTGGTGCTGTTACTAGAGCCGCGCTCTCTCCTGGTGGGAGCAACCCGAATTTCACAAAGACAAGTTTCTGTGACTGATGAAAAAAAAAACCACCAACAAAATTGAAAAATAGGCACAGGTGATAAATAGGCTCAGATGAGAAACGGGCCTAGGTGAGAAACAGGCCTATAGGTGAGAAAGAGGGCACATATAAGAAACAAAATCAATAAGTATTAGAGTGTGAAAATGTTTCGATGAAAAAAAAATCTAATCGCTAAAATATTATTTTACATATATAAGGCAACTTCCCTTTGTAAATCACATGTACCAAATATTAAAAAAATCTGCTTTTGTAATGCATAGTTCATTTGTAAATTAATAGTTATATTATAAGGCGTAGGGATCTCAGTCAGGAAAAGAAAATATTGCCTTACATACTGGTAACTATTGAAGTGTTTTGAGAGTATTTACAATTTCGGTGCACACACGATGCAGACATGTCCATTTTTAAGGTATTTTACATTGTTTAATAGTCCTGTCAACATTTTTACGTTGATACATTGATGACCTAGACATAATATATTTTTCTCACAGTCTTGATCTTGATTTGTAGTTAATAAAAGAATAATTCTGTGATTGAGCACTTATAAAAAAATAATGGACTGTGAAATGATAATTGTTTTATTAATATATCACATCTATGATCTTTGGGAGTCATGTATAACAAATACAGATTGATACAACTAAAAAAAGCGAAAGGACAGACCCATATTGACTACAATTCCAATGCAACATTTTCTCTCTCTCCTGTTTTGTGGTTGAGGCAGGGGAGGTAATCTGAAACGCATGCCGAGCCTTCTCCTCTGGCAGTGGTGCTTTAGAGGTTTTTGTCATTTCTTTTCTAGGTTAAGGTGTTTGGGCAAATATGTTTCATTTTGTGTGAAGATGATGTTGTTTTTGTCGTACCCTGGCTAAAAGACTCCAGGGATCATCCTAAGAGCCGAAGCACTTGAACACTATGGTACAAATGCATCAGCTAGGGATGAGAACATAAGTCAAGTCAAGTCAAGTCAAGTCAAGAAATCTTTATTATCTCTATGCAGAGAAATTGCATTCGGGTGCAAACACAGAATTACAAAAATAGAACACAACATATTATTTAAGGGCTTAAAAACAGTCACAAGAACTAATACGTCAACCATATTGCCACAAATTTAACAATTCATATACTACGATTTAACAATTCATATACTACGATCGCATTGCACCAACGTGTGTGACCGTTTTTGATTACCCCGCCACGTGGGCAGCCATACTCTGACTTCGGGGGAGTGTGAAGATATTTACTGTGCTTTACTTTATGTTGGTGAATGTGAGGGGAGAGACTGCAGAATTGAACCCCAAAGTAACAGTAAATGTTCCGAAGCTCCTGTGTACCTCTGCTTTCACCATTCACAATTCTTTAGTCTTCAAAGAAATGAAGAAATTACATTTTCGGCATGCACGTAATATGAAAACTGACAAGATATTTTAGTATAAACTTAGACATAAGATACAGAGAAAGAATTTTGCATAAAGTATATGTAGTATGCCCAGATTCCCAACACCTGTATTTTTTCTCTCAGGACGAGCTGCAGATAGCGCGTGCCATGCCGTTCTCTCAGCACACCATCCAGAGGGTGGAACAGCGAACAGGAGAAGTGTTGTCATGTAATGAAGTGCTTTGAATGCCCTGACCAAGTCAACTTTCTTTCATTTAGTTAGGATGAGCTGCAGATAGCGCGTGCCATGCCGTTCTCTCAGCACACCATCCAGAGGGTGGAACAGCGAACAGGAGAAGTGTTGTCATGTAATGAAGTGCTTTGAATGCCCTGACCAAGTCAACTTTCTTTCATTTAGTTAGGATGAGCTGCAGATAGCGCGTGCCATGCCGTTCTCTCAGCACGCCATCCAGAGGGTGGAACAGCGAACGGGAGAAGTGTTGTCATGTAATGAAGTGTTTTGAATGCCCTGACCAAGTCAACTTTCTTTCATTTAGTTTTGATGAGCTGCAGCAGAAGCTGTTCTTCTTCATCATTCGCTCTGACAGTTTCCTATCATATGAGCGCAGATGCATCAAGCTGCCGTTATGCGCTTAACTGAGAAATAGTTAGGCCCAGCATGTCCAACTTCGGCTGGAGAAATGTTTGTAAGACTTTATAGAATAAAGGCAGGAGAATGGACTAACCAGTAAGGCAGAAAGATAGTAGATGACAGTAAGCAGAGGGAAAGGGCTGAGTCAAAGAGAGTGACAGATTAGAGGAAGCTACAAGCACAGAGATTCCAGACGGTGGAGGAACTAGTTGTACAAAAGAACCCCCCCCCCCCCCCCAGTATCCCCACAGGGCTGCGGAATCTGTTGAACAACCTGTTTAACTCAACTTTCTTTCATTTGCTCAGGATGAGCTGCAGCGGAAGCTGGCTGAGATAGCGCGCCCCACGCCGTTCTCACAACACGCCATCCAGCGAATGGAGCAGAGGAGGCAGGCCATGGAGGACTTCAGTCTGGATGGGGGGGACCTGGCCGTCATGGGGCGATCCAAATTATGGGTAAAATGCCTGATACAATGAAGAAACGTAGGGTCGGTCATTTTCTGGCGTAAACCTGACTTCCGGTTTTTGAGTTTGTTTTAACCCTTTCACTGCCAGCCATATTTCAGCCAAAAATGTCCATTAAATGTACCTGGGTAGGGAACAAATTCCATCTGCAGTATTGTGGATTCTTCTGTGACGTATATAAAATAAGGTATATCCTTACTTCCCAAAACTAAGACAATAGGGTCTTTGGATAATAGGCCCCAATTTGATGCCTTTTCGCTGCCAACCATTTCTCAGCAAAAAAATTCCAATGTACTTAACAGGGTCTTTGGATAACAGACCCTGGTTTGATGCCTTTTAGTGACATGGGTCAGTGTTTCCCATAGGGGTGAAATGTGAGAGTCCCAGGGACTCCCTGTGCAAAATTTTAAGAGTCCTTTTCATATTTTTAAGAGTCCCCTAAGTATATGATAAAAATGCTTTAGCAAAAGCAAATACATGCTAAACACACATGCTACATGCACAGTGAACACACAGGCAAACACATGTGCATAACCCCTGGAAATGGAATAGGCTGACTACAGAGAGAGAGAGAGGGGGGGGGGGGGGGAGACAAACAGATCGAGATATGGACAGAGACAGGCAGACAGACACACAAGCGTACACACACACTTGCATATGCAGTAGCTTATGTTTTTGAGATGATGCCATTCACATCTGTAAAAGAACGGCTTGATGCTGCTGCTTTTTCATATGTCGAACTTGCAAAAAACGTTCAGATTTGGTCAACGAAAAAATCAGACCTAAAATTTGAAGCACAAGTTCACTCTCGCGAACAAGCATTCAGATGTAAACAAAGATCGTTTTGGAATGACCGGACATGTGTCTGCTTTAGAAAGGAAAACCCCGGATGGTCAGAAACAAGACCTACAACCAGGAAAACCAAAGCAAACAGACTGGCAAAGTGGCACAAAGCGAAAATCGGGTTCGGAGTTTTGATGGAAAAGTTGGGGTGGCTTGACCTAATTCCAACGATCCTACAAGTTGCAGACGATGTCTGAGCGAGTCCGAATCTAGCAAACATATTCTTCCGCCCCTTTCCTACTCGTGGCTTCTTTTGGGGAGGCATGGCTGGTTTTAAACACGAATTGTTGTCAAAATGCCTAGAACGATCTTGTTTAGCACTAGAAGACTAGGTCACGCTGGAACTTTATTTGGTCTTCAAAAAGTTGGATCGGAAAAGCTTTACCGAATGTGCAATGCCGCCATTTCTTCGTTTCGGCGTTCGTTTCGCCAGATACAACTTTTTAGTTCTGATTATGGTCCGAGGCCGCGGAAGAACTAAGTTTAGCAGACGACAGAATCCTTGAAGTTGTTGACTGCTTTGACGAAAAATCAATCGGTCAGATGACCGCCTGCCTGCTAAAACTATCGGTCAAAATCGAAGGTTTATGAGTTAATGACCGATGACCGACGCCAAGAATGAACCCTGCTGTCTCGGTCTGTTGACAAAAGTGTGCGTCCCATGGGACGTCCAGAGCTGAAATCAAAGAGTCCCTCTGTGATTTTTGTGCTTCAGGGACACACATATGTGCGTTATGGGAAACACTGCTTGGGTGTTAAATCATTGTGGTGCTAAAATGCGAAGTTGGCAGTGAAAGGGTTAAAATAAATGTGGCTTCCAGTTTTTGGATTACCAACAAATATGTCTTCCGCTTTTTGGAGTACCATATTTTTGTCTGATTAAATTTTCAACACTGGCAAGCTTTGTCTTATTGATTTATGCAAAAGATAGAACATTGACCTATTGATTTCTCTGATCTCAGAACAGTTTGTCCTATCACTTTTCCATCCTCGGTACAGCACTGTATAAGGTGCATCTCATTATATTGTGCCCCTCCCAAATTTTGCTCTAAATCAGATTTTGCTATTTTTCCTTCTTACTTAGTATTGCCTTATTGTCCGTTGTTGGAAAATTTGTGCCTGAATTTAGGAAATTGTAATTGTAATTTGAAATCTTAGTTCTTTCTGTGGCAGGCCAAGCACTCAGTGGACTATGCTCAGCATCGCATGTCCTTACACGAAGCCTACTTCTCCGACCTCCCTTCCGCCACAAATGCAACCACCACCACCACCAGCAACCCTACCCCTAGCCCCGCCATGGGGCGACTCAGCGACCCTAGCCCCATGGTCCCAGCCTCGTTACGACGCCAGGAAGAAGCGGAAAACATCGACAGCAAAGCTTCGCCCAACAAAGACAAAGACAAACGAAACTCGGCCCATTACCACCACCGCAATATCACCAAGCACAACTCGGCCCCGCTGTTCCCGGCCCAGGTAGCCTCCCCTAGTGACGAGCCGCCGGCCCAGGGGGAGCCGCAAGTCTCGTGCGTCATCCCCCACCACCCGCTCTCCGCCCAGGCCATCCGCGTCTCCATGGAGACCAAGAAGGACGGTTCAAAGTTTAAGGGGTCGCCGGTCACCGCTCTGAAGAACGAGATCGACAAGCGTTTTTTGTCCAACGGGGCGCAGACCGCTCCGCTAGAGGCCGCTGCTGTGGGGGTGGGGGTGTCCGTGGGAGGAGGGGTGGAGAGGGAGACGGACCAGAAGGCCGTTCGACAGGAACTGGTGAGTAGTTACTAGAGGGCGGGGGTTCGCTTTGTGTTTTGTTGGTCTCAACAAATGGATTTTATTGTTACCAAATCTTCTTGACCATAAGGGGCTGTGCAGATGACAGGCAGAAACCTCATGCGCTTATCCGCAAATAAGTGAAGGAAAGTCAGAAATAAGCGCATGCATTACCGCCTGTGCTTGCTTTTCCCATCCACTTATCTTTCTCACTTTCTTTAACTCACTCGGGACGAATGAACCGGATCCGGCTCATGGCTCGCACAACCGTTTAGGACAAATGAGCCGGATCCGGCTCATAAGAGTTTTCAAGAGGTTTTGATTTCTGGCGTGTAACCAGCTTTCCGGTAGAAAGTCATAACCTATTTTCAGTTTGCTTTGACCTTGCCTCTCTTGAAATCAACCAATCATTGCAGACTTTATTTTCAGCTTTGGTTGTAGAGGTGGGTCAAAGATCAGAATGTGAGATTTTCCTTCTTTCTATGTGTTAGCTGTTTTCGTCAATAGGAGACAAACGACGAAGGTATGGAATCTGATAGTTTACGACCGTTTAGTGCATGATGTTAGTAATTTTATCTGAAAATATCAGTCCTTAACTTTTTATAACTTTTTTGTGGTGATGGGTTTTCGAACCTAGTCGAATGGCCCGTCCTAAACGGTTGTAAGGGGAAGCAACCGGCCAGTGCCGAGTGAGTTAACTTATTTGTGGATAAGCGCATGAGGTTTCCGCCTGTCATCTGCACAGCCCCTGAGGCACACTTTCTTAGTAGGCACAACTCCCAAATTTTACACAAAGATCAGATTTTGTTGTAATAATTTCTTACTATATATTTTTTTATGTTATAAGGCGCAGGGGTCTCAGTCTGGGGAAAAAGTATCGCCTTATAGTCTGTGTAATACGGTAATTGAAAATTGCCCTAAATTATTAACTGTGCCCCCAGTTTCAACGATTTTGCATACTCCAGCGAAAAGTGGATGATAATCATAGCTTGGCTTTGTGGACGAAGATCATTAAAGGATCAGTTCACCCTGTTGTAGGTAAGGTATCGTTTCAAATCGATTATTGGATTAAGCCAGTGTTGTACATGTAGTTTAGGGAAAACGTTTTTTTGACTTCCTTGGATATATCTTTTTGATCTCCAAGTCCTCTGGGACTGTGATCAAATTGATTTTTTATTTGAGATGGGGGTTCCGAAGCTTAGATTTGCGTCCTCTTTTTGCTGGAAATGTTACTGTGACTCTTATTTCACTGTGACGACATAGGCCCTGAATGGAATGTCTCTGACGTGTATCGTCATTGACGTAAAAAAATATATTGTGTCATGATGCGCCTAAAAGAACTAAGAAACTAATTTGAATTGATTTGGGCACAACGGTCGTTTGTTGTGGAATCCAGAGGGTTTTTGTGTGGTTGTTGGGAGTTCAGTGCTTTGTCTTTTGCAGCCATTTTGAATGGATTTATTTAACAGGGTTTTGCACTATTGCAGTGTAGATCAGTGAAAAGTACACTTTGACTCTTGTGCATTGAATTCATGCACATGTATGACAGTAGCGCATTTACATCAGCATCATACTATTGTACTTCCTTTCTCTAAACTTAAGCTAGGCCTACAGACACACAATACACAATATATACAATTTAGGGCAAAACGCTTCAAACAGAAGCCTATGCTGCCAAAATTGCTATGCTAATACACTATTTCAATTCGTTTAAAATGAATACAGTATTAAGAAAAGAAGTGACGCAGAATCAAGGATTATGAAATGTTGGTGTAGGCTACAACGAATAATTATAATGCTAATAGTATTAGTAATAGCTGTCACATATGCAGACATGTCTACTCCATCCATTTGTTCCCCCCCTCCATAAACAACAATGTTTTATTGCTATTAGCAAACACCCTTATGGCAAGGAGGGTATGATCATAATAATCTAATAATAAGCATGGCAAAGTCTAAATGGAATACAAACTGCAACCATTGCATAATATCAAGAAAGGGAATAATAAAATAGAACCAAAATACAATATTTCACAGTGTCATTTCCTTAATCCCTTTTAATTTGGAGAGACAGAGAGAGTCAGTCAGAGAGATGTAATTAGTTATACTCATCTCTGATATTATGAGTCTTGTGTAATCTTAGATATGCTTCGTCCCACCTTATTTCAACATCGGTGTCAGTCTTTGCTCTTTTTTAGCACCGAAATAGTCGTCAAAATGTTTGGAATACGAATTTTAAGAAAAGCGCGCACACACACATCGAAGGCGTAGTAGGGTCTCAGTTTCTGTCTGTTTATTCTTATCTGTCTGTCTGTCTGTCTGTCTCATTGTCTTTCTGTGGCTGCACCCTGTTTTATTCTCAGATCTTGTCTGCAGATTTGACGCTTCCTGTTGATTCAGTGTTCCATTGTATCATAACCACTCTTTAGGACAGACCCAGTTATGGTTGTATGGATCCCATCTATCTGCTTACCATCATTGTTATCATGGTGCTCCAATGCATGCATGCTCCTCTGTCTGTCTGTCTGTCTGTCTGCCTTGTTTTCTCTCAGTCAGCTGTTGCTTACTTAGTTCCCCAAATAACCTAGTGTGTGGATATCTCTGTGTGTGGATATCTCTGTGTGTGCATATCTGTGTGCTCATTTCTATCACCATACACATGCTCATTTATATCATCATGCCCATGCTCATTTCTATCACCATACCCATGCTCATTTCTATCATCATACACATGCTCATTTCTATCATCATACACATGCTCATTTCTATCACCATACACATGCTCATTTCTATCACTATACACATGCTCATTTCTATCACCATACACATGCTCATTTCTATCACCATACAGTGATACACATGCTCATTTCTATCATCATACCCATGCTCATTTCTATCACCATACACATGCTCATTTCTATCACCATACACATGCTCATTTCTATCACCATACACATGCTCATTTCTATCACCATACACATGCTCATTTCTATCACCATACACATGCTCATTTCTATCACCATACACATGCTCATTTCTATCACCATACACATGCTCATTTCTATCAGACCAAACATGCTTCTCTTGGCCAAAGCAGGAAAGATAGTAACGATAAAGACTTGGACATGGACGCAGACAGATCTGCAGAGAACCTCTATAGTCTGTATAATTCACTTTATCTGTTATTGCTCCAGTGGATTGACTAAAGCCATTCATCCCCCTCTGTTTGACAAACGGTTTGGCCCACCCTTCTCCATCAGTCTAGACACCACACGCCTTTCCAGCCATTTGCTGTTTTTTCCCCTCCTGGCATAAATGGCTGGCCCACTGCAGTAGCAGTAATAGTGCAGCTATGCCTTTCTTTGATGAAAGCAAAATCAAAATTCCTGTTGGTTCACAGCTTTAAAAGTTGAGAACAAACGAACAGCAAAAATCCTGTTTGCTTTTGAATGATGGCGTGGTATTTGCCAGAGGGTTTGGTTTTGATGTGATGTGATCGACAAAGGTTGGTGTTCGTTGGCAATGGTTGTTGTGGGAGAGTGCGTTGGTTTGGAACATGGATTCGCTTTGGAGGGAGTGGGTTGTCAATCGGTTTAGAAAAGTAAGTCAAAAGTACACAGTTTGTTTTCCCTGTTGTAGAATAAACTTCAAAACAGCAAGAATTTCTCAACCTCTTCAAATTAATTGAAAAATTATTCTTGTTCGCATCGTTTAAGTTTAAGTAAGAAGATTATGCAGTAAACGAAGGTAAAGCAGTCTCCATTGTTTAAAAAGTTCAAAGGTTTTAAAGTTTTGCACTGAAGGCTTCACTAGTTTTTTCTGTGTTGTCAACTTTTTGACCCTTTGAACCTTTTCCCCTGTTTGTTGTGAAGCATCCTACATTTTGTCCTATTAGTATTTTGTTGTGAAGCATCCTACATTTTGTCCTATTAGTATTTTGTTGTGAAGCATCCTACATTTTGTCCTATTAGTATTTTGTTGTGAAGCATCCTACATTTTGTCCTATTAGTATTTTGTTGTGAAGCATCCTACATTTTGTCCTATTAGTATTTTGTTGTGAAGCATCCTACATTTTGTCCTATTAGTATTTTGTTGTGAAGCATCCTACATTTTGTCCTATTAGTATTTTGTTGTGAAGCATCCTACATTTTGTCCTATTAGTATTTTGTTGTGAAGCATCCTACATTTTGTCCTATTAGTATTTTGTTGTGAAGCATCCTACATTTTGTCCTATTAGTATTTTGTTGTGAAGCATCCTACATTTTGTCCTATTAGTATTTTGTTGTGAAGCATCCTACATTTTGTCCTATTAGTATTTTGTTGTGAAGCATCCTACATTTTGTCCTATTAGTAGTTTGTTGTGAAGCATCCTACATTTTGTCCTATTAGTAGTTTGTTGTGAAGCATCCTACATTTTGTCCTATTAGTATTTTGTTGTGAAGCATCCTACATTTTGTCCTATTAATATTTTGTTGTGAAGCATCCTACATTTTGTCCTATTAGTATTTTGTTGTGAAGCATCCTACATTTTGTCCTATTAGTATTTTGTTGTGAAGCATCCTACATTTTGTCCTATTAGTATTTTGTTGTGAAGCATCCTACATTTTGTCCTATTAGTATTTTGTTGTGAAGCATCCTACATTTTGTCCTATTAGTATTTTGTTGTGAAGCATCCTACATTTTGTCCTATTAATATTTTGTTGTGAAGCATCCTACATTTTGTCCTATTAGTATTTTGTTGTGAAGCATCCTACATTTTGTCCTATTAGTATTTTGTTGTGAAGCATCCTACATTTTGTCCTATTAGTAGTTTGTTGTGAAGCATCCTACATTTTGTCCTATTAGTATTTTGTTGTGAAGCATCCTACATTTTGTCCTATTAGTATTTTTGTTGTGAAGCATCCTACATTTTGTCCTATTAGTATTTTGTTGTGAAGCATCCTACATTTTGTCCTATTAGTAGTTTGTTGTGAAGCATCCTACATTTTGTCCTATTAGTATTTTGTTGTGAAGCATCCTACATTTTGTCCTATTAGTATTTTGTTGTGAAGCATCCTACATTTTGTCCTATTAGTATTTTGTTGTGAAGCATCCTACATTTTGTCCTATTAGTAGTTTGTTGTGAAGCATCCTACATTTTGTCCTATTAGTATTTTGTTGTGAAGCATCCTACATTTTGTCCTATTAGTATTTTGTTGTGAAGCATCCTACATTTTGTCCTATTAGTATTTTGTTGTGAAGCATCCTACATTTTGTCCTATTAGTATTTTGTTGTGAAGCATCCTACATTTTGTCCTATTAGTATTTTGTTGTGAAGCATCCTACATTTTGTCCTATTAGTATTTTGTTGTGAAGCATCCTACATTTTGTCCTATTAGTATTTTGTTGTGAAGCATCCTACATTTTGTCCTATTAGTATTTTGTTGTGAAGCATCCTACATTTTGTCCTATTAGTATTTTGTTGTGAAGCATCCTACATTTTGTCCTATTAGTATTTTGTTGTGAAGCATCCTACATTTTGTCCTATTAGTATTTTGTTGTGAAGCATCCTACATTTTGTCCTATTAGTATTTTGTTGTGAAGCATCCTACATTTTGTCCTATTAGTATTTTGTTGTGAAGCATCCTACATTTTGTCCTATTAGTATTTTGTTGTGAAGCATCCTACATTTTGTCCTATTAGTATTTTGTTGTGAAGCATCCTACATTTTGTCCTATTAGTATTTTGTTGTGAAGCATCCTACATTTTGTCCTATTAGTATTTTGTTGTGAAGCATCCTACATTTTGTCCTATTAGTATTTTGTTGTGAAGCATCCTACATTTTGTCCTATTAGTATTTTGTTGTGAAGCATCCTACATTTTGTCCTATTAGTATTTTGTTGTGAAGCATCCTACATTTTGTCCTATTAGTATTTTGTTGTGAAGCATCCTACATTTTGTCCTATTAGTATTTTGTTGTGAAGCATCCTACATTTTGTCCTATTAGTATTTTGTTGTGAAGCATCCTACATTTTGTCCTATTAGTATTTTGTTGTGAAGCATCCTACATTTTGTCCTATTAGTATTTTGTTGTGAAGCATCCTACATTTTGTCCTATTAGTATTTTGTTGTGAAGCATCCTACATTTTGTCCTATTAGTATTTTGTTGTGAAGCATCCTACATTTTGTCCTATTAGTATTTTGTTGTGAAGCATCCTACATTTTGTCCTATTAGTATTTTGTTGTGAAGCATCCTACATTTTGTCCTATTAGTATTTTGTTGTGAAGCATCCTACATTTTGTCCTATTAGTATTTTGTTGTGAAGCATCCTACATTTTGTCCTATTAGTATTTTGTTGTGAAGCATCCTACATTTTGTCCTATTAATATTTTGTTGTGAAGCATCCTACATTTTGTCCTATTAGTATTTTGTTGTGAAGCATCCTACATTTTGTCCTATTAGTATTTTGTTGTGAAGCATCCTACATTTTGTCCTATTAGTATTTTGTTGTGAAGCATCCTACATTTTGTCCTATTAGTATTTTGTTGTGAAGCATCCTACATTTTGTCCTATTAGTATTTTGTTGTGAAGCATCCTACATTTTGTCCTATTAGTATTTTGTTGTGAAGCATCCTACATTTTGTCCTATTAGTATTTTGTTGTGAAGCATCCTACATTTTGTCCTATTAGTATTTTGTTGTGAAGCATCCTACATTTTGTCCTATTAGTATTTTGTTGTGAAGCATCCTACATTTTGTCCTATTAGTATTTTGTTGTGAAGCATCCTACATTTTGTCCTATTAGTAGTTTGTTGTGAAGCATCCTACATTTTGTCCTATTAGTATTTTGTTGTGAAGCATCCTACATTTTGTCCTATTAGTATTTTGTTGTGAAGCATCCTACATTTTGTCCTATTAGTATTTTGTTGTGAAGCATCCTACATTTTGTCCTATTAGTATTTTGTTGTGAAGCATCCTACATTTTGTCCTATTAGTATTTTGTTGTGAAGCATCCTACATTTTGTCCTATTAGTATTTTGTTGTGAAGCATCCTACATTTTGTCCTATTAGTATTTTGTTGTGAAGCATCCTACATTTTGTCCTATTAGTATTTTGTTGTGAAGCATCCTACATTTTGTCCTATTAGTAGTTTGTTGTGAAGCATCCTACATTTTGTCCTATTAGTATTTTGTTGTGAAGCATCCTACATTTTGTCCTATTAGTATTTTGTTGTGAAGCATCCTACATTTTGTCCTATTAGTATTTTGTTGTGAAGCATCCTACATTTTGTCCTATTAGTATTTTGTTGTGAAGCATCCTACATTTTGTCCTATTAGTATTTTTGTTGTGAAGCATCCTACATTTTGTCCTATTAGTATTTTGTTGTGAAGCATCCTACATTTTGTCCTATTAGTATTTTGTTGTGAAGCATCCTACATTTTGTCCTATTAGTATTTTTGTTGTGAAGCATCCTACATTTTGTCCTATTAGTATTTTGTTGTGAAGCATCCTACATTTTGTCCTATTAGTATTTTGTTGTGAAGCATCCTACATTTTGTCCTATTAGTATTTTGTTGTGAAGCATCCTACATTTTGTCCTATTAGTAGTTTGTTGTGAAGCATCCTACATTTTGTCCTATTAGTATTTTGTTGTGAAGCATCCTACATTTTGTCCTATTAGTATTTTGTTGTGAAGCATCCTACATTTTGTCCTATTAGTATTTTGTTGTGAAGCATCCTACATTTTGTCCTATTAGTATTTTGTTGTGAAGCATCCTACATTTTGTCCTATTAGTATTTTGTTGTGAAGCATCCTACATTTTGTCCTATTAGTATTTTGTTTCTGTGGTTTTGCTTTTTTCAAATTGAAAGGGCTGCTTTACTCATACACATCGGTGTGTGTTCATGTATTGTTTGTCTGTTGCCTGTCTGTCGTTTCCCATAATGATACATGATGCAAAAGAAAACTATTGATTCATTCTATGATACTCTATGTCTGTCTGAAAGGAAAATGGAGGACCCTGATTTGCCAAAGAGATATATTGTTGTGGTAGGAAGCATAGGGGATACTACAGTGGAACCTCCCTATTAAGACATTGAACAATAATCCAAAATAAGGTCTTATGTGGGAGGGAGTTGTATAAGGGAAGTAATTTTAATACTTACAAAGAAGGGCAATGTCTCAGAGAAGTAGGTCTTATGTGGGAGGGAGTCTTATAAGGAGGAGGACCGACCTCCTGGAACAAATTTCCTCTTTCCCTCCGTCAGCAACTGACCCTCTCTGTTTTCAAATCTAACCTCAAAGTCCACCTGTTCCCCTGTCGTTGAAGCTCCGCTCTCTTTC
>CM065698.1:16233909-16241409 GCA_017654935.2 Phymorhynchus buccinoides | reverse complement strand
TAGTTAGTTAGGGAGAGGGGTAGGGTTTCAGATTATTTTTAGCGTTTGGGTTAGGGTTAGGGTTAGGTTTTTATGTCATGGATAGATATATGATGGGGACATATATAGAGATGGGGACACATAGAGACGGGGCCGTATGGACATGGGGACACATAGAGATGGGGATACATATAGAGACGGAGACACATAGAAAGTGGGGCATATCGTTATGTTATGGGCAAATTGCCTCGTCAGTTTTTATGGACACTACCAGTTTGCAGAGAGCAAAAACACAGGCTTCCTGCTGCTGTCTGGGTTGTATTGAAACAGGGGAGTTTTTTTTAAAAGTGCGCAGCAGGCTAAAACGAGATTTTTTTTTGGCAGAGTAGAAAGATTTTGTCAGTGGTTTTGCTGTGTTTTAGCTAGGCTGGTGTGAAGTGCCTGTCTGAGGTGTGCTTTGTTTCGCTGTGGGGATCATTGTTTTGATTTGATTTTTTTCTCACTCTTTTTTGTGTGTGTGTGCTATATTAGAATGGAGATGCTTTAGAAACGCTTAGAAGCGCATGCTTAGGTGCCTACCTTTGTGTATCTTACAAATATGCACTGATACACATCTATCTGCATGTCTGTGTTTCAGATCATATGGGCTTGTGACCTAACATTTAAAATGTATTTTTTATTTGACTTTAACTCTCTGTCTCTCTCTCTCTCTCTCTCTCTCTCTCTGTCTCTCTCTCTCTCTCTCTCTCTGTCTCTCTCTCTTTCTCTCTATCTCTCTCTGCACTCTCTAGTCTCTCTCTCTGCACTATCTCTCTCTCTCTCTCTGCACTCTCTCTCTCTCTCTCTCTCTCTCTCTCTCTCTCTCTCTCTCTCTCTCTCTCTCTCTCTCTCTCTCTCTCTCAAAGGGAATTCAAACACTATTTGGACGCAAAAACACTGTGAAAAAACGCCACAGCATTGTTTTAGAATATCGATTAGCACAAACTGCAAACTCTATCGCTATTATTGACCTTTTGGGTCACATTTTTAAACATAAAGTGATCACTCACACATTTATTTCTAAAAAATCGCAGGTCTGCCAGCTGGAATCAGCCGGCCATTGTATCTCACCCACGACGTCTTTACTTCGATAAGATGAGCTTTGACGTCACTCACAGAAAGATGTTGTTAGCTTCAAACCAGCAAAGTGATTGTGAGACTGAGGAATTCTGTGGATGACGTCATAGCTCTATAGTTCTGGGGAACGTGATTTCATAAAAAGCAGATGACGCTGAAGTGAACTCGACAGTGCATTTTTACAAATTATGCCCTATCACGTTCATTTTTTTAGTATTTTTGTGAGTTCCAATAAACTCGAGTTTATGATCCAATTTGATTTTGCATCATTCTGCACACTTTTTACTTTTATTTTATTTTAGTTTTTTACAATCATTACACATTTTACTTTCTGAAACCCAAACAAAGACTAAATAACAGCGTGACTTTTTACTCTTTTAAAAAAAAGAATTGTCCTTTATGCTTCAATTAGTCTAGACTAATTCAGTAAGTTTCTTCAACATTCAATAAGTTTCTTTGTGTTTCAGATCCGGCAGCAGATCCACATGTCCGGTCGCCCCTTACCCTCCGTCCCACCAGCACACGGCTCCCCTTCCAACTCCTCTTCCCACTCCTCCTCCTCCTCCTCCGGCACCCAGCGACCCCCCACCAACCCCCCCACCACCTCCAACAGCAGGGGCTCCCCCCGGCGCCAGCGCCCCATTTCCACCTACCAGTTCCGCAGCTTTGACGACCACCCCCCCCTGCCTTCCTCCTCCTCGTCCCCCTCCCCCCTGTCCGGGGTGAAGAACGCCTCCAACGGGGTCAGCATGAGGCACTCTCCGCGCCGAAAGCAGGCCCGGCCCCTGAGCGAGATCGCCACGGGTTCTTCTGGAATCCCAGGGGGCGGTGCCAGTCGAGGTGGTGGATACGACAACTGGCATCCCCTGGGTCTGCAAGAAGCGGCAGGAGGGAATGTGGTGTCTTCGTCTTCGCCGGGACCTTCCCCTCAGCAATCCCCACGGCCCCACCAGCCTTCCAAGCCTTCCATCCAGCCTTCCGCTTCATCGGAGGAAGCCCAAGGAGGGGTGTATATCTATGGGCCCATGCCGGGCGGAGGGATAGCGGAGCTGAGGGCTGGCGGGAAAGGGCCCAGGTTCGAGTCTGCTGCTGCTTCTTCTTCAACGACTGTTACGACAACTGCCGCTGGTGGTAGTTCGAGGGGGAGCAATAACGGTGTGCAGGAGGGATGTAGGGGGGAGAGTGGGTGTCTGTCGGGGAATGTTGAGCCTTTTCTTCGCTACCAGAACGACCCACCGGGGAACGCTGAGCCTGTTCTTCGCTACCAGAACGATCCATCGGGGAATGTTGAGCCTGTTCTTCGCTACCAGAACGATTCGCCGTTCCATATAGAAGATCAGGAGGCTGCCGGCAAGATGCCACAGGGGTGAGTGTGCTGCGCTCTCTCTCTGTGTGTGTGTGTGTGTGTGTGTGTGTGTGTGTGTGTGTGTGTGTGTGTGTGTGTGTGTGTGTGTGTGTGTGTGTGTGTATACGTGTGTATCATGTGTGTGTGTGCTGTTCAACTTCCCCATGTCTGTCATTCTGTGAGTTCCTTTTTGTGTGTCTGCGTGTATGAACATCAGGTTCATGTGTGCATGTGTATGTGATTGCGTACATGAACGTGTTTCAATTTGGCAAAATCAATGTCCTTTTGTAATTCGTGGATGTGGTCATATTCTGATATCAGAATCTCAGGTCATTTGTCCTATTAATATTATAGATCAGAAAACACCCCAACACCCACCCCATGTAAAAAGCCGTGATATTTCGGAAGTTATTTTCCTTTATCTAACTTCAACCATGGACTGTCATTAATTTTGTTCTGTTGATTAATTTTGCTAGCAACAACAGTGCGGCTTTTATGTATTTTGACTCTGGAAATTCGGTGGGGTTGTCGTTGTTCTGTGAAGATCACCAATATTGCCAATAATAAAAAATATATGTAAATGTACTTCGGTGCTCCTAGAAGGATGGATGTATTTATGTGTCTGTGTTTTTCTTTCATTTTCCTGAGCTCTTGGTTACCCTTGTGGAGTGTGGGTTCTTGACAAGTGAACATTTTGTTTGTTTTGTTTGTTTGTTTGCTTCTTTTTTTCTTTCTTTCTGTCTGTCTGTGCCTGTCTGTCTGTCTTTTTTGTTTTTTAAAAGAAAATGGTAACATTGTTGAGATGAGGCTATAAGTTTATACAGTAACTGCAAAATGAGTACCATCAAATTAAAAAATTCTGTATTATCGATAAGAGAAATTACAGATTGCTGTATGATTGCGGTAACTTTCAATCAAAAAAAGAATAAGCGTTTGACATAAATTAAAGATAGAGAAATCACATGTAGTAGTATAGTATAGTACATATTTGTGCTTGGATTATCTCTCTCTCTCTCTCTCTCTCTCTCTCTCTCTCTCTCTCTCTCTCTCTCTCTCTCTCTCTCTCTCTCTCTCTCTCTCTCTCTCTCTCTCTCTCTCTCTCTCTCTCTCTCTCTCTCACACACACACACACACACACACACACACACACACACACACACACACACACACACACACACACACACACACACACACACATACATGATAGTAGCACACAGACATCCTTGTGTACACATGCAGTAATGCTTACACACACATAATTATACCGTACCCAAAATGGACTAATCTTAAGTTAATCTGAACGAGTTGTATGTGAACACTGGTTAATTGAGATATTCTTCAAATGGGATATACATGTGTCAAGGATGACGGATAATGATACCGAATGAATGATGGATGTTAATCAGCTTGTAAGGTGTCACCTCTCACTCATTTCCCCTTCCCCATGGAATACCTGCATGTGTAGCCCTAGGGAAAGATGGGGGAAATCTTGTTAGTTGTCATGTTTTGTGGTGATGGCTGCTGATAGTTGATGTGCGGTTTGGGCCAATAAATTTGTGTGTATTCATCATGTTCACACATTAGTGTGTTGGTTTGAATAGAAAGTCTGGGAGAAATGTGCTGGTGTGTGCAGAGCTTCAGACTGTGAATCAATGACCCAAATTGACCCCTCGTTGTATGCTCACAGGGGTCATATGACCCATGAAGTCTGAAGACAATCTGAAGCTTTGACACATTACTGGCCCCTTAGTTTGGAAATTGATCCCTCGTTTTCTGTAATCGAGGGTCATGACCCATGAAGTCTGAAGACAATCTGAAGCGCTCTGTGTGTGTGTGTTTGTGTGCGTGCGTGCGTGTGTTGGGAGGGGGAGGGGGCATGTATGCATGCGTGTGTATGTGTGCTTTTGTTGAAAAGCTTTTGAGAAGGTCGAGAAGGGAGTGAACTTCTCTTTAGCAAAAGACGTTGATGTCATAATGCAGTTGTTTCCCCTGGTTGAAAGAAAATGAGGCAACATTAGCAACACCATGCAATAACACAGTGGTGGCAGAAACAAATGGGTTAAATGATTGCTGATATAGTATCTCTTAAAGGCTGGGTCTCTCCTGGTATTGCAGTACCTCCAGGATCAACCCACTATCTGTAGAATTACAAATGTCCCACATGTACATGCTGCAGGTGGCAGGACGTTGAACAGTTGACACATGTTCTTCTTCTGAAATAGTATATTTGTCAGAAACTTTGAGCTTGCACATATTGAGACTGGTTTATAAACCAATATGGAGAGAGAAATGAGACCAGGAAAAGAAAAGTTGCACTTGATGCACAAGGGGATGGACACAGGACACATCCTTGGGAACACGGTTTATGAGATGACGTCAGTTTTACAAAAGTTTGTCAAAAGAAGAACCCCATAATATTATCACCAGTGTATGTGTATGTGTATGGGAGAAAGGGAACACTGAACACTGAACTGTTTTAATGTCAATGGCTTATAATATATGATAAGTTATACAGCTGAGTCTAGAGAGACAGATAGAAAGAAAGAGAGAGAGACAGAGAGAGAGAGTATGTGCATGTGCTTGCGCGAACATGCATCATTTGCATGCATGCACATGCCTGTCTCACAAAGAGCTGATCTGCCCAAGTAAAGCCCCCTAGAGGATACTATGTAGGAGGGAGAGAAGAAGATACTATGTAGGAGGGAGAGAAGAAGATACTATGTAGGAGGGAGAGAAGAAGATACTATGTAGGAGGGAGAGAAGAAGATACTATGTAGGAGGGAGAGAAGAGAAGAGAAGAGAGAAGTTGTTAGCATACATGAGTTTGCATCCTTTTTTTCACATACCATAATCACGAGTACAGTTGTATTCTTTGTATTACTGTTTTTGTTTGTATAATTCTCTCTCTCTCTCTCTCTCTCGCTCTCTCTCTCTCTCTCTCTCTCTCTCTCTCTCTCTCTCTCTCTCTCTCTCTCTCTCTCTCTCTCTCTCTCTCTCTCTCTCTCTCTCTCTCTGTGTATCTGTCTGCCTGTGTGTCTTTCTGTCTATTTATGTTTTTGTCTGTTTGTCAGTGTCCATAAGTTTAAGTCTTTTGTTAAAAAAAAGTAAGGCATTAGGCGAGCGTATTTTTATGAGATCATCAACTTTGATTTGCAATCGTTTTCTGCTTTGAGATCATCAACTTTGATTTGTAATCGTTTTTTGCTTTGAGATCATCAACTTTGATTTGTAATCGTTTTTTGCTTTGAGATCATCAACTTTGATTTGTAATCGTTTTCTGTTTTGATCCTATTATGATCTTCCCCTATTTTCAGTAACTTGACACTCAGTTTTGTGTCTGTTGTTTATTTTGATTGAAGTATATATTATTTACATCCGCCAATGTTGTCTTTTTATGCATTTTCTTTTATACTGAACATGCCATAAGCTTAGCTTGTTGCTTCAGTTTTGTTGTTTTGTACTATGTTTGTTATGTAAAGACAATAAAACGTTTAAACCAGAGAAGTTGATACGCATCCTGCGCTTCTCTCTTACATGCACATCTACGTCTGAATTAATTTGCAAAGAATTAGCCATGCATATTATCACATTAATATTTAGGCAGTGATGTATCGAAGATGGAAAAGTGGTAGGTCAAACTGTCCTGAGACGAGATAAATCAATAGAACAATGTCCTGGTTGTTGTAGAAATCGAGAAGGCAAAGCGTGCCAGTGTTAAAAATGTAATCAGACAATTTGTCCTGACAGGGGAGAACACAATAGGACATTTTCAATTTTAATAGGTCAATGTCCTCAGACATTGCTGTTTAGGTTGCTTAATTTGGACCAACAACTTGCTTTGTGCGCGTGCATGTGCGTGCATGCATGCTTGTTCACTATTGATGTTAGGCTATTTAAAATGGAAATGGGTTTAATTTTCTCCAAGGCCCAGAACACAATCAAAGCGTAGTCGAAAAGAAAGTGCTAAAAATCTAAAACTTGATATTATTATACCAAAAACAAAATGAACAGTTGTGGGGAAAGAAAAATGCAAATGCTACGGAAAGAAAAAAGTGGAAACCTGAGGAGAGAGAGGCATACACTTGTATGGCATGTTTGTGTGCGTGCGTGTGCACTGTTCTGCGCTTACGCATGTATGCCATTGCCAGCGCGCGTGCGTGTGCCCCGTGCATGTGTGTGCGCTTCTGGCTGCATGTGTGCATGTGCGTGCATTCGCATATATCCATGTACTGTCTTTTGTGGGAGCGTTCCTTTTTGTTCACTGCATATCTATGAGTATGTGGGGCCATCAGTTTGTCCAGACATTGCCCTGGCAGATGTGTGGGATGGTCAGTTGAACAATAGACGGCACCCTGGTTCACTGAGTCTATTCCACATGGTCTGTTTGCATAGACAGTGTCTATTACAGACCGTCTATTACATACACCCTCTGGGCATCTTGTTTTCTTCTTCTTCACAGTCTCTTCTTGGTGTCTTCTCTTGTGTGATAAACTTACCCAAACTACTCTAAGGCTATGAGCTTACTGTGTTTTGCTTCGCTGGAACTTCACTAAATATTTGATGCAGCGTACTGTAAAACGTTGTTCACCACTAATTTGGACTGCTTTTTGTACACACACATGCATACACACAAAATCATGCAGCATATGAACACAAGCCTGCAGATTTATACACACATGCACATGCTAAAACAACAACAACAACAACAACACCACTTATTATGTTCACTCAAACACAGATTTGTATGTACATAGGCATTTATACACAAGCACAAGTTGCATGCACATGCACATTATGCACACACACACATAATGCAACCATGCACACACACACACACATATACATACACTGACATTCTTACACAAACCCATGGCTGATGCACACTTATCTATACACATGTATGCAATAGGAATGAAGAGAGAGGGAGCTCTCAAAAGAGAGAGAGAGAGAGGGGGGGGGGGGGGGACTGACTCACTGAAACAGAATAGAACCTGTCTGGAGACTGAATTCAGATAATTAGGGGCCGCACACTGCAAACAGTGGACATGGTCAAGAGGGTA
>CM065698.1:16148909-16228909 GCA_017654935.2 Phymorhynchus buccinoides | reverse complement strand
AAGCTGAGAGTTGTTAAATGTGAGAGAGGATGAGAGAGAGAGAGAGTTTGGGGTGTGGGAGGTTTTCAATTCTCATTGTTAAGCACATATGTTTTTATATTTGCCTTGTCTGTAAACTGTATTATAATAAAGTAAATATTATAAATGAAGTCTAAATTTAGTAGAGAGGTAATTACAATTTACATGCACATGTGCACACACATATACACACACATTTACATTGTTTTTTTAATGGTACACACACATGCATGCACGCACACGCGCATACACACACGCATGCACGCACGCACGCACACACACACACACACACACACTTTTGTATAAAAGCACATTTTAAGAGGATTAGCGATGACTTTAGAAATTAACATAGAGGCACTAGTGTCTCTAGTGTCTGTGAGATCCTTGAGATTGTCAGACATCAAGGGGTTTTATAACATGACTGTTTCTCCAGGTTGGGATTAGCAGTAAAGTATGGGAGTAGAGGATGCCAAAGAAAATGATTTATTTGCACTTGTGCGCGCGTGTGTGTGTGTGTGTGTGTGTGCGTGCGTGTGCGTGTGTGTGTGTGCGTGCGTGCGTGCGTGCGTGCGTGCGTGCGTGCGTGCGTGCGTGTGTGTGTGTGTGTGTGTGTGTGTGTGTGTGTGTGTGTGTGTGTGTGATATATCAGGATCATGCATGCATCCTGTAGTTTCTTTTGCTACACCCAGGCTTGTACTACTAGTAGGTATTCCAAAGGGGTTTTCAATAATACATGCTACACATTGTCTGTTGCTACAGTTTGATAGATCTTTTGATCCTGATTAATGTGATACCAGAAACAAGTCTGTGTGGTAAAAAATAAAAAAGTTATGACGTTTTATGTGATTTTTGGACTTAGAAAGTTTTTCGGCAACATTTTTGTGCCATTTTCACTTGCACACAGCAAAAAATCATAAAGTCACAGAGATCTCAAAATTCTGGTTTTTAATCTTTATATACTGATAATCAAACACACAAAATTTGTTGACATCAAATGCTTTACAAAAAAAGTTGTAAATCTCCAAATTCGGTCAAAAATTAAGTTATTTCCACAGATTCTTGGAACAAAATCGCACAATGGGGGTATTTCAAAGGTCTGGTACACAGTTGTTTTCAGTACCATAACTACAAAATCTTGATTACAACTTTATAGTGATAAAGAGATTATGCTCAATTTTTTTCAGAACTCTGTTTGTGATAGTTACATCATACTGGTCCAATGAAAATGGTACATCATCGAATTTGAGCGCCTGGCCAAAAAGGATCAATTTTGAAGGTTTTTCAAATTGCTATAACTTTGTCATTTTTAATGCTACTGAGTTGCACTTTATACCAAATTGTCAAGTTTTTAATGTCCTCTACTCTGAAAACAAGTAAAAGTGCTAAATTTACAAAACATTTAAAATTTTAATGCTTTTTTTAACAAAAATATTCAAATTTTTAATTTATTCACATTTTCAACTTTCTTTTTTTTTCTTCGTGAATGAAAATTATGAATAAAAACTCATACCAAATTGTACTTCTGTCTTTTGTGGTTCTATTGGTGTACTTTTTATTCTTGTGTATGATGTGTTATTATTTTAAAATATTTGTTGAAAATACCAACCGTATTGGAGATTTTGGCCGCCGCCAGAGCCTTCAGACTAAGGCCGTCGGCACCCCCCGGCACTTCATGGCTTTGGATGAGCGTGCCCCTTTACTCAATATTAACTAAAATGGTTCTATCTAAAAGAAAATTGAATGCTCTTTAAAACCATGTACTTTTTGAAAGGGTGGGGCAATGTTAAGCTGGTTAAAATTTAGTTCAAACTGTTCAAAATATTGAAAATAACATTTTTGCATAAAAGTTACACCGATCGAAAGCTTGGGGTTTCCTCTTCCCGTGACAACATGTTCTATTTTTATCCGACCAATGGGCATGCTCAAACAATTGCCAAAAAGGCGTGCAGCGCGTGACGTCAAGTGATCATTCACTAGCTGGCGGACAACAATACAACAAGGAACAAAAAACGAATATTTTTGCATGATGCACATAGACTTGATTGAGTTATGCCGTAATGCATTCTTTGGCAAGCAATGCTTTGACAGGTGAGTTTCCCTCAGTCCTGAGAGGTTCCTGGCACGATCAGGTGGAAACCCGGAACCAGGAATCAGATCTTGGAACCATTTCGCCACCTGCAACATAATAAAACAGAATATATGCGTCAGTTCTTTGATTTAACTTTTATTTTCCGAAATGAATACTTCCATATATTTTCATTTTTAGCAACTAAGCAAGACACCACAAGTGCTTTGCGCTAAGATTCTGTTGTGAAGTCCTTACATGAATTTAAACTTGAGGGAAAAAAACAACTTCAATCCACAGTCCAATTTTTTTCCCCACCTGAAATATAATTTTCCCATCTTTTTTTTCAAAGACAAAGTAAAATGAAGCTAATATTTAAATAATCTGAAAACGAATCTCCAAAATTTATTTGAAAACTCCTAATTGGCCCACTCCCAGTACGGTGATTATGAATCACATCAGGTGGTAGTTGACCTCCTGTCAGTCGTTGACGACCACGGATGTTGGGCCCTAGGTCAGGCAATGCAATAGAACATTGTATTAATTTAGTCGCACACACAGAACGAGAGAAAGGTTATGTGCGTATGTGCATGCATATTTGCATGTGTGTGAGCTATTAATAAAATTATTATAATTATATTATGTCTTTGTTGAACTTCGTTTTTAAAATTTTAAGCGCATATATAAAATTTAGTCTCTCTCTCCCCTTAGTGTGTGTGCGCGCGAGAGAGAGAGCGGGCATGGGAATTGTTAGAGACAAAAAAAAAATCTGAAAAGCCCCCCCCCCTCATTTTTACAGCATTAAAATATATTATCATAAAAATTGAAGTATTTAGTAACTTAAAGTTTGCCTTTTAAAAAAAAAATTGCGGACAATTCCCATGCCTGCAGAGAGAGAGAGAGAGAGAGAGAGTTTTAGGAAGTCAGTTGCCTGAAACTTGAAACTGCATCAAATTGTCTTAATTCAGGTACATCCACATGCACTGTGTGTTGTGTGTGTGCATATAAGTTTATAACCCAGTTGGGTCTTTAATTGTATGTTTATTATTGGGTTGCTAGGTGCTTGAGTTAAGTTCCTTGTAGTGTGTGTGTGTGTGTGTGTGTAAAATAAAGCGTGCAGAAATCAAAATCTCGTGTTTGTGAATGAGAAACAGCAGACCTTTATCAATCATTCAATGTATTGTTACTGTTAGTGTGTGTGCATTCTCCAGTATCTGTTCATTGTTAATGAAACACAATATTGAGAACAATTGACTGTTTTTTGTAGTTTTGCTTAGCATTAACTAGTTTCGATTTTGTTGGTAGCCGTAGGTCTAGGCCAAGACAACGTTTACTTAGGCCTAGCATGATATTCCTCTCTATCTCAGAATCTGGGTTGAACTTGAGGTTGAAGATGCTTCACTTTACTGACTAAAGGTTTTCAATTCAGAAACAAACAGTTGAATCTTTTGCAAAATACATGCAGAAGTCTAGAAGCGCAATAATTTTAACCAAAACAATTACTGATTTGAATAAGTATTGGGCAAAAAACGAGGAAATATAATTCTGATCCTAGGCCTAGGCCGATCGAAAAACAGAATCGAATATTGCCAAGGGAAGTCACTCAGTCTAACTAGTCAGACAGACCATTTTTTCAACATCACGTGATCTCACATTTTGATCGATTTCTTTAAAATCTTTCAATTTTATTCCTAATTACATCTTTAAGCGTTAATAATAGGCTTTTTCCAAAACATCTATAATGGTTATGATTGGTTTACATGATGAGAAAAAATTAGCTCGGCTTCGATAGTACTCGACTGCTCGCCGTGTCAAAGATTTGATTTCTAACTCAAGAACGATGTCATGTTTTACGGAAATACAAAACTTTACAACATCATATATGCATAAAAAATGCACGAATATAATCTTAAACAGCAATACTCACCTAGCATGGAATCAATATCGTAGATAATTTCAAGATGGGCAATATTTTCGCGATGAAACTGAACCTCTGTTAGCGTTGTCGTGCGTGCGCCATTTTTGTCAGCCAGTTGTAAATGGCTGAATGAGGTCACGCGCTTCGCGGAGTTTGGGCTCGTGGTTGAGCGTGCCCATTGGTCGGATACAAATAGAACATGTCGTCACGGGAAGAGAAAACCTCAAGCTTTCGATCGGTGTAACTTTCACGCCAAAATGTTGTCATTTTCGATCAGAAATTTTACTTTGAAAAGTTTGAACTAAATTTTAACCAGCTTAACATGACCCCACCCTTTCAAAAAGTGCATGGTTTTAAAGAGCATTCAATTTCCTTTTAGATAGAACCACTTTAGTTAATATTGAGTAAATGGGCAGGCTCATCCAAAGCCATGAAGTGCCGGGGGGTGCCGACGGCCTTAGTCAGAAGGCTTGTCGGCGGCCAAAAACTCCAATACGGTTGGTACTTTCAACAAATGTTTTAAAATAATAACACATCATACACAAGAATAAAAAGCACACCAATAGAACCACAAAAGACAGAAGTACAATTTGGTATGAGTTTTTATTCATAATTTTCATTCAGGAAGGAAAAAATGAAAGTTGAAAACAAGCAAAAATCGGCATTCTGGGCAGTTTGTCACAGCTGCAAGGCAGGGCTTTGGAATACCTACTACTAGTACTTCTAGAATTCATTGAAAAGGACAAATTTGTTTTCAGGAAAATAATTTTATTTCGTTTCTCTTCAAAATTAACATCAAACAAGTGCAACGCCGAGCGGCTGCAAAGTCCCCTCGCAGCATCGCCAAGCTACTCCAAAATCGGAATGTGTCGGCTGTACACATACATAAAAACGCATCAAAACAGCACGTAACTACATAAAAACGCATCAAAACAGCACGTAACTGAATAGTTTTTATATATAGCCTTGGACCCGTGATTTGAGCGCGTGCGATGATGCGCGCACAGAAAAATTCATAACAACTGTGTTATTCATCAAGAAATGTTATGAAAAAAACTGCATTAAAATACATGTATAGTATGCAAAACTTCGCGAGATATTAGCGATTATGTGTTTCGGGGTTTGAACCCCGTAACTGGCGCGACCTTGACCTTAATGTAAAACTAAATACATCAGTGGATAGCTTGTATCTTGGCAAACTAGTATACCAAATTTGATGATGATAGACTGAATAGTTTTTGAGAAAAACGGACGAATAGCCGGACTGACGGAGGCACGCCGGACAGACCAGACAAAAACAATAGCTCCCCGAACCTTCGGCTCGGGGACTAACAATGTAAATGGTGTGACTTGGTAGTTTTGCCATTCCCTTCACATGCCCCCCCCCCCCCCCCTTCTGGACGTTTTGTGCTTGTAATTTCCTCTAATCTGTCACTCTCTTTGACTCTCCCTTTCCTTTGGCTTACTGTCATCTCTCTTTCTGCCTTACTGTCCATTCTCCTGCCTTTTTTCAAGAAACTATTAAACTATTACAGAGATTTTCCCCAGCTGAAGACGGACATGCTGGGCCTAACTATTTCTTTGTTAGACACATAACGGCAGCATGATGCATCTGCGCTCATATGACAGGAAACTGTCTGGGTGATCGAAGAAGACGAAGAAGAAGAAAGCTATAAACAATTTGTAGCCTCATTACTGTGTTAGAAATAGCTTACTTTCTTCCTCCCATTCTTGCAATAACCAGGTTTGTTTTGATGAAAGTGAATTTCTTTCTCAACCATGAGGTTTTGTTTTTCTCGTGTGAACTTTTCTTGGCCCAGATAATCGTGTGTCGGTTAATGAGAGGTTGGGCCTGCATTCTTGCATGATCAGCGCAATTAACCCCATGGGTTGGGGGGGAGGGGGGGGGGGGTCCCCTGGAATAGGGAGTTTTGTCCCAAAATGGCAAGACTTTGTAATGACAGCTTGGGGTGAACATGTGGTGACCGCATTGTTTTGTCGACGAGGAAGTGACAGATGATGTGTGTATGTTCCTTGGTCATGTGTGTCTCTGACATTCAGATTGCAGCGGAGGCAACTACTATTTCAGAAACCTGCACCACACTTTGGCTACACTATGAAATGTACTTTCGGATGAGACGATAAACTGAGGTCCCATCTGCCCATGCATTTAGCACACACACACAATGTGTCAATGAAAAAGTTGTCATTTGGTCAAAATTTACCCCCCCCCCACTGCGTCTTTTAAAAATAAAGCATCCTGGGATTCAGTGATAAGAAGACAAAAAGAGTGTCCAAACATGATAAAGGACAAAAAAGGAACATTCTTTAAAAAGCTTATAAACTATAAAACGGGACATAGTCTTCATCAGGAATGGATTTTGAAGAGTTTGATATTTAGATTCAGGCTTGATGCACATAAAACAAAATATTGTAAAAACGTGATTTGCATTTGTGGTCAAAACATTACACCATTTCATGTCATTTTTCTTTGCGGAAATACAATTTTTTTTTACCTACTTGGTTATTAGATATGGAACCATCAATGAAAAATTTTGGGGACATTTTTTTAACGAATCGAAGGCTATAGAAGTTGTTAGGGCACTTTTTAAGAGTCCAGTTGGACATTTACTTTGATTCTCGAGTTTATTTGTTCGATTTGTTTCTTATTATTTTAACATTTAAAAAATTGTCTTGTTTCTTTATAAATGTCCAGATATGAACCCAGGCTGGAGTAGTTTACCGTTATGTCAGTAACATAGCTTAAATGAGGGTCGCTTATATTCTTATCTCATTAATTTATTAACATACATATGCATGCATAGTTTAGCGTACTATATTACTTCCACACTCCACACATTCTTAATCACATATTTAAAATAACATATACATTTATGCACCCCCCCCCCCCCCCCCCCCCCCCCCCCCCCCTGGACCCCTTTTGTATTTTTTGTTTGTTTGTTTGTCTTTTTGTGTGTCTAAGATCACTGTAAGGTGGATAGACATTAAACTAAAGAACGACACACACAAACAAATATAGCATGTAGGTTGTATCTCTGTATCTTTATACAGTCATTATTATTTTATTTGGTTTAGACATTGTAGGTTTGTTGTCCATCCTTTACAATCAAATGCTTTAGCTTTGAAGGATTACAATGAGCAAAGTATCACTACATATGCGTGCATGCAGAGGGCTCATAATGGAAATATCTCTGCATAGCTTCAGTGTCCAGCTCACCTGTTAGGAATGTTCTTGATGTGCTTTCTGTTCCTGTTCTATTTTGGCCCTGCCCTGTACAATGGCCCTATGACGCACTCTAAACATGATCTTCACCCTATTGTCAGATCATCCTCTTGTGCTGCCCCCCCCCCCCCCCCCCCCCCCCCCCCCCCATTCTGATGGTGGTGCTTTTTTGGGGGGTGAGGGTGGCGGGTTAGTGAAAAGTGGGGGCGAGTGGGGGGCGGGGACTGGGAGGAGGGAGGGAGAGAGAGAGAGAGAGAGAGAGAGAGAGAGAGAGAGAGAGAGAGAGAGAGAGAGAGAGAGAGAGAGAGAGAGAGAGAGAGAGAGAGAGAGAGAGGGAGGGAGGGAGGGAGGGAGGGAGGAGGGAGGGAGGGAGAGAGAGAGATTTTTACTCTTTTGATGCTTGGTAGGTTTGTTAACACAAAAACACAACACAACAGACATAAAGTATAAATCGCTTATTCTGTAATTCACTTAATCAAAGCATCTCCCAGTGACATAGTTTAGCGCCAACTGACTAGTTAGACCACGCCAGCACCTCAAATAAGACTTTCAGGCAATGGCAACGAGTAACAATATATTGTTAAACCTCTATGTCCATGATTCCTTAATTGTCTACTCCCTCCTTCCTTGCTTCATCCCTGTCTCTATCTCTGTCTTTCTCTTTGTATGTCTGTCTCTCTCTTTCTCTCTGTTTTGTTTTGTTTGTTTGTATAGTAAATAATGTGTAGGATGTGTTATTGACATGTTTGATGTTTACTGTGGTGACAGTCCTGAGAAGACCATTGCTGTTGACTTTAAACAATGTAAATATCTCTCCCTCTCTCTCTCTCTCTCTCTCTCTCTCTCTCTCTCTCTCTCTCTCTCTCTCTCTCTCTCTCTCTCTCTCTCTCTCTCTCTCTCTCTCTCTCTCTCTCTCTCTCTCTCTCTCTCTCTCTCTCTCTCTCTCTCTCTCTCTCTCTCTCTCTCTCTCTCTCTCTCTCTCTCTCTCTCTCTCTCTCTCTCTCTCTCTCTCTCTCTCTCTCTCTCTCTCTCTCTCTCTCTCTCTCTCTCTCTCTCTCTCTCTCTCTCTCTCTCTCTCTCTCTCTCTCTCTCTCTCTCTCTCTCTCTCTCTCTCTCTCTCTCTCTCTCTCTCTCTCTCTCTCTCTCTCTCTCTCTCTCTCTCTCTCTCTCTCTCTCTCTCTCTCTCTCTCTCTCTCTCTCTCTCCCCCCCCCCCCCCCCCCCCCTGTGACAAGTGTGAAATATGTCACTAATTACTTCATGCTTCAGAAGCTTCTGTAACTTTTCTGAACACAATAGTAGACTATCAGAAGGGATTTAGAGCAAACTAGAGAGGGTGTGTGTGTGTGTGTGAATCAAAACAGTTAAAGGTCTCACATAAAACCTGTGTTAGTTTAACCCTTGTTAGAAGAGCCTGGCTGTAATTGTTATTAGCTAAATGTTCATTAATTGACATGAGCAAGAAAGCAAAGCTAATGACCCAATGATGCAATGATCATTGACACAATGTGCATGTATGAGGTCAACAAAACAATTTGCGCTGGCCATGTAAGAGTTGGACATTGTGTGTCGGTTTTTACATGTTTGTCATGGTCTGTGATTCGGCCAGCCTTCAGGCCAGTTGTTGTTCATAGACTGGACACTTGAGTTATTCAACAAAACTCTGTCCCCCCAAAGGACTGGGGGTAGCATTATGGAAAGCCTCAGGATCCTGCTGGGTTTAACACCTTCCTTGGGCAAGGACCCTACACTGGCGGACACTTTTCAAACTCAAACAACAGCCAGGATGGTACAATTATTATTATAGGGGACCTCAGTAATAGTTAGAGTGATGGAGAGTTGGCCAGAGACCTGAAGATCTCTGGGATAGGAAGACCTCTTTAATCTTTAGGGCCTACATCAAAGAGGACTGGCCTTGGGGAGAGAGGCCCTGGTCCAGTTTTAATGGTCAGAAAATGAGGCTGTCCAGCTTTGATGGACTCTGGGGGATAGGGAGTTGACTTCAGACAAGTGGGGCAGGGAGCGGGAGATAAAGAGGTGTGAGGGTTAGATTTGATAATGCCCTTTGAAATGGGTGGTGGTTGTTGACTCAGCTCTAGTTGGTTAATAGCTGTCAAAGGCAGGGTTGTCAACTTTCTCTGTGTTTATAGGTCACTGGTGGGGCTCTAACTTCGGGGAAATAAAGAGTGGAAACTGTGAAGACCAAACAGGTCTGTTGACAAGTGGGGTTTAATTCCTGTGGAGGGGAGTGAGGAGGGGGTTGATAATGAGGTTTGGAGAGTGGTGGATGGAGGGGGGGGGGGGGTCAGTGACAAGAATGGGCATTGTGGATTGGACGGACAGTGGTCAGTGTAATGGTGTTTAAAAACCTGTCCAGACTGGGAAAGAGCAGCGTGGAATTCCTGGGGAGTGGAGCTAGTAAAGCCTTCCTAGATACAGACGATTTTCAACAGAGCCTGTGTATAGGCTATGATTTTCGAGCCAGTTGGTGGTTTGTGTTGATGAAGACATAGCTGACTGTCTGGACACGGAGCTGACAGTTGGCTTCAGTTAATGCCGCTGGAGTTTCTCTCTCTGTGGGTTTATCAGCATGGTCTGGGGTGGTGAACTGGAGTGTCAAGCCTCACTGTGTTTGTCCTCACTATCTGTGGCAGCAGAGGAGTTAGTTATCTCGGTATCTCTTCGGACAACAACAAACCCAGTCACTGGTCAGTTCATTCGTGCCAGGACAGTTTCTACATGGACTCTCGACAGATCATGCTTCATTATTAAATTGAGCTAGGATAGGAACGAGTTGGACTTATCACTGGACAGAATTTGGTTTGCTTGGTTTCATCATTATTTTCCAGTGTTGGTTACTCAGGATCCGTGTACTAGAAGCGAACGAATCATTTTGTTCTGATTGCTTTAAAAACACACGTTTATAACATGTACATATAAACGGTTAATTAATGCCTAATATTGTGTGTACACATTGCTGACGACAAGCCAGATCGGCTCATTGTATTCAATTCAGCGTGCCTGTTTAATTCCAGTTTATATTCCTCCACATTACACCACTGATGGTTCTCTTGGACGGATCATATTAACCTTTGGAATATCAAGTGATTAGTGTTTTGTTGGGAAAACAATGAATGGGAACTTCGTAATTGTCACCTCCTGAGAATGAAATTTGAGTAGAGAGGAGAGGAGGCAGATTAACCGAAGAGGCAATTATATACTGATCTCCAGTCTGCCGATTTTGCCTGGAATAAAAGGATTGTGAACGATTCAGAAACCAAGCAGTGACTTTTGCAACTATGGTTCTGATTATGATTTCGGATCGTGGTGTGTTTCTTTTTTATCTTTTTCTTTTTGAATCTGTCATCTTGTAAAGTCTACAGTACAATCATGGTTGTAGTAGAAGGTATAGAATGGCTGCAGCAGCCAGAATTAGTACTAATGACGACAGAGGAGTTGCCCTCTGAATTACCAAGCAATGTGCCAGGGCAGCCTTCTAGTACTAGTGCTTCACCTGCCCATCAAACGGTGTCAACAGCTGCAACGTCATTGTCCAATCTACACCCGCTGTTGCCATGCCAGTGTCCGTGCCATTTCCTTCATCCACAGAACAGCAGTGTTTGGGTGTGTGGTCACTCTGTGGATGTCAAAAAAGATAGAAGAGGAAGAAGACGGAGGATCAGTGGAGGGGGTAGTAGTGGTGGGGTGGGTGGTGGTGGTGGTGGATGGAGGAGGGAGGAGGGTGGAGTGGTGAACTCTGTGGTCACCTCGCCCATGATGTTGGAAGAGTCTGCTACACGGTGAGCACACTGGCAATCTCTGTCTCTCACTGGCTCTCTGTCTCCCTCTCTGGCCACTCTTTCACATCTAGGACAGTTTTTCCTACAAGATGAGCACTCTCTCTCTCTCTCTCTCTCTCTCTCTCTCTCTCTCTCTCTCTCTCTCTCTCTCTCTCTCTCTCTCTCTCTCTCTCTCTCTCTCTCTCTCTCTCTCTCTCTCTCCCTCCCTCTCTCCCTCTCCCTCTCCCTCCCAATCAAGAATGTAGGTTTATAATATTTTGTGTGCATGTTTGGAAGTTTCTTTTGATTTGTCAGTAATATTCAGATTCTGAAGCTGTATGTGGGTACTTAATTTGGCTGTACCGCACACAATTTTTAAAACAAAACGCCAAAACAACTTAAATGTATCCAAATAAATAGTAAAATACTGTTCAAAGTTGAAGTTCAAGTACATGTTGCCTCTTTGTCACAACTATTAGAACTAACATCAGATCAGTCACAGTCTCTGGGGCTGAATCCAGAGCATTACTTTTAAAGGATTTTGAAAACCTTGAAGATTTAATCTGCTCTTGCTTGTACATACAATCCTTCTACCTTACCACGTTTTGTGCAGTGCTCTTGACTTCAGGCTTATAATAGAACTAGCGCAACGCCCCGTACCGGTAACACCTAGTACCGGTAACGACTTGTACAGGTAACGCCAAGTACCGGTTTCGCCGGGTCCGCAAAATATTATATTTTTACTTTTGTGGCTGAAAATAACTTTTTTTTACCCCTACCACTTTCAAGGCCTATCGATCTCCATGACCTTGACCTTGACCTTGCTCGGTATGCAATCATCAGAAGAACCATAAGTATGCCAAGTTTGAAGTCCCTAAGACCAACGGTGTGGATGTAAGATTTTCGGTTTTCAAGGTCATACGCCAAGGTGAAGGTCATGACAGCGATAATTTATGCTCGGATGCCTTCTCTCATGGTGACACGCCACCACACAAAACTGGAAATGATTCGGTAAAGCAGTTCGGGAGATATGCGTGGGACAGTAAAACCCAATCATTAGACCCCTACCACTTTCAAGGCATACCAATCTCCCTGACCTTGACCTTGACCTTCATTGGTACGCCATCATCAGAACGGCCATAAGCGAAAGTACATCCATGCCAAGTTTCAAGACTCTAGGACCTGCGGTGTGGAAGTTATGGCCCCTTAACGATTTTCGGTCCCCCCCCCTCCCCATGACCCCTTGGCGGAGGTTTCCGAAAAGTAAGGACAGCATGACCTTCAGAGGGTGCCAAGGATGCTTGATGCCAAATTTGGTGTCGATCGGTTGAGAACTGTGGCCGTGCATAAGGGACACACAGACAGACAGACAGACACGCGGACAGACAGACAGACAGACATACAGATTTCGAAAATATATATAAGATGGTACATGTATGCAGTAGAAAAGAAGAGGGAGGGGAAGGAAAGAAAAAGACTGATGAAAAGTCAAACCACTGGTGGGTGTGCACAGAGAGTAGGTGGGAACGGTCAGATTTGAAACTCTGTGTGTGTGTGTGTGGGTGGGTGGGTGGGTGCATATGCGTGCGGTGTGTGTGTTAGAGAGGATAACTTGGGTGTTTTCCCACCCCTTTCATTGTCCCCATAGTGGTTTTAGGGGGAAGCCTTTTTGCCTGGCAGGTGGGGCGTAAAGAACGAAGGCAGTGACTGAGTGAGCTTCTTTTGTCACTGTGTCCCCTTTCATACAGTAACTCCGTGAATGGACCCTTCCCCAGTACTCTAGTAGAAGTTAGCTGACTTTACTAATGCTATTGAGGGGCCAGCTAAAAGGTTATGTAGCATTATGCCCATGTCTATAACAGTGTCCCTAATTTTGGCTCACTGTGTCCCCGTCTTATATCTCCTGGTTTCTTTGTTCATTCTGAGTATCTGACCTTATCCCTAACCCAAGCACTAACCTTAACCCCTAACCCTATCCCTAACCCTTACCCTAATTGAAAATCCAAGGGGACACAGAGACGGGGAGCATACAGAGATGGTGTGTGTATGCGTGTGTGTAGATGTAGACGTTTAATGAAGAGGGTGTGGCCTGTCTAAGAGTATCTGTTCATTTTATGTACTGTTAATACGTGTGTTAGTTTATATGTTTTTATCCCCACGCACAAGATGAATTCTTTTTGTTATGAAGCCAATAGATTGATTGATTGATGGGGGACATAGAGAGGGGGGCACAATGAGGGTGACACATAGAGACCTTTCCAAGCTCCATCATCGCATTTTCATCAGCGCTGATCAGATCTGAGCCTGCGACCACTGACCACGAGACCATTTGTAGTTTCAGTTTTTAGTTCCCGAGCAAAGCTTCGAAAATATTGTTTTTGTTTCATTTCTTTGGGCCTGCTCCTGGGCCTTCCCAGCTGAACTGGGGGGGGGGGGGGGGGGGGGGGGGGGGGGGGGGGGGGGGTAAGGGGGGGGGGGGGGGGGGGGGGGGTAATGGTCTTAACCCAGGTCTTTCTCCCTCTATTTTTTCTATTGGGTACATGCGCCCTCCTAGTTCCGATTTACCGTCAGAAGTGGCACCTGCGACATACCAATCCTGATCCAGAGACGGGGGCACATTGATATTTATGATTTTGCTAAAAAGAAGCCTTACCCTTACAGTATAGCTGCTTGTGCACACTAAGAAGAAAATCAATATGGAAAGGACCTGAGCTATATTTGTAAAGGTCTCATGTTTTTAGAAAAGAGTATTTATGCAAGTTGAGGGGTTAAGGTTGGAGAGGCTTGGTCATGAATGGCTTGGTCTGACTTCATTCAGAAAGAATGCTGAAGATCTAATTTTAGAAGTTAAATTTTTTAAAGACCCACCACGTCACAAGCATTTTCCCTCTTATACTTGGAAGATTTCTTACCAGCGATAAGAGGGAAATCATGTGAAAATGCTGATTTTCACACATGGGCATGGTGGGTCTTTAAAGACTTTAATTTAGCCTCAAACTTCAAAAAAAAAAAAAAAAGAAGCCAACCCCCCCCCCCCCCCAACAAAAAATATTGCATTTTCAAAAAAATAGCTACCTGTCTCAGTGTCTGGTGTATAATATTTTTGGGTAAAGATGCAGATCAACGCCCTCTGTCACAGTCTTTGTTCATTGCGTTCTTTCCGTCTTGCCTTTATCTTCTGCTTTTATTGAATGCATATTTTTTAATTGTGTAAATGGATGAAAATTAGCGTTAAATACAGAAAACGATAGAGGTTGAAGTGCTCCATCTGCAGTTAGAAAAGCAAGACTGGAAACAACCACCCAGAAAGAACCGAGAAATGGAGGAGGGGGTGTTCATCTGCATGTTTGCCTAGTTTTTTCTGTTGAAGAAAAACGTCACCCTCCACCCGCAGCCCTTCCCTGGAGACTATTCATTGTTGTTCAAATGTTTCTGCTTTGTGCTGGCTGATTTAGGGAACATGAATGAGATGTGACAGACTGAAGAAGGAGCATTAGAAACATCAAGGGAAAGTTAGTTGGCATGGCTTTAAAACAAAAAAAAGTGTTATCAATTTCCAATGGAATAAGATAACTGCTGCATGAATACAGACAATGTGTGGAAGAAAAAGAAAAGCAAGTGACTCTTTTCCACTGTAACAGTGTTATCGTCCACTGAGACCACCTACTAAGAGTTGGCAAAGAAAGAGAAGGTGAGATTAGCGTCCAATCAGTCAGAGACCCTTATGGACGGTTAACAAAAAAAGTAAGGCATCTGTCCCTTTATATGAGTCCCTTCTCAGAACATCATGCAGACATTCTTCTACATTCTCTAGTAAAGCAGGGGGATTAGCTCTCTGTAGGGCCTGGTTATCTACCTGTGTGTCCCTGATTAACACTCCAGGTTTCCAACCATGGAGAGGTTTAGCTTACACCTTTCAATGAATATCCAGGGGCCCCGTTTCCAGTCTTGAAGGATTTTTCAGCTTAAATCTTTCAATCAAAAATAGAGGGAATGGCAGTCAGGAGTTGGCTCTTGGGGGTACAAACAAGCTACTAGGATGGAGGTCCAGCCTGTTAAAACTGACTCAACTTGGTGAGCAATTTGAAAGCAACTGGAGGCCAGCTCTGGCAGGGTCTGAGCCCTTGGAATGACACTGATCCTGTTTGAAGTCTCCATTTGTAAGGGTTGGGTTTAGAGCTGTGTGGATCAAACCTTTGTTTTGCAGAATACCTTTCAGAGTGTTGAGGCAAAGCAAGATCCTTATTTATATAGCAGTGAATGTGTATGGAGTTTATCTTCATACTTAAGGGCAAAACAGGGCTTAGCAGTTGATTTGAATGTGACTCAGAAAGGGTACCGGTGTCTTAATAGCTCCACCTCTATAGCCATACTGTAGTGGGAGGTGTTGACATCTTTCAGCTCTCCAGAGTATTTAAGTGTCTAGTAGAAGGTAGGATAATTGCACCCCCCCCCCCCCCCTTTCCACAATCTTTTTGACAATTGCCCCTCCCCCCCCCCCCCCCCCCCCTTCATTTTTGTCAGGAACCTCACTCTCTATCTCTCTCTTTCTGTCTCTCTCCCTCTGTCTCTCTCTCTCTCTCTCTCTCCCCCCTCCCCCTCCTCTCTGTGCCTTTCTCCCTCTGTCTGTCTGTCTGTCTCTCTCTCCCTCTGTGTGTGTGTGTGTGTGTCTCTCTCACTCTCACTCTCTCTCCCATCTCTCTCTGTCTTTCTCCCTCTGTCTGTCTCTGTCTGTCTCTCTCCCTCCTCTCTGTGTGTTGATGCTGGTTTAATAGGAGGGCGTGGTAAGCTTTTCAGTGGGCCACATTATCACCTATTGGTGTCAGGCCAGTGTCACTGAAAAGAATGAAAGTGTATGATCCTCCAGTACCAAGGACACATGGGACACACACAGGGCCTTTTACAAGAGGTTAGGCCTAATTACACTTGAAACCAACCAGAGAGAGAGAGAGAGAGGGAAGGGGCCATAGGCCCTTCAATGAGCAACCTTGCTTAGCTCTTACTATGGACTCCCAGGGCATGCCCTCCTCTCTGTCTCTTTGTCTGTGCCTCTGTCTCTCGTTATTACATAAGACTAGACTTGGGGTCTAAAATTGTAATTCTTGTTAAAAAAGTTTTTGAGTTTTGAGTCTTGAGTATCTCTGTCTCTGTCAGTCTGTGCAACCTTTCTCTCATTCTGTCTCTGTCTGTCTCTCTGTCCCTCTGTCCCTCTGTCTCTCTCTCTCTCTCTCTCTCTCTCTCTCTCTCTCTCTCTCTCTCTCTCTCTCTCTCTCTCTCTCTCTCTCTCTCTCTCTCTCTCTCTCTCTCTCTCTCTCTCTCTCTCTCTCTCTCTCTCTCTCTCTCTCTCTCTCTCTCTCTCTCTCTCTCTCTCTCTCTCTCTCTCTCTCTCTCTCTCTCTCTCTCTCTCTCTCTCTCTCTCTCTCTCTCTCTCTCTCTCTCTCTCTCTCTCTCTCTCTCTCTCTCTCTCTCTCTCTCTCTCTCTCTCTCTCTCTCTCTCTCTCTCTCTCTCTCTCTCTCTCTCTCTCTCTCTCTCTCTCTCTCTCTCTCTCTCTCTCTCTCTCTCTCTCTCTCTCTCTCTCTCTCTCTCTCTCTCTCTCTCTCTCTCTCTCTCTCTCTCTCTCTCTCTCTCTCTCTCTCTCTCTCTCTCTCTCTCTCTCTCTCTCTCTCTCTCTCTCTCTCTCTCTCTCTCTCTCAAGGACAGATTGTAAGAATAGGCATCGCCTAAAATCTTTACCCTTGTTAAATAATCTTTGTCAGTGTTCAGTGTTCTCCCTCTCTCTTCGGTTGCTAAAAATTGTGCATGAAATGACACTGTTTCTATTAATGTTGTTGTACCCCCCTTCCAAAGGGGGCTTTGGCCTTATGGAATAAATATTTTCATTTCATTTCATTTCTCTCTCTCTCTCTCTCTCTCTCTCTCTCTCTCTCTCTCTCTCTCTCTCTCTCTCTCTCTCTCTCTCTCTCTCTCTCTCTCTCTCTCTCTCTTTCTCTCTTTCTCTCTCTCTCTCTCTTTCTCTGTCTCGTTCTCTCTCTCTCTCTCTCTCTCTCTCTCTCTCTCTCTCTCTCTCTCTCTCTCTCTCTCTCTCTCTCTCTCCAGGGCTGGGTGTAAAAAAGTATGTATACTTATCTCATTACCCTGTATAAATAAAATTTCGTTCGTTCGTTCTCTCTCATTGTGTCTGTGTCTATGTCTGTGCATACATGCATGAGTGTTTGCCTCCATGGGTGTGTGCATGCATGCATGGGCGTGTGCATGAGTGAGTGAAACCGCCTTCAAAGCGAACCTGAAAACATAGCTGTTCCTCCATGATTGAAGTCTTCTACCTCTCTTTCTCCCCTATGAATGCCTTATCGTGTTTTGGCTTTGAATGAGTATGAATGTTATGTATGTGCGCGCTTCAATTTGATTTCAATGAAGATTAACTTAAGCGCCTTATAAATATATGGTATGTTGTTGTTGTGTGTTGTTGCAGGCTGGAGTCTCTGATGTGTCTGGATCGCAGTCACATAGAGGACCCTGCCCTCAGACAGGCCTCCTGGTACCAGGCTGGAATACCCAGGTATGTACCAGGCATCAGCATTGTCACAGCATTTGCACATTTCACAGGATTGAACATCTCTGGCAGAGGATTTGTTTGTGGTGGCAGAAGTTTTGCCTTGGTTTCTGAGGGTAAGCGTGACTGTCAGATACCATTTTAAAGCAATTTCTGAATGAATTATACCTTTTAGGTGATGTTTGGATCTGATTTCAGAGTTGGTCCTCTGCTATGTATTGCCTTTCCATGTGTTTCAGAGGATGGGGCCTTTGACAATTCTGATGCCTGTTAGGGTCTGAAAAATATGGTACATTTTGCCTCATAACTCTGCCCCACCCCCCTCATTTCAGACAGAAATAGCTCTGATAATTGATCAATTGGTGTGTGTGTCCTCAGGGAGATTGTCCTGGAGATCCTGCAACAGGAGGAGGTGGGGTCGTTCATCGTCAGGGACAGCCTTGTACTGTGCTGTACTGTATCATGTGATATCACACTATTTGTATTGTATTGTACTGTACTGTGCCATGTAATATCACACTGTATTGTGTGTGTCCTCAGGGAGATTGCCCTGGAGATCCTGCAGCAGGAGGAGGTGGGGTCGTTCATCGTCAGGGACAGCACCACCCACCCCGGCTGCTTCGCCCTGTCGGTGCGCGTGCCCAAGTTTGAGAACACGGCGGGCATCTCCCACTACCTGATCCTCAGGACACAGCGCGGCGTCAAGTTGAAGGTGAGTGCTGCTACCATGATGCCCAATCCAGTAGGAATTCATTTTTGCAGAACTGTCCGCACTTTTTACCGATCGCTGCAGGAATTCCTTCGTCGTCTGCTAAATCCGTCATCTGCAAACCGAAAGCATCGAGCAGGAATGAATGATTTCTGGACATTTCATTGGTTCCTTTACAATGTTAGTATAAATCAGCCAATCATATTCATCTCGTTTTACCGACAATAAGTTGCGAGAGTCCTACCCGCCATGTTGAATTTTCTTCAAAATGAAGCGGACAACGAGCTCTTCGACTTTGATTTTTGTGGCGGCAAAGTAAAAAAACCAAAACCCTCTGCCAAACGAGTGTGCAGAAGATGTTGCAGAAACAGCTACTGCATCAACAGTCTCAGAGAAATAGCCCAAAGATAACGGCACTAGTGCGAGGGAACACCGGTTGGCTGAAGAAGTGGCCATGGCTAGCAAAGATTGAATCGGCCGCCTCTCCCCCCCCCTCCCCTCTCCCCCCCCTCCCCCTCGTATCCATTGGACCTGCCCCCCTTTTTTATTCTTAGGGGGAGGAACGTCTCCACTTTTTCAAAATCCTACAATCAGCTCTGATTTTTCAGGCATCAGAATTGTCAGAGGGTTTGCCATCAGAATGTGAGAGGATAGACATTGTGTCTGTGTGTCTTATGTTACCCTCTTAGTGGCTCCCTGGGTAGAACACGATGAGCCACTATTTAGGCTCACTTCAAATACCCTGCTGAACTTTGACCAATCCAATAAGCGAATACTGCTAACCAATCAGACAGCTCGTAGCACTCGTACTTCGACTTCCTGCTTTCTGAATGACATTTTATCGATCAGTTTGCAATTTTGTGTGTGAAAATGAGTGATGAAAGTAGTGAGGATGAGGATGACACCAGTGATGAGTATGTTGCCCATAGCTACTCTGATGGGGACTAGGAAGGTAATTAGGCTTGTATTTTTGTTGCAAAGTGAAGGAAAAGGGTTCGACTGCATGGTATTGTGATGTCTGACACGAGTAGCAGTGACGGATCATCGTCGGATGGGGGTGGGGGTGGGGTTAACTGCAGCCACAGTGAAAGTGCTTTACTGGATTACTGCTGTCACCATATTCAAGGCAAGTCGTTTTCTTTACTTTCATTGCAAAATTCAAGCTTTCTTCTTTCTAAAAGTGTATAGGTTTCCCAGTCAAATGTTTATATGAGAGATGAAAAGCGAAAACAAGAAGTACCGGTTGACGTTTCTGCAGTCTTCAATTTTACGCCATTGTTTTAGCTTACACGTTTTATTATACGCAGTGCTAAGAGGGTTAAAGACAAGCCCCAGTCCCCTCCACCACCTCTCTTCAAGTCTTGTCCCTGCCAGAAACAGACCCCCTCAGTGCTCTTTAAAGGTCATGTTAAGCTCTCAAGCTTAAGTAGCTGTCACCTCCTGGAGGTGCACGTTCTCTAAAAGAGGAAGGTTTAGCAAACTGTAGAAATTGCAGCAAGTTTGGCTGACTTGTGGCACAGAAAAATGAGAAACATGGTTGAGAGGAAATCTACGTGAATGGTTGGTTTAAGAGTGTGCAGAAAAATGCAGCTTGTTTGTCATGGGGATGCCATGCCCAGGGTACATCCCTACTCAGCCAAAAGCACTTGAGCCTTTGAGGACAGCTGGCATTGGGACGGTCCTCAAGGGCCAGTCAATCCCTTGGCCACTAAGACTTAAATTGCAAATGCCTCCCAGTTGGACTGTCATGGTCTGTAACAAAACAAGACACTATGCCATGATTTTCTATTTCTGTAGAAAATCATTTATCGAAAAATCATTTATCGGACAGCTCTTACTTTACCTAGGCCTATGAAGTAGCAATGAGTTAAGAAACAATTACTTAGCGTGGCTATGCTATTCATGGTGGCCAGCTTCCCCTTTACCTAGGCCTATAAAGTAGCAATGAGTTAAGAAACAATTACTTAGCGTGGCTATGCTATTCATGGTGGCCAGCTTCCCCTTTACCTAGGCCTATAAAGTAGCAATGAGTTAAGAAACAATTACTTAGCGTGGCTATGCTCTTCATGGTGGCCAGCTTTCCCTTCCCATGGGAAAGGCATATAGGTGCCCCTTCAAGGTGTTTGCTGAAGGTATTAGCGGAGCCCAGGTAACAATCCACCCTCACCCCCCTCCCCTCCTTCACCTCCCACCTACCACACTCAGACAGATCCCCATTCCCCTATTCTCTTTCTTATTCCTCCTTTCTTGCCCTTGGTTAGAATTTGGGCCTCTGGAAATGGATCGTTTCTCATGTGGTCGTTTTTCATTGCTGCAACTTGTAATAGGGTGTAATTGGAGTGTAATGGTGTGTGTGTGTGTGTGTGTGTGTGTGTGTGTGTGTGTGTGTGTGTGTGTGTGTGTGTGTGTGTGTGTGTGTGTGTGTGTGTGTGTGTGTGTGTGTGCAGATTTCCAGTGTATTATGCTTAGGTTACTTTGGTATCTGATAGCATGCTTTTGGTCTTCTTTTGATTACTTACACCCCTTCGTCTCCTGTTTTTCTTCGTTTGTTTCATTTTGAAGTTACATTTTATATTGCTGTTTTTCTGTTCCTACTAATCCTAGTTGCAAATGTACTCTGCGTGTACAATTTTATAAATATGTTTTCAAACCCCTGGCCTATTTGACTGCTGATACAACCCAGATCAATACATTTTGAGCTGCAGGCAATGGTTTAAGTGCCAGCCACACGTCAGCTAAAATCGTAAGACTGTGATCTCGAAGCGCGAATCACATTTGTTCTTGGAGACTATGTGATCAAATCGTATCGTACAGTCGTACGATTTTAGTGGATGTGTGGCTGCCCCTTTAAAGTATTAGAAATAATTACAGCCCAGTAACTAAATTCTACTGCAATGAATTCATCAGTTACAATTCAAACGATAACAATTGACATTATGCAGCTTTGATGAAGATTTTAACATGCGTATGCAGGAAATTTGCCAATGGTTTCTACATGTAAGCTGGTTGCTAAATGTAAATCATCACTAAATATGTTGGACTTTAGTCTCTATTCACGGAAATGTGCATCTAGTGGAATATGGTGGAATGGACTCCAATTGTTGTTGTTTGGTGGACTGGGGAAACCTGTCAGTTTGGTTCATACCAGGCAGTGGAATATGGTGGAATGGACTCCAATTGTTGTTGTTTGGTGGACTGGGGAAACCTGTCAGTTTGGTTCATACCAGGCAGTGGAATATGGTGGAATGGACTCCAATTGTTGTTGTTTGGTGGACTGGGGAAACCTGTCAGTTTGGTTCATACCAGGCAGTGGAATATGGTGGAATGGACTCCAATTGCTGTTGTTTGGTGGACTGGGGAAACCTGTCAGTTTGGTTCATACCAGGCAGTGGAATATGGTGGAATGGACTCCAATAATTGTTGTTTGGTGGACTGGGGAAACCTGTCAGTTTGGTTCATACCAGGCAGTGGAATATGATGGAATGGACTCCAATTGCTGTTGTTTGGTGGACTAGGGAAACCTGTCAGTTTGGTTCATACCAGGCAGTGGAATATGGTGGAATGGACTTCAATTTTTTTAATTTTTTTAATTTTTTTTTTCCAAGGAACATCGCATAATTCAACAAATACAGAGTTTGAGACGTAATAAGACAGCAACATATCAATAAACAATAATGTACACATTGTATATCTTTATATATTCCTAGACATATGAATAGAATGTTGTTGGACTCCAATTGTTGTTGTTTGGTGGACTGGGGAAACCTACCTGTCAGTTTGGTTCATACCAGGCAGTGGAATATGGTGGAATGGACTCCAATTGTTGTTGTTTGGTGGACTGGGGAAACCTGTCAGTTTGGTTCATACCAGGCAGTGGAATATGGTGGAATGGACTCCAATTGTTGTTGTTTGGTGGACTGGGGAAACCTACCTGTCAGTTTTGTTCATACCAGGCAGCGGGATTTCTCCCTGCTCCTGTCGATTTTTTAAAGTTGGAAATTGTCAGTGTTCTTTTTCTTACCCCCTTCAACCCCCACCTTCTTCTACAGATCTATCTTCCTCCCCCTTCTCCCCCTACACACACACACACACACACACACACACACACACAGTGACATGCACACATACATGCACACAGACACACACACACACACACACACACACACACACGCACACACACTCATACACACCCACCCACACACACATACATACACTCTCTCTCTCTCTCTCTCTCTCTCTCTCTCTCTCTCTCTCTCTCTCTCTCTCTCTCTCTCTCTCTCTCTCTCTCTCTCTCTGAGTCTCTCCCTGTCTTTTTTTCTCTCCCTTCTTCCTCCTCTCTCTCTGTGGTGCTATTAGGGGTGACTTGGCAGTGGAGCAGTTTGCAGTGAAAATGTTGATGCTGTCAGCTGATAGAGATCTTGGCGGGGTGGGATTTTCAGCCCACTGCTGAAAGGGTGGCAGCCTTTGGGACAGAGTGACACTGAGCCACCACCTGCCTCTCAAATTATAGACAGAGAGAGAGAGGAGAGAGAGAGAGAGAGAGAGAGAGAGAGAGAGAGAGAGAGAGAGAGAGAGAGAGAGAGAGAGAGACAGACAGACACACAGACACACACACACATACACATACACACACACACACACACACACACACCCACACACACACACACACACACACACACACTAACACCCACATGCACACACACACACACACACACACACGCATACACACACACACACACACACACACACACACACACAGAGACAGACACACAGACAAACACACACACACACACACACAAACAGACAGACAAACACACACACACGCACGCACGCACGCATGCACGCACGCAGGCACGCACGCACGCACGCACGCACGCACGCACGCACGCACGCACGCACGCACGCACGCACACACACACGCACACACACACACACACACACAGGTAAACATGAACAACACCATCAGGCTGTAATGGAAAAGAGAAAGATGAAAAAGACTGGAGGCTGTTGACTACAGACCTGGACAGGGTGGGGCCCGTGGTTATGAGATTTGGTCACAACACATTGTTCTGCTGTAAAGAGGGGGGGAGGGGAGGTTGGGAGGGAGGAGAACAGATCCCACAACTGTTGGTGGTCCCCTCAACTTAGCCACGCCTCGCTGGGCAGGCTGAAAGAAGAGAATGTAACTGATAGGAAAATGGTCAATGGATATCCACCCTTATCTTCTCCCCCCCTGACACCACCCTCCCCCTGAACCCCCCCCCCCCCCCCCCCCCCCCATGCTCCAACCTTTTTCTTCTATCATTCAGCTAATCCTTCCAGGTGTTGTTGTGAGCCCCAGACTTCAAATATCACCTCTAGTCTTCTGGGACTTGAGGCATGGACAAGGTATAAAGCGATCAGAGACTGTTATAGCAATATTATGAAAGTCACAAATTATAATAAATGAGGAAGCGAGCAGAAATAACACATTTTCCCTGATGCTAGTTTGCAAACCCCCTTTTCTTTCTTCCATGAAGGAGCCTGTTTGTAACTAGAGACGCTTGAAGCTCAGGATCAGCTGCATTGACTTTGAACATTTTGTGAATTAGTTGATTAGTTTAAGCTTTAGACCTTGACTGAAGAATGATCAACTTAATTAATGACAGTCGGTCCTAAAGAGAAGGTGGAAAAGAAGGCGATATTGTAGAGTCAATAAATAAAGTCATGAACAAGCTGATACCTGCTGCTCACCAGAAACAAATGGAGAACCCTGCCCCCCCCAACGACCACTGAGGTCAAGGGACTAAAAGAAGGAAATAAAATAAAAACAACAAAATCTGAGGCTAGTAATAGTAGTATTAGAGCAGAGAGAGTCAACCATCTATGAATCAGTAGATAAGTTTACGCCTTGGGCCCTGACTATGTTGTACCCTCAGTTCATGCATTTTGTTCCACACTGGTCCTTCTCACTCTATGCATGTCTCTTAGTCTTACCACAGCTAATACAATATTGGTGTTGGCTGCTCAAAGGTGGGAATGGGGTAACTGTTCTCCCTATTTAAACAGGAGTGCTTTGCTGTTTCTTTCATCGGGCCGATACATTGAGTGACCGACCCAACGGCACCACTTGACAGAGGGTTGAGATGAAAGGTTCACGATACAGGCAGGCCCTGCAATTAGAGAGAGAGAGAGAGAGGTGAAAGAGAGTGATTTGGGGCTTGAATTAATCTGAAAATAGAATGCGTGTGATGTCCCTACCCCCTTCCTACCATCCCCAACCCCTTCCTTTAGTTGCTGATAGAGGTTGATTGGAAAACAGAAAAGAAGCAGCAAAAAACATTTTTGTCTCTTGTGTTCGGTTGGTTTGCTTTCATGTTTTCTTTTAATAGAACTTGCTTGCCAGTGTCTTTGTTGCTGTTGTTGTTGTTGTTGTTGGATTTGTTCAATCTTGTGTTGTTTACTTTTTACAAAGTACATAAAGATTTCTTGTACACTTTTTTTTATGAACTATTTGTGTAGCATTAGACTTAAATCACTTTGGAAACAATCCATTAAATATTGGTGCTACAAAGCCTAATGTCAAACATTTGGCATATTGAAGAAAAAGAAAGAAAAAGAAATTGAAAATGTTAATGTAACCTTTTTTTTGAAAGGCCTCTGAGATTGAGTACAGTCTAAGAAAAGGACTGCCTAATAGTGGTGAGGGCTGCCTGCAGGATGTGCTTATGTGTCTCCTGTATTCCTTTCTGGATGGGCACTTCTGGCAGGCAATCTGTCAATATACCTAATAGTACTTCTGGCAGGCAATCTGTCAATATACCTAATAGTGGTGAGGGCTGCCTGCAGGATGTGCTTATGTGTCTCCTGTATTCCTTTCTGGATGGGCACTTCTGGCAGGCAATCTGTCAATATACCTAATAGTACTTCTGGCAGGCAATCTGTCAATATACCTAATAGTGCTGAGGGCTGCCTGCAAGATGTGCTTCTCTGTCTCCTGTATTCCTTTCTGGATGGGCACTTCTGGCAGGCAATCTGTCAATATACCTAATAGTACTTCTGGCAGGCAATCTGTCAATATACCTAATAGTACTTCTGGCAGGCAATCTGTCAATATCCTAATAGTACTGAGGGCTGCCTGCAAGATGTGCTTATCTGTCTCCTGTATTCCTTTTTGGATGGGCACTTCTGGCATACAATCTGTCAATATACCTAATAGTGGTGAGGGCTGCCTGCAGGATGTGCTTATCTGTCTCCTGTATTCCTTTCTGGATGGGCACTTGTGGCAGGCAATCTGTCAATATACCTAATCAGTTAAGCTAAAGGGGAGTACTGTACGTTCAGTGTGACTGTGTTTTAAAACTGATACCTGGAGTGGGTGCATGTGCTGTGATGCGGTAAACAACTAGATGTGCATGTTTTGACATTTTAGAGCCGTAACTATGTTATGCTTGTTGTTTGTTCTGTCCCCCAGGGCCTGGACAAGGAGTGTCCCAGCACATCAGTGTGAGTGAGAGAAAATGGAGTTTTACGTCCTCTTGGTCTGAATCAGACACATATGGGACATTTGTAAATACAAATATGGTTGGAACAATACTGGAGGCAATGCCCGGAGGCAGTACAAAACCAGTAAAGTCCCGATTTTTTATTTTATTAATACAGATAGCTGTAGCGGTGACCACGCCTCGGTTAAACCTCATCGGCTATGGCACCGCCTGATCAAATCAGTGTGAGTGGTGATAAAGAACTGTATGTATATGATACATTTGTTTGATCTGTTCCCCAGGGCCTGGACAAGGAGTGGCCCAGCCTGGCGGCCCTGGTGACGCACCACACGGTGATGCCGGAGATGCTGCCCTGCACCCTGCGCCTGCCCCGCAATGCCCGCAACCTCACCTTCCGCGAGGCCGAGCAGCGAGACGACCCCCAGCACCAGCAGCCCTCCTCCTCCTCCTCCTCCGCCACTGTTGCCCCCTACCAGAGGCTGAGCGACGTCACCGCTATGGCCGCGCAGCTCAAGTTATGATGGTCACCTGGCTGAAAGGTTTGGGGCTGATCACACTGACTGCAATGCCTCCGCCGCCTACCAGAGAATGAGTAACGTTCCCAGCAGGACAGCTTGTGGTCATGATCATTAGGAAGGGTTGGGATCCATCCGACTCGGCCAATGCAGCATGACGTGTGAAACCTCACCGTCCGCGAGGCAGACCATCAAGAGGACCACCCGGACCACCACCATCAGCAGCAGCAGCAGCAGCAGCCTTCTAGTATCGCAGTCCCTGCCTGAGGACGTGACTGCCATGGGCACGCAGCTCAAGTTGTCATCATGACCACCGACTCCATGATGGACCCAGACAAGCGGCGCGGCAAAAACCAACATCACTGAGGGACAAGCTGTGTGGCAGCTTGGAGGAACTAAGGACGACTGCTTCCTTCATGAGGGGCCATGACTGCTGTGAGGGAGGGTTGGGTCCCATCCAACCCCTATCAAACGCAGCACAACACAGCACACTGCATAGCCCTGGGCTGCAGGCTTTGGGGATAGTCGACTTTCGGGGACCACCCATGCTACTCCTACCAGAGACTGAGCGAAGTCACTGCATGGCTCAAGTTGTAATGATGACACTGATGAAGGGCTAAGACCCTCCCAACACATCACTGGAGTCACTGCATGGCTCAAGTTGTAATGATGACACTGATGAAGGGCTAAGACCCTCCCAACACATCACTGGAGTCACTGCATGGCTCAAGTTGTAATGATGACACTGATGAAGGGCTAAGACCCTCCCAACACATCACTGGAGTCACTGCATGGCTCAAGTTGTAATGATGACACTGATGAAGGGCTAAGACCCTCCCAACACATCACTGGAGTCACTGCATGGCTCAAGTTGTAATGATGACACTGATGAAGGGCTAAGACCCTCCCAACACATCACTGGAGTCACTGCATGGCTCAAGTTGTAACGATGACACTGATGAAGGGCTAAGACCCTCCCAACACATCACTGGAGTTACTGCATGGCTCAAGTTGTAATGATGACACTGATGAAGGGCTAAGACCCACCCAACACATCACTGGAGTCACTGCATGGCTCTGGGGATAGTTGACTTTCGGGGACCACTCATTTTACTCCTACCAGACGCTGATTTTTTTAATATTTGATTTTCGGTCAGCTAAGAAAGTTGTGTAAATTACAAGAAGGTGTTTAACATCTAAACCCCCCCCCCCCCAGTATTGAACTATTTCATGGGCAGAAAAGGAACAAGTATGTGGACAATGTCAGCCAAGAAACAAGGTTGGAAAATGGGAAAGCTTCCAAAGTGGGTTTGTTTAATTGTTTTTTATTCAACTTCACAGGCAGAAAGTATAGTTGTGGGCCAAACTTAGAGAGGTGGGGGTAAAAAAATGAGGTATGGGGTTCAGTGTTTAAAGCCATAGCCAGAACCTAAGTGAATGAAACAGCGTCAAATGCGACGATGTTTGTTTTAGAATGCTGCGTGGTGGTGGTTAAGCGGTTTATGAACGACAGTTTTGCAAACACAGCTGTGTGGTGTGGGAGTGTGGGATCCTGCTGCAGACAAGAACAAGTGTTCAGTGTTCTGGAAATCCCCTTGCTATTATCTCTTTCGTTCGTGTTTTTTTAATTTGACCCCAATCATTTGGGTATTGATTCCCATCACGTCTTTTGTGGGAAGCAGCGTGATGATAAGTGAAGCACCATTTAGGTTGAAATCTGCTGGTTTTGTGTGTGTGTGTCAGTGTGTGTGTGTCACTGTATGTGTGTCAATGTGTGTGTGTGTGTGTCACTGTGTGTGTGTGTGTCACTGTGTGTGTGTGTCACTGTATGTGTGTCACTATGTGTGTGTGTGTGTGTGTGTCACTGTGTGTGTGTGTCACTGTGTGTGTGTGTGTGTGTGTCACTGTGTGTGTGTGTCACTATGTGTGTGTGTGTCACTGTGTGTGTGTGTCACTGTATGTGTGTCACTGTGTGTGTGTGTGTCACTGTGTGTGTGTGTGTCACTGTATGTGTGTCACTATGTGTGTGTGTGTCACTGTGTGTGTGTCACTGTATGTGTGTCACTGTGTGTGTGTGTGTCACTGTGTGTGTGTGTCACTGTATGTGTGTGTGTCACTGTGTGTGTGTCACTATGTGTGTGTGTGTGTGTCACTGTGTGTGTGTGTCACTGTATGTGTGTCACTGTGTGTGTGTGTGTGTGTGTGTGTGTGTGTGTGTGTCACTGTATGTGTGTCACTATGTGTGTGTGTGTCACTGTGTGTGTGTGTCACTGTGTGTGTGTGTCACTGTGTGTGTGTCACTATGTGTGTGTGTGTCACTGTGTGTGTGTGTGCACAGTGTAGGGTTAGTTTGTGTTGTGCCTCTTATGTTTAGCGAACCAGTGCATGGTAGTGTGCACAGAAATGTACACACTCTCTCTCACACACACAAACACTCTCTCTTCATCTAATATCATCTTTCGGTGAACAGACGTTTCTTTGTGGCACACACATGTACATGCACGCACACACTGCCCATCAAAATGCTCTGCTTTCCCTTCACTACCTAAGTTGTTTAGCCATTGGCTTTTTCATTTATGATCTGTGTTCCCTGACTGTTGCTGAGACTATCAGTAGATGCTAGAATTCATTCACACACAGACGCACACACGCACGCACACGCACACGCACACGCACACACACACACACACACACTATTGTTGTAGGACAACCCATTGTTAGTAGAATGGACAAAGACAATAGTTTGCTCTCATTTCAGTGCAGTGCTGCCAGACTCTTGGGTGACAGTTGTGTATATAATTCCAGAACATGGGGCTGTAGAAAGGCTGCCCCTTTCCCATGTTCTCCTGGAGGCATCTGGCACAGTATGAAGACAATTCATGCGACGTGGTAGTGTGAGAGTGTGCCAAGATTGAGAAGAATTTATTTATGCCTTTGATCGTTATAGCCATAACAGAAAATTGTGGATGTTTGTATGTCTGTGAGAGAGAGAGAGAGGGGGGGGGGGGGGGGGAGATATATTTAGTTGACTTACTGTTGTTTAGTTATTCCAGAATACTCAGGAGACAGCATGAATGGTGCTTGGATGACTAGACAGAACATGTCAATGTTCATAGAGAATGTATAATCATCCAGCACTGTTGGATATATGTATGTTTATAGTCTGGTGTGAAGTATAGGGGCTGCACTGGGCTCATGAAGTAAGGCACCAACCATACAACTTGTGTACATCCTTCACACAAGCTTCTCAATTTAGCGCACTTTGGAAGAGGGTGGGTAGGCCACTAGATTTGTTTTCCATGCTAATCTGGACGTTCCGTGCAGGGGCATGACCTTTAAGAACAAATAATATGTTACGATGTTCCGCTTCATTTGCATGTGAAAATCAAAAGCAGGGTTTAGGCGGGTAGTTTGAAATCAGTATGATTGTTGAATTTCAACCCCTTTTGTATGCATGGAGTTATTGTCAATCAGTTTTCCTAGTCATATTTATGGGCAGGGTTATAGTCGTGCATAGCAGTCTTGAATGGCTGGCTATCTGACATGCTTCAATCCTGTAGCTGAGCTTTCTCTTTGAAAAGACTTTAAAGTCTATATATATAGCATTGAAATTTAGGTGGAAGTGACGATGAGAATGTGGGCTGAGTGGTGCCACAGAGACCAGATCATTGCCAGTTTTAATGCTGAGAGGGACAGCTTAGCAAAGGAGTTTCCCCCAGTCATACTGTGTGACTGTGAGCTCCAGCCATAGCTTGAATAGTGTTATTTCTTTGGCTTTGAAAAACAGTGCGCATTTACTTACCTTTGTGAGAGATGGTAGTGTATTGACGGAAAAAGCTGCAACCGGTTGAATTGTCTTCTTTCGTTAGATATTTGATATCTTATTTAGGGGCGAAAATGAAATGGATTTTTTTTTTATAGCACTGTGTTGTTTGGTCCATGGTGAAATGTGACACAGTTGTTAGGAAGGTGGGGAGACAGATATTTGGAGGGGATATGCCTGAAGGTACTGTCACAGAAAGACTGAGAAGACTGATAGCATCTGCTGGCAAACAGCCCTGGGTTACTTCCTTCATCAGTTGCTGAGACAGGTATTCTGCTGTTGATGCCTGTGGCTGAAGGAGATGAAAGGTGATGTGCAGCACAGATCTAGGTTTGTTGGCGCTAACTGTCATTTATTGGGAGGTCTACACCTTTTTTCTGTTGGCATTGTTGGTATAAATGTAGAGGATTTTATTTTCAAAATACTGGTAAACATTGTAAGCCTGGACTGAAGAATGATCTTTGTTGTAAACATTTGCCAACTGATGTGTGTGTGTGTGCGTGTGCGTTTGTGTTTGTGTTTGTGTGTGTGTGATACAATAACAGTGATCTTTGCTGCCCTATTGAGATGATATATGACTGTTTAACCAACCCTGGCTGACAGTGTGTGAGGTGCTGTGCTGCTGTATATCATGGATCAACTGGCTACCATGTAGAATCGGTCCACTGAGGCGGTCAGTCAACTTGGACTTTAGTCTGGTGCTCATTGAATGGGTTCGCTTTCATTTATTGGCCACTGTGCAAAGTGTGTTCATCTTCTGTCGGGTCATTTCAATTGTGCATAGGCTTACAATTTACATTATGCTTGGATATTTAGAGTTTGGCCTGTTTGAGAGTTTTGACTGGTCTTAGGTTTCCATTGACAATCCAGTAGGATAATAAAGCATTATTAATATAATACATGTATATCATTCCCACCCTTATCTCTCTCTCAGTCTCTCTCTCTCTCTGTCTGTTTCTTTGTTATGTTTGGAGTGGCTGCATGCTTGCATTTCAGATTTTGTGTGAAGGTGCACAAGCAAAATGTTTTCAGTCTCTGCTTAGTGCTAGGACATTTGATTCTATGTAAGGAGGCACAAGCAAAATGATGTTTCAAGTCTCTTCTAGGACATTTGATTCTATGTAAGGATGCACATGCAAAATGTTTTCAAGTCTCTTCTAGAACATTTGCATCTCTGACTGTCCCGTACGGCAATGCAGAAGCATCAAAAGATGGCTTTTCGCTGGAGCAGTTTATAGCAGGCATGCGTCACAATCTGTGCCATTGAAAACCATGACACTTGAAAATGGACAACCTAAATGATTCCATGCTGAATGAGTTTCTTTGGTTAGTTTTATTGTTGGATGTTTAGAAACAATAACAAAACTTTTCAGAATTTGTACAAACCTTTACCTTTTGATTGAAAAATGAGAATTGTGTGTGTGTGACATGCCATAATAATTATATTATTTGTATTGTAAACTGGGATTTGACTGGCTGAAAATGTGACAACAGTGATAGAGATTGATGTATTGGTCATAACTTTTGTAAGTAGTTTTGCACTTGTATTATTATTATTATAATTCATAGCAAATCGCACAACTTGTATAGTGTGTGTGTGTGTGTGTGTGTGTGTGTAATTAAACACCCTTTGCTATAAATCTGTCCATAAAGCTGCTCCATCTTACCTCTGCGACAATATTTCCATTTATACGCCAGCTCGCACTTTACGTTCAGTTTCTGACCCGCTTTCTCTCCAGATCCCTAGGTATAAGCTTTCAACTGTTGGTCGGCGCTCTTTTGCTGTCTCAGGACTGACATCTTGGAACAAACTTCCTCTTTCCCTCCGTCAGCGACCGACCCTCTCAGCCTTCAAATCTAACCTCAAAACCCACCTGTTCCCCCGTCATTGAGGCTCCACTCTCTTTCTCTTCTTCTCTCTCTTGCCTTTATGTCTGTTTCTGCTGTATACCATTTATGTCGAACGTGTGTGTTCGCTTTCTATTGCATTTTTGTTTGAATGCGTTATGAATGCTAACGTGTGTGCACTTTGATTTGATTTTGATCAAGATTCAGCGCTGTATAAATACTGTATGTTGCTGTTGTTGTGTGTGTGTGTGTGAGAAGGAGAGAGAGCATGCAATAGAGAAAGCTTGATACTGATGAATTAAGGTGTTGAGATGCGGCATGGTTTAAGAGAAGGGTAGTACTAATGTAAGAATGACAAGAAAGTCACATCTGTTACTACTGGCAATGCGAACGATGGATTCTGTGCTAGAATCATGGCAAGGCCACATCGTGGAGCCAGCCTTTATGAGTTTTCCCTGCCACATCAAAGGGCAGTTTGCCTCTACCGCTTCACTCTAAACCATAGAAATTGTTGCTAATTTTGTTCACACATGAAGATGACCAAACTTCCAACCTGAGCAGATTGTTGTGGTGTGCTTGGCTACGTAAAAAGAAATATGGCTGGGTATCAGTTGTGGCCGTTTTCCTTTCAAGCAGTGACTTAAGAGGGGCCCAGCCGCTATTCTGGGATAAACATGGCGCCACATCCAACTAGTTCACTGGTTAGACTTATCCCAAGATGGCAGCTATGGCCAGCCAAATGTGAAACCAAATTTGTATTGACAGCTTTTTTGACAGCCGCAAAAGTTGTGCGTTTTGTCTCTGCTTTCCTTCGTCAGTGCTGTTCTGCTTTTCCAGATGTTTCCCGTGTTGTATTCACCCTTGCATGTGATACACCAGAGAGTCAGTTGACAGTTTCCAACCAGTGCCAGTGCTAATCCCTTCAGACAGTTCACCCCGTGTTAGTGGCATAAAATGGCACCAAAAGAGCCCTCCACACTTTGTGATTTTGCAGTCAGTTGATAGTAAGGGAAGAGATTGAAGTTTGCTGGCTTGTGTGCGCTGTCAGCTGTGTTGTGTCAGTCCCCATTCCCGTGTGTTGTGTTGGTCTGCATTCTAAAGCTCACTGTATTTGCCCTGTCACGTACCTCATCTTGTTAAGCCGCAAGCATCAATATATGCCTTCATTTACCTTCAATAGAACAGCCTACTTTTCTCCCATTCCCAAAAGCAAGCATGATCCATTTTAAAATGTTCTTTTGACCCCAAACAAATTTTACCATTAGAATTAATCTATTATTTGCCCCGTTTCAAGTCTAAGGCTGTGTGCAGATATATGTGCAAGTTCCCCACACGCAATCTGCAAAACAAAATCTGAAAGTAAGAAATATGAATGAGTGTGCCCTTTGCACACAGAAGGTGCCGTAATCCTATCCACTTATTTCCTACATACAGAACTTGTGAATCTAAAGTGCACACAACTGACAATTCATCTCTGTGTTTAAGACAACAAATAGAATAAAGCACTTGTTTGCTGCAAACTTACATCAGCCATTTGCTTAAGTAATAATAAGATGGCGTTAAGTACATTTGAACTCTGCAGCTTTCCCCTCTCCTTGGGACCCAGTGTTGTCGCCATTTTCCTTTTCCAAGCAATGACATAGCAGCGGCCCAGCCGCCATGTTGGGATAAACATGGTGTCGCATCCAACTAGTTCACGACTTGGATTTATCCCAAGATGGCGGATATGATGACAACTGGTCCCCAGCCATAGGCTGCACGTTTGGGTGGAAGTCTTTATCAATATGTTGACTGTTGTTGAATGTTACAAGCATCGGTGGTTAATAGATGTGATGACTGTTGGAAACTGTACCCTACCTGTTATAAACTCTGCACCCCGACTGTTATGTACTCTGTCCTTTACCTGTTTTTAAACCGTGTACCCTAGCTGTTAACTGTGGTAGTTGTTGAAGTCTGTACCAGTGAACCTATACCTGTACCTAGTTATTGTTAGTCAGACCTGGTGTCACTGTGTGGGAGGGGGGAAGTCTGTACCAGTGAACCTATACCTGTACCTAGTTATTGTCAGACCTGGTGTCACTGTGTGGGAGGGGGGAAGTCTGTACCAGTGAACCTATACCTGTACCTAGTTATTGTTAGTCAGACCTGGTGTCACTGTGTGGGAGGGGGGAAGTCTGTACCAGTGAACCTATACCTGTACCTAGTTATTGTTAGTCAGACCTGGTGTCACTGTGTGGGAGGGGATAAGTCTGTACCAGTGAACCTATACCTGTACCTAGTTATTGTTAGTCAGACCTGGTGTCACTGTGTGGGAGGGGGGAAGTCTGTACCAGTGAACCTATACCTGTACCTAGTTATTGTCAGACCTGGTGTCACTGTGTGGGAGGGGGGAAGTCTGTACCAGTGAACCTATACCTGTACCTAGTTATTGTCAGACCTGGTGTCACTGTGTGGGAGGGGGGAAGTCTGTACCAGTGAACCTATACCTGTACCTAGTTATTGTTAGTCAGACCTGGTGTCACTGTGTGGGAGTGGGGGAAGTCTGTACCAGTGAACCTATACCTGTACCTAGTTATTGTCAGACCTGGTGTCACTGTGTGGGAGGGGATAAGTCTGTACCAGTGAACCTATACCTGTACCTAGTTATTGTTAGTCAGACCTGGTGTCACTGTGTGGGAGGGGGGAAGTCTGTACCAGTGAACCTATACCTGTACCTAGTTATTGTCAGACCTGGTGTCACTGTGTGGGAGGGGGGAAGTCTGTACCAGTGAACCTATACCTGTACCTAGTTATTGTCAGACCTGGTGTCACTGTGTGGGAGGGGGGAAGTCTGTACCAGTGAACCTATACCTGTACCTAGTTATTGTTAGTCAGACCTGGTGTCACTGTGTGGGAGTGGGGGAAGTCTGTACCAGTGAACCTATACCTGTACCTAGTTATTGTCAGACCTGGTGTCACTGTGTGGGAGGGGATAAGTCTGTACCAGTGAACCTATACCTGTACCTAGTTATTGTTAGTCAGACCTGGTGTCACTGTGTGGGAGGGGGGGAAGTCTGTACCAGTGAACCTATACCTGTACCTAGTTATTGTCAGACCTGGTGTCACTGTGTGGGAGGGGGGAAGTCTGTACCAGTGAACCTATACCTGTACCTAGTTATTGTCAGACCTGGTGTCACTGTGTGGGAGGGGGGAAGTCTGTACCAGTGAACCTATACCTGTACCTAGTTATTGTTAGACCTGGTGTCACTGTGTGGGAGGGGGGAAGTCTGTACCAGTGAACCTATACCTGTACCTAGTTATTGTCAGACCTGGTGTCACTGTGTGGGAGGGGATAAGTCTGTACCAGTGAACCTATACCTGTACCTAGTTATTGTCAGACCTGGTGTCACTGTGTGGGAGGGGGGAAGTCTGTACCAGTGAACCTATACCTGTACCTAGTTATTGTCAGACCTGGTGTCACTGTGTGGGAGTGGGGGAAGTCTGTACCAGTGAACCTATACCTGTACCTAGTTATTGTTAGTCAGACCTGGTGTCACTGTGTGGGAGGGGGGAAGTCTGTACCAGTGAACCTATACCTGTACCTAGTTATTGTCAGACCTGGTGTCACTGTGTGGGAGTGGGGGAAGTCTGTACCAGTGAACCTATACCTGTACCTAGTTATTGTTAGACCTGGTGTCACTGTGTGGGAGGGGATAAGTCTGTACCAGTGAACCTATACCTGTACCTAGTTATTGTTAGTTAGACCTGGTGTCACTGTGTGGGAGTGGGGGAAGTCTGTACCAGTGAACCTATACCTGTACCTAGTTATTGTCAGACCTGGTGTCACTGTGTGGGAGGGGGGGAAGTCTGTACCAGTGAACCTATACCTGTACCTAGTTATTGTTAGTCAGACCTGGTGTCACTGTGTGGGAGTGGGGGAAGTCTGTACCAGTGAACCTATACCTGTACCTAGTTATTGTCAGACCTGGTGTCACTGTGTGGGAGTGGGGGAAGTCTGTACCAGTGAACCTATACCTGTACCTAGTTATTGTTAGTCAGACCTGGTGTCACTGTGTGGGAGGGGGGAAGTCTGTACCAGTGAACCTATACCTGTACCTAGTTATTGTTAGTCAGACCTGGTGTCACTGTGTGGGAGTGGGGGAAGTCTGTTGCAGTTCATTCCTGCCCCTCCACTGCCCAGTGCTCACAGACTATTTTTGTCCGTCTCTTCTGTTCTTGTTCTTGTTTGTTTTCTTTCCTATTTTCAATTTCATAACATGGCATTTTGAAATAGGGTTCATATTTGTCTACTCCCCGTCTATTACTGTATTAGTCACTAATACTGTCTTAAAATTGGAACCTTTCTTTCTACATTCCGTTCATCAGATCATTAGCTGTATTGAAGCCACACGCTGCTGTGTGGTCCAGTGTGTACCTAGTACTTAACCCCCTCCCTGCCCGCTCCAGTGTCTACTACCTGGTGTGTCATGTCATTGATGACGTCGTAACTTTTGATGTCAGTCCTGGAATGATGGCTTTTGGTTTAGACGAATCAGGAAAGATCCGTAGACCATTTTCTCAGATTGAGTCTAACAGGTCTCTTTTAAATTTTATAAGAAAATCAGTAATTTGTCTGTTTTCTTCTGGCAGTGAAGGGGTTAATAGATAGTTGATTGCTATATCTCTGCAATGGTAGATGGTGGTTAAGACTGGTAAAATAGGTAGTTGATTGCTATATCTCTGCAATGGTAGATGGTGGTTAAGACTGGTAAAATAGGTAGTTGATTGCTATATCTCTGCAATGGTAGATGGTGGTTAAGACTGGTAAAATAGGTAGTTCATTGCTATATCTCTGCAATGGTAGATGGTGGTTAAGACTGGTAAAATAGGTAGTTCATTGCTATATCTCTGCAATGGTAGATGGTGGTTAAGACTGGTAAAATAGGTAGTTCATTGCTATATCTCTGCAATGGTAGATGGTGGTTAAGACTGGTAAAATAGGTAGTTCATTGCTATATCTCTGCAATGGTAGATGGTGGTTAAGACTGGTAAAATAGGTAGTTCATTGCTATATCTCTGCAATGGTAGATGGTGGTTAAGACTGGTAAAATAGGTAGTTCATTGCTATATCTCTGCAATGGTAGATGGTGGTTAAGACTGGTAAAATAGGTAGTTAATGGCTATATCTCTGCAATGGTAGATGGTTGTTAAGACTGGTAAAATAGGTAATTAATTGCTGTATCTCTGCAATGGTAGATGGTGGTTAAGACTGGTAAAATAGGTAATTAATTGCTATATCTCTGCAATGGTAGATGGTGGTTAAGACTGGTAAAATAGGTAGTTAATTGCTATATCTCTGCAATGGTAGATGGTGGTTAAGACTGGTAAAATAGTTGTTGCCACATGTATACATTTTACCAGTCTGTTCAACATTTATTACCTAAGACAATTGCTGTAGTAAAACATAACTACATCCTAGTTTTTCTTCTTCTTTGATGGTGACCAACTTTAAAAATAAATAAATTGTACACTGAAGTTATTTGTTCACTTTATAAACGTGGTTATAGGAAGGGGGGGGGGGGGGGGGGGGGGGGGGGGCAGAGGATAATTTATATCATTTATTTAAAAGTAAACAACTTGTTAAGATCATTTCATTTTCAAGGTATGCCTAGGGGTTGCATGGAAACTGGATAAAGAGACGGGGGGAGATATTGACATAAACTGAACAGAGTAGGTTGGGTGAGCTGCAATAATGACTTCATGTGGCTCTGGAAAGAAGGGAAACCTATTCCATGCAGGAGAGTGTTTAGAGTACTGTGTTTCTGGAATTGTTAATGGTTTGGGTGATGAGATTGTTATTGTTATTGTGGGGTTGTTAGAAGTGATACAGAGCTGTTGTTACAGTTTCGATATTGTTTGTTTTCCAAATGTTTCCTTTGTTTAGAAGTGCTCATGTTGTTTCTCAGCTTGTTGCCTTGCATCCTGATCTATTTATCTCCACAATATTGTTCAATGTGTGCACCATTAGTACAAACAACTCTTGCGTGTTTTGTGCGTGTGTGTGCGTGTGCGTGCGTGCGCATGTGTGAGAAAGGGGTGGTGGTTGTGAGAAGAGGAAACAAGGAGAGCTGTAATTGAAAATGAATACTAAGTTTGGATGATTATTGAATCAATTGTGTGTTGGAGGGTGGGGGGTGAGTGGGTGCATGTATGACAAAGCAAGTGTGGGGGGTGGGGGTGGGGGTATATGAGTTGGAGGGTGTGAAAGGAAGAGAGAGAAATAAATTTGGATGGTAGTTGAATTGTTAAAATGCCAACTGTGCGCACATGCATGTGTGAATAGTTGGCATTGATGTGTATGCCCCTTTTGGTTTCCTTTGAAAGACTTCACTTGGAGTTTCTTGCCATCCTGCCTCGTATAATACATTATTTGCATCACTGACCATGCGATTGTTTTGAAATATGTTTTTTTTTTTTTTTTTAATTAACTGACAAATGCACACACTGGTTGATTTGTTTAAAAGTTTGTTTAGAATTGCGTTTTAGATCTGTGTTTGATTGATCTGGTCTTTATTATGAAGCATTACAGATTCACAACACTTTCTTTGGTATCCCATTTGCTGTCATTACTTAGGACTATTTGGCAGATTGCATTTGGTGAACACCGCACTGACACTACTGGTAGTTTCCACACCCTACCCCATGCACTGTATTTCTATTGAAGCGTTTCTGGATAGTTTCTAGCACCTTAGTGTGCTACAAAATGAAGGAGGGAGAATTCTACCAAGTCTTTCTTTTCTTTTTTTTTGTTTGTGTTCTGCTTTCATGGGCATTTTTTGTGTGTGTGCGATGAATTGAAATGAGCACAACATGAGCATGGGATAATCGAGTACGAATTGGTCATTTTGTTTGTGTACCAGCATTTTACGCCAAATAATGAAGAGTAGTAGAGAAGCATTTTAGTTTAAGCTTAGCGATGGTTAGAGAAGCATTTGATCTTTTTTTTTTAAAGAGAGAATATAATCGCCTTATAGTCTGAAAAACACGGTAGTTTCAGCAGTGGCTTACTATTTCCTATCAGAATAATATTCAAGCACTATTAGCGTTCTTGTATTTGTGAGCATCTACATCCATGTAGTTGTTCCTTTGAGGGGTTCGTTGTCTGGGCAGCGTGCCTTGTGCAGACACCCGTGTGGAAAGAAAACCTTTTACAGTTTACTCCAGTGTTACTGTTTTCAGCAGTGTGTTCAGATTTGTCTACATGTATGTACATATGACTATGAGCTTTAGACAGTACATTGTTGACGCATTATCACAGCACCAGGTCATGTGTGTATACTGAAGTGGTTTGAGGTTTGCCTGTTTGCCAACAAAACTGCATTGATTGTAACAATGTTAAGATCTGACCAAACTGCACACAGTAAACACACTTGTTTCTGTTTTGTTTTTTAAAATATGTCCAACTTTTGGCTTATTACCTGACAGTTTTGCATGAAGCTGAACTACACCAGCAATATCGATTTTTGAATTTTATGGTTTACCAAATGTTATTTCCTTGATAGAAACAAAAGTGTTTCAATGTTCAGTTTTCTACATAGTATTTTCAATGAATTGATTTTGTCAAAACTGTTGACCTGTTAGGTATAATGTTATGAGCCGACCAACACAGTGGGTTGTTAATGAGTAGTGTGGTGCATAGTCATGTACTAGTGGAGAAGTTTATTCAGGCTGTCGTCAGACATGTTGTCTTTTAATTTTGTAAAACCTTATTTTTTGGTTTATAGAGAATAAAAAAGGAGAAAATTTAGCCAACCTTGAAGGCGAATTAGGTGCCTTGCTACCAAAGATCTGGGAATTAAACTTGAAGAGAAAGTAAAACCCACGAGAGAAATGTTGGCTTTTCAACCAATTTAGCACGTCTTTTCTGATTTCCTTTTGTACAGATCTACAATCTAGTTGGTTTGCATTCACCATAGGTAGCCATGCATATCAGTTGTGTGTCTCTAGATGAAGTGTTGACTTTTTTTGTTAACCTGCTTCAAATTCAGTGCTTGGTCATCAGATTAACCCCTTCCCTGCCTGGCCCCATGTCTACTATTAGGGCTGTGTGATGTCATTGATGATGTCATAACTTTGGATGTCATAGCCCTGGAATGATGTTTTTTGGTTTAGACAAGTCGGAAAAGATCTCTTGACCATTTCTTAACCCGTCTCGTGTTCATTTTATTTTCAGTAAAGAAGCTGAAGATATTTTCTCAAATGTTCTCCGGCAGTGAAGGGGTTAATAATTTGCTTGTAAAAGAGTTTTCCTGCCCCATTAACATTAGAAGCATCATTTGTAACATCGCCAATGAAACGTTGCTTGGGATCACCAACCCATAATTGATTTCCAATGGTTTTATTGGATTATTTATATTAATTGCATGTTTATTCCTTTATATTATTTTCCTTGGAATAACTTTTCAAATGCAGATTTTTACCTTTTTTGTTCACCTATGACCCCATCATGTAATGCTCTCTTTATTGTAGACTTGTACCAATAGTTTGGGAACAAAACCTAGAAATAATAAAGAAAAAAAAAAGGGGGGGGGGGGGGCAGAATGGAAGGGTGCCGGTAATTGTGAATGAAAAGTGCTTTTTTTTTTTTGTAACTGGCAGTGGGGGGGGGGGGGGGGGGGGGGGGGTAGCAGGTACTAGAAATGAAAGTTATAGACAAAGGTGGGGGTGATGGGGTGGGTGGTCCAGTAGAGTGAATTATTAAGTTTGTAGAGCAGGAGATTGACAAGAGGTGTATGTGGAGGGGTTTTAGCATGTTGTGAGAGAGGGAATTGAAGAGTAAAATATAAGAATTTTTCTTTTTTGTTTATTGAAAAAAATGGGGAGGGGCGTTAAGAGTAGAAAAAAAGGTAGTTTAATTAATAAGCTGTTTGAGAGTTGAAAGGTAGGTTTAAAAACAGAGGGACAGTGGGGGTGTATTGGAGTTGAGAGGAAAGGGTAGAGTTGGGAAGGGGAGCAGGTGTGTGGGTGTGAGTAGTAGGAGTGATCTGTCACACACAGTTAACAGTTTAGACATATGCAATAATTTGAAGATTGCTGTCTGTGATTTTTGAGTTAAACTGAGGCTGGAACAGAAATTGGATGCATCTGATGACTTGACGTGAAATGTGTGCGTTTTCTAGATCGAGATTTGTTGGCAATAAAAAATTTCAGTCAGATTTGGGTTGTGTTAAAGTTCAATGGAGAAATTGTGTGTGTGTGTGTGTGTGTGCGTGTGCGTGTGTGTGTATATGTGTGTGTGTGTGTGTGTGTGTGTGCATGGGTGTGAGCAGAACATTTCAGCTGTTTTTATTTCAGTTTAAACATCGGTTTTTTCCCTCTATTTAATTATTCAAGAAGGGCAATGATCATGTAATTTTTTTATCAACACTGACTCATTATTCATCTTTCATTCAGTAAGCCATAGCAACTGAGTTGCACGGACTGACCACATACACCAACACACGTTAGAGGATACACATACAAATACACTCGCACACAACATATGCACACAGACACACACACATGCATACACACACACACATGCGTGCACACATAACCCACAAAACCAAAACACACACAAGCACACGTGTATGTACACATGCATGCTCACACACATACACAACACACACACACACCACAAAACACAGCACAAACCTCTTATTCAATCTTCCCTCACGTGCACACAACGATAGACAACTGATCATATATTTAGGGTGCAGCGGGAAAAAGATGGGTTTTAAGAGAGGTTTTGAATGAAGAGACTGAGGAAAAAGAACGTTGGCCAGCAGATTTGAGATGGATGGAGGGAAGGGAGAGGAGACGAGAATCAGAAGACGAACACAGTTGGCGAGCTGGGACATAGAGATGAAGATTAGAAAGATATAAGGGAGCTTGATCAAAACAGTTGTATGTTCTGGTGCACCCAGGTTCAACTCCAGCTAAAGGCACTTTCAAGTTCTGGAAACTAATTTGGTCCATGGTCTACAGATTAATGATTTTTACTGTTACTGAGTTCAACACTTGCTTGAAGATTACAAAGGACAGGAACTGAAATTTAGAAAGGATTATAAACATTATAAAACTGATTTTTCAGATAATGAAATCAACTGCAATCTCCCGAGTCAGAGTTCTCTGCATCTGCCTAGACTTACTTTAGTCCTTCTTTCGTTCTCTCAAATTGTTTATGGTTTTTGTCGTTACATGATGGCAAACTTAGCCCAACTACATGTAAATTGTCCAATAGGACTTGAAGGCAGCTGGTTTGGGGGAAAGTCAACTAATCCCCTAACTACTGACATTGGGGTGCATAAGCATTGCTTCAAGGACTTCCATACCCAGCGACAGCTCAAGATTCTCCCTCCAATTGTATCTATTAGCATGACAGATGGATGTTTCCCAGTGGTTTGGACAAAAGGTGTACACTTACTTTCAAAAGGTTATTTCATCTTGGAGATCGGCGTTCGCGAAGGTTAAAAACATCCAATTATTTCACTAGAATGATGGAAACTGACATGTATGGTTATTTTCTTTGTTTTGCCTTAACTTTAATACATTTTTGGATAACCCCCAAATGTTTTCACAATAAAGTGATTTTCCCAATATGTTCTTTAGCACGTATTGGACACCATAAATCTAAAACAACGGCTTAGATATTTAAAGAAATGCTTGATACTGTGTTCCTGGGTTAAGAACAGTAATGCTCAGACACTTGAATCTAAAAATGTCGGCACACATGAGTTAAATTCGATGTTTATGATTTTGCCCTTATTAACAGGAATTGTTCGGAAATAATTAAGGGGAGTAATTTAATGGTGTGTGTGAGTGATCTTGCCTAATTCAATCGGTCAAACAGGGGAAGTTACTCTACCATCAGGTACATCCGCAGCTCTCGCCTCGTGTGTTTGAGTAGACTTACTGTGCATCATTCTAAAAGTGATGTTATTTATATTTTTACGTCACATTGTGCAAGTTCTATCAGTTTGTGGATACTGGCCACCCCTCATTTTTCTAAAATAAATGTTTGCAAGTAGCTGACTTGCATCCTGCGGTTTCAAGCTTCGACGCCATGCCGCCATGGTTGCTATGGTTTTGACCGAGTAAGTCGAGGTAATCAACTCTAATTTTCACAAAGTGCTCTCCCCTAGTTTTTTCTCTCCGAAAATCGTCTGTTAAGGAAATGTTTCAGGAAGAGGAGGGGACATCGATCATCATTCAAGACACTCTAAACAGAAAACAATTTCACATACAGTATTCATGCTTCAGTTCGTAAAGGTAATGACGAATTTGAAGGTGCCCATCAAAGCACAACAAAATAAAATTGGGGAAATATTTTATTAAACAATGAAAGCATTATGTAATGAGAATTTAAAAAAACAATCGTACGCTGGCATTAAAAGTGTCTAAAAATGTCAACCAAAAATTACTGGCAAGACAGTCACTCCAATATTATTAAGCTCCACACACACATTTTAAATTGTTAACCACACACGTTTTCATTAATCACAAAACAAAGACTGTGGCCCAAGCAAAACATGGATTAAATGGAATGGTAGAATCAAAACAGGAAAAACCTATTGCCTTCAATGATGGCTTAAAGGCAGAAGGCAAATAACAGGTAAATTTATTATAAATAAAGCATCAGCCCTCCACTTCATGTCAGAATCACAGATTGATGGTAAAACTATTGTAATCAATCATCCAGAAAACTCTATTCTGACAAAATAACGCAGTTCACCATGCATAGTTGTGCAAATTGGGATGCCCCCAATAACATCACATTCATTGCTTTATCATTTGTTTTCTTTTCCCAAAACAATTGACACATCCAAAACATTTCTGATTTTTGTATGCAGGTATACAAAAATCCTCTTCCAGTTAAAGTTTACACAAAAAGTTAACCTTTTCTAAAAATAGATTTTGAGTTTTGAAAACATTGCACCCAAAATATTTTTTTAGGGGTGGGGCAAGAGGTGTGTGTGTGTGTGTGGGGGGGGGGGGGGGGGGGGAGTTCTCTAATTTTAGATGAACAAAAAACTTGAGAGAGTATCAAGCATTTCATTTTAGATGAACAAAAACTCTCTCTCTCCCCCCCCCCCCCCCCCCCCACCACACACACTCTTCTTTCTGACCTTTTAATGCCATTTAAGAAATTTAGAATTAAACATCCCCCAAGTATTCATGTCTGACTTCCCTAACATTTCGTCTAGTTTAAAAATGCTGTCAGTCAAACATAACACACAAATGTTTACCTTTTGTATTTGGTTACTGGAAAACAAACCAAACATCTGCATAACTTACAATATAAGAAAGACAAACATTGGTTTTCTATTACCCAGTAGTCATTTTAAATTATTGGAACTAAATAAATCAAAATACATTTTTTAACCAGAAAAACCCCTGCCTTTTCATGTTAATTTGTGTACATCTTTCCACTAAACTGGGGCACTTAGAGCTTCAAGTATAAGCGCTCTATAAATTGTGTTGCTAAATGAATAAGGTGACAGTTTTACATTACCATATGAAACCAGGCGTTTCTCCACTAACAATAAGGCACCTATTAACTACGAACAACATTACCACATAATCACAAACAACTACAAAGATGATCAACAAAAAAGAGGAAGGTCTAAACGTTCAAACATGTGCATATTATACAATTGTACATTCTACAGAGCATCTGGTAGTTAGTTTGTTATAGTCCCGTCAACAGCTATGGTTATCTCAGGACTGTCACTGCGTAAAGTTGGACCACGTATAACAAAACACACATCAATGATTCTGAACAACGTCCAAAAACCTGGAAAAACAACAACAAAACAGTAAATTCACGACATGGCATCTTCATCATTGTACCCTATAGCTAATAATTTCACACAGTGCTGGAAACGTTGAGCCACTCTACTGTACTTATCGGATCCAGGTTATAACAAAAACAGTAAAAAAGGATAACAAACACATCCTAGTAAAAAATATATATATATATAATATATACAAAAGAGCCTATAGGCAAATATGCACTGCAGAATGGGCAACATGTGCCCACTCAAGTGCGTAAGGTCTCGCGCGTGAAAGCCAGTGAACATAAAAAAACTGGCATGTCATAAATTGTAAATGAGGATGGAGAGAATGAAAAATGGGGATGAAAGGCTACTCTATGTGGTAACAAACCTTATGATCTCAAAACAAAACAGTGATGTACAACAGTGTATGCTAATGTGGTAACAAACCTTATGATCTCAAAACAAAACAGTGATGTACAACAGTGTATGCTAATGTGGTAACAAACCTTATGATCTCAAAACAAAACAGTGATGTACAACAGTGTATGCTAATGTGGTAACAAACCTTATGATCTCAAAACAAAACAGTGATGTACAACAGTGTATGCTAATGTGGTAACAAACCTTATGATCTCAAAACAAAACAGTGATGTACAACAGTGTATGCTAATGTGGTAACAAACCTTATGATCTCAAAACAAAACAGTGATGTACAACAGTGTATGCTAATGTGGTAACAAACCTTATGATCTCAAAACAAAACAGTGATGTACAACAGTGTATGCTAAAACCAACTGAAAATAAGGGAAAAGCTCTACATTCTAGAGTCTTCTTCTAGCTTACAGCAAAGTAGCAGTTTCAGCTACGAGAAGCTTAAAGAAATACTTTGCAGTTTGTACATTTTACTTCACTCAGAGTAAACAGCAACAAATCAGGAGATCCTACAGAAACGATAACATTACAAAATTCTACGTCCTTTTTTTATGTCTATATCTAAAATACGGACATTAAAACAAAATGTGGACATTCAAAATACCCAAGAGATCTGCCAACCACACGGGTTGCACTGTAATTACTGAAGAAAAAGCAAAATAAAATAAAACAAAAAATGATTGTAGACATTATGGGGAAGATGTGGAAAATATTATGTACAAAAAATAAAAACATAAACTAGTGAATAGAAGATAAAACCTGCAACAGTGTTGATTCATGTGGTTTAAGGTCAGAACGAACAGTGATCACCACAAGCCGCAAGCAGCCTATAAAACGGATGTGACATCTACACCAGCTTCATTGCCATCGAATCGCGGCTACATGAATGAGTTGTTTTATTCTTTTTCACTGCCTTCATCCAGGTTTTCTTTGCTCAAAACCAAGCCTAAAATATAATATAGACACACAACAGCGCATGACGCATGAACACGCCCTTTAAAGACCCACAGAGCCGGCTGGATTAAGTCCCTTGTTTTTTTCTGGGTCGATGTGGTCCACATTTAGACTTACCTCGTATACGATCGAGGCTGCTCTTTAAAGTGATGCCTCGTTTTCAATGTGTATGGGAGCAACACTTGGTCAAAATAAGATTTTTTACCAGCTATAAGAAGGAAAATGCATGAAATACGTGATTTTGACAGCCGGCTCTGTAGTTCTTTAATAAACAGGCTGCACATGCAAGTCCCAGAGCAAATACAAGTTAGGTTTAATGGTCCCATAGCTATCAATGCCAAGATGAGAGTGAATTAGTCATTGCTTGTGCCCGCTACATGGCAACTAATATCGTACGACTGTACGATACGATTCGATCACATGATCTTGAAGCGCGAATCAATGTTGTTCTTGGAGACCATGTGATCGTACAGTGGTACGATATTAGCTGACGTGTAGCAGGCCCTTAAAGGCATGGCCGGACTATAAAAGAGGGGAGGTGCTGAGCGCGCGCGCCATTTGAATCACAGCTGGCGAGAGAGACTTTCTTTGTTCTCTGTTGTGCGAGCCACCGCGAGGCAGAGCTTTTGTGGCGAGAACGACCCGATCCCTGAGATGGGTTGTTTTCCCTTTAAGGCTCAGTGCTGGAATGCAGAGTGATCCCTGTGCTTACACCGCTTACACCCCCCACCACCACCGTCTGCTGCCCAGTCAACTCTTCTAGCGCCATGCGTCTTTTTCATGTTCTTGATTGTCCGTTGCAATCGACAAAAACTGGAAGCCTTTCTTTTAAATCCAGTTTGGTGAAATTGACGAACAAGTTAAAGTCACACCGGGGTTATATAAATGGAGCAGCAGTTGTTTTAGCTCATTTCTCTCATCGCTAGGGCTAGGGTCAGGGTTAGACCAGTGCCTCTTCCTTCCTTTTCTAGCCGAAGGCAGGCGTTCAGCCGATCCAAAAGTATCAGTTGTTATGCCTTTAAGAGTGCACAAGGACTAAGGGAAATGACACATTTTCGATGGTGAAATTGCTCTCAAATCCGAAAGACAAAAATTCCAAAAATCACTATCAATGATATTCAAGTAAAGACTGGCAATGACTGTTAAAATATCCGTAATATCACAGCAATAACATACAGCATTCTTCCTTATGTAACAAATACAGCAGTCTTCCTTATGTAACAAATACAGCATTCTTCCTTATGTAACAAATACAGCATTCTTCCTTATGTAACAAATACAGCAGTCTTTTCCCATTTTCAAAACTTGTTCAGCTTTGTTGAAGACAGCGCTTCTTCTTACTTCAGCATGCATCTTATTACGACCAAATACAAAGCACTTGTAAAGCCAAATCTTTCAGTATAATAACCCCCCCCCCCCCTCCTCCTTTTCCCCCTCCTTTTTCCTTCTCCCTTGCCCTCTCCTCCCCCGTCCCCTCCCACATTGCCCTCCCTACCCATCCTTGTGCCCCTTCACTTCCTACTACTCTCCCGTAACAAACCAAAGCGCAGAAGCTTCAAGTTAACTCTTCAAGCGGTATGGGGTTTTTTGACGTTCTTGGTGGTCCGTTGCATCTCAACCGACAAGAGGGGGGGGGTAACTGTTGTTTTCGAGAGTGCATGCATTGCTTTAACAGAAACATCACTGACACAAGCTCTGACAGTAGACAAACACATGGCAGGGTGCTTGGCAGTGAATGTCTGCATTTGGTGGGAGTGAAGAGTGATGTGCTGGGTGAATGAATGTATTCACCCGTGGTGCTAGAAGAGCTAAACTTCAGTCCTCACTACGTTGAAGTTGGATGATCAAACGAAGAACAGCAGAGTGCAGCAAAATCGATATCTTCAAACCACCAGAGACAGATTGGTGTGGGCCAAATGAAGTTGGATGATCAAACGAAGAACAGCAGAGTGCAGCACAATCCATATCTTCAAACCACCAGAGACAGATTGGTGTGGGCCAAATGAAGTTGGATGATCAAACGAAGAACAGCAGAGTGCAGCACAATCCATATCTTCACCACCAGAGACAGATTGGTGTGGGCCAAATGAAGTTGGATGATCAAATGAAGAACAGCAGAGTGCAGCACAATCCATATCTTCACCACCAGAGACAGATTGGTCAGAAGGTAACCCTTTCCACCGTTAAAGCCAACATGCAAGAAAATACAAATTTAAAATAATAAAATGCCAGTCAAATGATATGAATAATCGAAAAGTTAACACAAACATGGAACAATGGTTAATGTTACTTTGAGGCCAACCACACTGGCTTGAGGAAGACTTTCACATTGTAAAGCATTCACATTGTAAAACATTGTTACTGTCTCCACTTTCACCAAACAGCTATTTATCTTCTTGAACTACCTGGTTATTGTAATAATAATAATAATATTAATAATGCGTATTTTTATAGCGCCTATTCTCAGCAAGGGCTCTAAGCGCTTTACAAAACATATTTACATTCATTAAAAAGAAAACATTACACAATAAATATTAAACAAGAAAACAAACAACCAAAGAAGTAGCCACACCCACACCACACACTGTCAGGACACACACGATTGCACACAGACAGACACGCACATACACACAGACACACGCGCACACCCACCCACCCAGACGCATGAATACACACACACACACATGCGCACACGCACGGACTAAAACAAACTTAGAGCGCACGCATCCACGTACAAGAAGTAGTAGAAACTCTGAACCTAACTTTTTAAATATGATTTAAGGATCACTTTTTTTTTAACAGAATGGTCCCTGGAGTTGATGTGGGCCAAATGATCATGATGGATCCAGGATCATTCAGCCACCATTATTACAAAACTCACACACACACAGATACACACGCGCCTATGCTTGTACACTATGCTATGTGTGTGCATGCGTGCGTGCTTGCATGCGTGCACACACACACAGAGCCGTATGATGTTAACTGTGAGACGTTGGAGTGTGATCCAGCATGGGCAAAATTTCTGTCCTTTGAAAGCCCTTACAATTATGACTATCCACTCTGTTGAAAAGAAGTTTTATAAATGGGCCTGCAATCCCCATTTGTCAGTGTTCACTATCATAATGAAAGCCAGGTTACTATGCGCAAGACACCGCTTCAATGTGAATGGATTTACAACTGTTTGTTTTCTTCTCCCAAACTCATGCTGCGTGGTCCTGAATGTTCAGTCACCTTGATATAAACAGAATTTGAACATAAGGGTACATACACATGCATGCGGAGATTCCGTGCGGAAATAAGTAAAAGAAAGAAGGGTAAAAATGTACGGATTAGGGGAAATACGGACACGTGCGCAAATCTTTTCCCTTCTTTCTTTTACTTATTTACGGATTGCGCAGGCGCAGTGGTCTCAGTCAGGGAAAAAGTTTGACCCCCTTTATTCTTGACCAAGCTTAGCTCAAAGAGAGACGATGGATAGGTACATAAAATATGGCATGCAAAACGTGCATGCCCACAAATTCCTTGTGTTTTACACAATATTTTAAAGCTTTTAAGCATTTAAAAACAACACAGTTTAAGAACATTTTCACACAAATTTCAGAAATGTACCTAGCTAAGCTTGGTCAGGAATAAAGGGGGGAAGGCTGTGTATGTGTATGTGTAAGCGGATATTCCATGCGGAAACCCGTGCACAATCCATAAATCCAAAGGGAAAAGATGTGCGCACGTCACACGTGTCCGAATTTCCCCTATATGTGTAAACTTTTATCCTTCTTTCTTCCACTTATTTAGGGTTTTCCGTATGGAACTTATGTGTCTAATGCGAACCCGGCCTAAAACAACAAACAAGCTTCAATATACACACCTTGGAGCAAGAAGGCGTGAACATGATGTTGTTGTAAGATCACTGCACTATTCCTCAAGGACACTTTTTCATCAAAATACACAAAGCGCTTATTGGTCTTGCATTAACTTTGATTAAGGTTGCTCCAATTACGTCACTCATTCACCATTGTCAATACCAGTGATCCACCTCAACAACAAAAATTAAGATGAATTTTGTGGGGGCACATCTTTTGTGTAGTGTTTTAATTTTTGTGTGTGCAAAATCCAATTAGGATTAATGTAAAAACAAAACAGACTTTCAATCTAAAAACGGTGCTTGCAATACCCCCACAAAAAGGCATCAATAAAGAAACAGCAAGATATATATGCCAAATTACCTATAAACAACCTCCCAACAGCCCCAAACAGAGCATTAGAAAACCCTCAAGACTATATGCAAACACTGACATTGCTAAAGCCTTTGCTCTTATAAAAGCCACCAGACCTAAACAAGCATCCTCCAGTCTAAAAAGCTACCACAATACATCACCAAATGGTATCAAAAGACATGTGTAAAACCAACAATTCATAAAGCTTTAATTATATTAATTTAAACCCAAACATAAAAAAAACCACCTTTCTGAAAACAACTAACATCCTAAAGCATTAAAGTAAAAAAAGCATCTGTATGAGCAAATATCATTCTAGAAGCATCAACAAGCGTGTGTAAGAACAAAACAATGAATGAAAATGTAAGTAAAGCCTCAAAAGTAATTTGAAAGAATAAAAGAACATTTAAAAATCTAGAAGCACAAACAACATTGCAAATAGCCAGTACATACATCATAAGAGCATGCGCACACAGACAGAAAGACACACACACACACACACACACAGAGAGCGAGCATTCATTCTTAATATGTTTTTTAAAAGAAAAAAAACATCAACAAATAAACAAAATGTTTCACACATAATGATTATGAATATGATACAGGACAAAGCATGAGCACCGTAATACTTCAAATAAATCCTGTTCAGAGACACACAAAGCGAGACAAGAAGCCAAGAGACTGGCAACATTTCATTCAGTTCACATCACCAACACACACACACACACACACACACAGACACACACACACTTAAAGCCTATATTCACATCACCAACACACACACACACACACACACACACACACACACTTAAAGCCTATATTCACATCACCAACACACACACACACACACACACACACACTTAAAGCCTATATTCACATCACCAACACACACACACACACACACACACTTAAAGCCTATATTCACATGCAGGAAAACATTCAAAAGATAAGCCACAAAGTTAAGCAACGTATGTCAATCAATATAAACTGCACCTGATTAGACCCCATTAATGTTTGCAAACCTGCTACCATACACCACATGTTTACATTCTCAAGGCAGCATTGTCAATTTAAAAAGATCCACAAGCCAATCTTATAACAGTAAGTTCATAACAGTGAAAAGCATTCATTGCCACATCATCACACAAGGCAGAAAAGAACAGGGTTGTGTCCTACGTTCAACTCAACAAGTAACAAATATGGCCCCAAAATTGAATGTCAAATTGCTAACATGCGTCCATCCTTTCTTTCCTAAATCTGGCCCCAAAAATTAAAGTAAAACCTGAATTGTTCTCCGTCTCTGTTTCACCGATTTGAATCATTCTTGAAAAAAACCAACCAAACAATTCTGAAGCTCAAAATTGAGTTCTCATTTGAATGTATAAATGAAAGAATGACATTAAATAAAAGACCATCAGCAGCAACAACAGTAATGCGCAACAACAGAAGATCATGCCGGTTCCCACTTCTATTCCAGGCCTTTTGCACGGTCCATGCTGTTTGCACCTTTTCAAATTGATCCATCCAGCTTCCCGCCATCTCTACCACAGGATAAAGCACAAAGAGCAGCACCAGTCAGCCAGACTAGCGACTAACAGCAACATCAATCTGCAAACACTACTCACTACTGACTGAAAAGAAAGAAGAAGAAAAGGACAAGTTTCTACATTCCCAAAGCGACATACTATGTCAACACGGATAAACAATATGCTAGCCATTTCTTTGACCTGTTGACTAATGTCCCCAACATCTCAATAACACGGATGGCAAGCACAACAATAATAACAACAGTCTTAACCAAATATTATTTCCCCCCCATAGATTTTATAAGCATTTTTGTTGTGTTCATATGAACATTTACTACATTAAAACTGTACATTCCACCATTATCATCGCAAGCAACAACAACAACATTATCAAGCATGAATATTTTAACAAATGTATGTAAATCATGCATAATCAAATAAACAAAGGTTTTTTTTAATCAATCTTACACTGATCAAAACTGTTAACACAAATCAATTCATGAATGGCTTGACATTAAATATATTTTACAAAAAACGAATGAAAAATTACTGACACTTCTTCATTAAGTGATTATCAATAACTGTTCAGTTTCGTCCGATTGCTTTTGATTGGGTTCTTTACCAAATACAGACTGTCTTGCTTTCTGTCAACAACTAAGAACAGACAGACAGAATCTATTCAGTTGATGCAAAATAAGTGTGAAGAATACTATTAATATATTGACTACCAGAAAAGTAAACACTACCGATGCAATATTGTTCTCTATGCTCAAATTTACAGCCAACAAGTATAAAAACCAGGCACTTTCTAGAGAAGTGGGCAGTCCTTTTTAGTTTACGAGTTTCCATGATTAGATTGTACTGCTTTTATGTTTTTGCTGTAAATGACTATCAAGGAATGGATTAACTTTTCTAAATTCGCAATTCAAATCAAACTTTTCAGCAGATTAAGAACAAAATCATGGGGCGTTTTTTTTGCTATGGGACTAATCAACATTTAAGTACACATTTAACATAGGCTGCAAGTCCAAAGGTGTTATTTCCCCCCTAAGCTGTACGCCTTCTTTACAGGCACCTTCTGCAGACACAATTCAACATATCTGCACACATTAACAAAGCATCTTGATGACTTGAGCACACAGAATTCCACAAAGAAAAACAAGCTGAAAGCACAACCTCAGCAAATTTCTTTGTAAAGACTTTCATTGAGAAGAGGAGGGGAGCATGAGAAGTGCATGCACCAGTAACTATCCCCTCTGCTGATCCGAAAGAGAATGAAGTTCTCTTGGTCACCACTCAAAACTTGTACATCCAAAAGAGGAGGGAGGCATCCTCATTTTTGGAGGAGGAAGAGGATGAGGAATTCATGTCCCAGTAGCCATCCCCTCCGCTGAGCACCATGACAGCGTTGTTGGTCGACGTCTTCCGCATGGTGTTGGCTCGGATGGTGGAGATGCGGGGCGAGGGGGGAGGATCGCCTGAAGATGCCTTTGATGATGTAGGCTTTGGAATGTTCACTTTGATTTTGGGCCTGGGCTTGGAGTCGGCTGACACGGCTGAACCGGACGAGGAGGGAGAGACAGAAGGCTGGGGCGAGGTCTTTGCGCTGTCAGTATTGACACCGGTCAGATTCATCGTCTCTGCCGACTTGCCTGGAACTTTGAGGTTGGTGTTCTCCAAAGTGCCAGAGTCGGAGCGTACGCTGAAACTGTCCCAGGATTCGGTGACATCATCATCGTCATCCTCGTCGTCGGTGACGTCGCCGACATCCAGGAGGTTCTCGTAGAGCATCTCCACCTCCAGAGCGTCGTCCTCCCCACGCAGGTCGAACATGGACTGGAAGCGACACAGCGACACGTTCTTGATGCGGTTGGCCAGCTCAGAGCGGAAGGACAGCGTGCGGCTCTGCTTGCGCCCCACGGGCTGATCCTGCAGCCTGCCGCTCCTTAAGCTGCTGCCCCGGCTGTCCTTGAACCGCTTCAACAACCTCCTCCCCGCCTGGGACTTCATGATGGGGTCCTTCATTCTGTCGGGGAATTCTGCCGACCGGGAGAGAAGACTCTCCCTGTTGCCTGCCACGCTTTGCCCCCCAGTTTCCTCGGGGAGTGAAGGGGTGTCGGGCTCTGTCCCCGAGGACAGCAGCTTCTCTTCGGCCACGCCCTGCAGCTCGATGGTGTGTCGCTTGCGGTTGCGCATGCTGGGGCGTGCGCGCAGGTGCGAGCGCAGGGAGCTGTTCTTGTGCAGCTCCAGAAGGCTGACGGAGCAGTACACGGGGATGATGAACCTGCACAGCGCACAACATGCAAGGGACCACATTTTACAGATCGTAAGGCGCGTCATGTCATAAGGCACATCCACCACGGGTTAACAAGAAGCAGACAAAAGTTTGGGTGCCATCAAAATTACCATATTTTTCGGACTACAAGGCATTACTTGTTTCCCCACTGCGCCTAATAATATGACTGATAACAAAGTAAGAACATGGAATAACAAAATCTGAGCTTGGTGCCTTATAGTCTGAAAAATAATGTACCTTCTCAAGCTGAATAGACACAGCACTACAAAACCTCAACTCAACTTCAATACTTCCTCGTACAAAAATCGTATAAATTTTGTTTCAGTCATGTCACACACATACACAAGAAACAACACAAATTAATAAACAAGAGCATATGAACTCATGCATTGAGAATACAAACGTGTACCCAACCCCACACCTATTTTCTCACAGACACTCCCCAACACAGGTGTGCATATCATACATAATGTATATATCACCGTGCGCAAAACATAGAGACATAAGTCGAAACACATCACTTCACACGAGGAATAAAAACTCAGTATTTCAGGTCAAATTACGTCATTTAGCGATGCCATATCAAATAGTAAAAAGCCAAGTGTCCGTGTGTGTGTCTGTCTGAAACTCAAAACGGGCCTTATAACTCCGCCGTTTTTTGACTGAATCGCTTCAAATTTGCTGTGAGCCCTGACGGGGCGATGGCAGACCTGCCTACTTGGAATTTTCCCAATCAGTAGCCCAGCCATCAATTTCAGTAGCATGGCAAATTTTTTCGTAGCATCCACAAACGACGGCAATCGATTTGTTCTCTTCCTGAGCCGAAATGCACTGCTTATGTTTCGCCGATTGAACGTGTTGACGGCAATCGTATCTACCACAGAGAAGTCCGCATGGCAGAGGTTGCACTGCAATGACTGAGTGAGCATGGTTCGCACCGAGTCAACTTCTGACGATGCAAGGCCACTCCTCCGTGTAAGCTATTTTGAAAACTTGTGCGGCAGGCCGATGTTTTTTCTTAGAACAAGATGGTGTGCCAGATGATTTTCGTTTTCTGGTTTGGGTTTGTTTTTCTTCGTTTGAAACATCTCCCGAATCGCTACTGCTGCTGGAGTCCGACATTTGTTTCTCCATAGAAAGTAATAAGAACGCATGCGCAGTCACTTTCATAAAAACGGAAGTGACTAGGTTATCGCGCGTGATACGGCGTCTGCTCTTAGAAACAGACAAAACCGGGAACGGCATAAGCAAAAATAAAATGCGGCGGCATTTTGTTTTCTCCGTAGCAATGTTAAGGTTGCCGTAGCTCCGTAGCAAAGCTTTATTTTTCGTAGCTGCTACGGCCAAATCGTAGCAGTAGGCAGGTCTGCGATGGCAACGGCAACCGAGGCGGCCGTGTCATTTGCGCGGTTTGGCAAATGCGCGAAACGCGTATCCGCCGGACTCTCGGCGCCCGTATCTCCGGCATTTCTGGACCGATTGCCTTCACATTTGGCAGGTAAATGACCGGGGACAGTGACTATCGGTGTGCCAAACCGGAATAGAATCGGTTTAGAAACGCGCGCGCTATACGCTGCTTCACCTTTTCATGAATCACTCCACCGTTTCTTAACCGAATCACTTCAAATTTGCTGTCAGGCTTGCTATTGCCCGGGCAATAGAGAATTGCAGAGAATTGGGAGATTGAAGAGAATCGGGAGAGCGCGTCACTCTCAGAGCAGCGCCAACGGGAAACGGGGCCTTATAACTCTGCCGTTTCTTATCCGAATCGCTTCAAATTTGCTGTACTCAGCGTTACCAGTACTTGGCGTTACCGTTACTATGCGTTACCGTTACTAGGGAGAGCGCATCACTCTCAGAGCAGCGCCAACGGGAAACGGGGCCTTATAACTCCGCCTTTTCTTAACCGAATCACTTCAAATTTGCTGTACTCAGTAAGGTGCGGGGGGTAGTAGAACGGGATGAGTGAAGAAGATGGAAAGGAGGGAGAGAGACAAAAGTAATAATAATATTTTGCGGACCCGGCGAAACCAGTACTCAGCGTTACCAGTACGGTGCATTGCCAGTACTAGGCGTTGCGCTAGTGTGATTTATTTTAGCAAATAGTTTTTTTCTACAGCTTTGTTAGAAGATGCATCTTGCCTTGATCAACTGGTAAGTCCAACACATCGAATTTGACCAATTTTGACTGACAATAATTTCCAGGCGGCAATATGCAATCCATAGCTACCGTATTTTTCAGACTATAAGGCAATACTTTTTCTCAGACTAAGACCCCTGCGCCTTATAATATGACTAATAATATAGTAAGAAAATAGAAAAACAAAATCCGAATTTTGTGTAAAATGTTTTGGGGGCGCCTTGTAGTCCGAAAAATATGGTGCCTACATATTGAAGGATGTGGCTGATCAACAGCCATGCCCTCCACCCCCTTCTCACCTGACGGGGCCGCGGTGAGCGTGGTAGGCCACGGAGGGCCTGCCGCTGTAGAGGGGCACCCCGTCACTGAGGCGGGGGAGAGGCAGCGTCAGGACCAGGCCCACGCTGGTCCCCACCCACAGGAGGCCCGTGCTGGCCGCCAGGCACGTCACCACGCAGCTACCACTATCTGGCCTCACACACTTGCCTGGGGAAACAAGACAGAATGACTTACTGAAAGAAAGAAGAACAGCAAAGGCACAGCAGGCCTTCACTAGCTACCAGACACGTCACCACACACCACATGACTCTGTGCTGCCCAACTTCTCTGTTACAGACACAGAAAGAAAAAGGAAACAAATATAACAAAAGAAAGAGAGAAAGAAAGTAAACGATGAAATCAAAAAAGCATTCAGGCCTGTGCTGACATCATGTAAGAATGTTTCAGGGAATGATGGTCAGTTAATGGTTCGACCCACATGCGTTTGTTGTTGCCGAGCGGACATTAAACCTAGCTTTCATTCATGGCAGGTATGTCAAAACACGCCCACCACTCTCTCAGCTCCCCGACTTCTCTGGGAAAAGGAGGAAAGAAAGAAACAAGGGGGCAAACATTGAGGGAGAAAGTAGCGGTTCATAAGCCTGGATAATACGGTTGAATCTTTCATGAAAGTTTAATGATTCTGCCAATTGATTCTGCACTAGTACCATATTAAAGCAAACTCTCGCTTTGACTCAAACTTAGACTGTCTGGTTTTCTTAGGCAGTGTCACATTCACCTGCTGATGACTGACCTGCCAGCACCCTGTGTACAATGTTGTTGATGCCATTCTCCGGCAGGTTCTCCATGGTCTCCAGCAATGAAGACTAATGTGCTTCCAATTTCACTGTTTATCTTCTTCTTCTTCTGCACCCCCAGACCATAATGCGTCAAGTGTGTCTGGTTTGCAGTTTTCATTGGTCTCCTTGCTGCATTCGGCCAAAACATTCCAAATTCAGAGGAGCTCAAAGAAGAAAATAGTAGATGACAATAAGAAAAGAAAAAGGACAAAGTCAAAGAGAGTCGTAGATCAGAAGACGTTTCTATCACAGAATTTGCAGAAGGTAGGGGAACTGTTTGTACAGAAAGGTCCTCTGGTATCAACACAGGGATCTGCCTGTGCATGGTCTACCCTGCAGGTGACTGACCTGCCAGCACCCTGTGCACCATGTTGTTGACGCTCATCTCCTGCAGGCTGTGCATGGTCTACCCTGCAGGTGACTGACCTGCCAGCACCCTGTGCACCATGTTGTTGACGCTCATCTCCTGCAGGCTGTGCATGGTCTACCCTGCAGGTGACTGACCTGCCAGCACCCTGTGCACCATGTTGTTGACGCTCATCTCCTGCAGGCTGTGCATGGTCTACCCTGCAGGTGACTGACCTGCCAGCACCCTGTGCACCATGTTGTTGACGCTCATCTCCTGCAGGCTGTGCATGGTCTACCCTGTTGGTGACTGACCTGCCAGCACCCTGTGCACCATGTTGTTGACGCTCATCTCCTGCATGGTCTACCCTGTTGGTGACTGACCTGCCAGCACCCTGTGCACCATGTTGTTGACGCTCATCTCCTGCATGGTCTACCCTGTTGATGACTGACCTGCCAGCACCATGTTGTTGATGCTCATCTCCTGCATGGTCTACCCTGTTGGTGACTGACCTGCCAGCACCCTGTGCACCATGTTGTTGATGCTCATCTCCTGCAGGTTGTGCATGGTCTCCAGGTGGAAGAGGCGCACCACCGCACTGCCCTGGAAGGCCACCCACACACCCACACCGCTCCGCACCATCTGCAGCACGCACAGATTCTGCTCCCCGCACAGCTTGTGTGTCACCTGGGAAAAACATGCAAGACTGGATTGAACATAACAATAATGGCTATTGATATTGTGCTTGTTCTAGGAAAATTCTTGTCATAGTGATTTACAAAAACATAAACGCCCGTGATACTCTTCCGTTCACTCCCCACACCCACACCATTGAACACCACACTACAATTTAACCCCACCCCACCCACCACCCTCCATACACATAACGCCACACAACATAGGCACACACACAACACATAGGCACACATACACACACACAACACATAGGCACACACACACACTTACACACACACAACATAGGCACACACACACACACACACACACACTTACACCCAACACATAGGCACACACACACACACTTACACACCCAGGATGAAAAAAAGCTTGTAGCTTACTCTTTTATCGTCATTAAAGATAATTTTTACTTGACTTGACACACGCACAACACATAGGCACACACACACACTTACACACAACGCATAGGCACACACACAAGACCATGTAGACTTATACACACACACACACACAAGACCATGTAGACTTATACACACACACACACACACACACAAGACCATGTAGACTTATACACACACACACACACACAAATTTACCATGTAGACTTATACCACACACACACACACAAAGACCATGTAGACTTATACACACACACAACACAAGACCATGTAGACTTATACACACACAAACACACAAGACCATGTAGACTTATACACACACACACACACAAAGACCATGTAGACTTATACACACACACAAGACCATGTAGACTTATACACACACAAACACACACACCACAGACTTATACACACACACACACACACTCATATGCACCAATAAAGACACACTCACCCCATTTTCGCACGTAATACTGGTAACAATATTAAACAAAACACACCCACTACTGACCAGTGTGTTGAGGCTGTCGATCTGCAACACGTGCACGTGTTGACCGCAGGCCACCCAGAGGTCATCATTGACCACCAGCTGACAGACGATGGGACTGTGACCCAGCTGTAGGGTGCGTCCAGCCTTGATACACCACTCCCCAACTGTCACCATTATCGTCATCGTCATTATCATCACACACACACACATCATAATGTGACCCAGCTGTAGGGTGCGTCCAGCCTTGATACACCACTCCCCAACTGTCACCATTATCGTCATCGTCATTATCATCGTCGTCAGCATCATCATCATAATGTGACCCAGCTGTAGGGTGCGTCCAGCCTTGATACACCACTCCCCAACTGTCACCATTATCGTCATCGTCATTATCATCGTCATCAGCATCATCATCAAATGTGACCCAGCTGTAGGGTGCGTCCAGCCTTGATACACCACTCCCCAACTGTCACCATTATCGTCATCACTCACCATCATTTTCGCATCATAATACTGTGACAGCTGTAGGGTGCGTCCATTGATACACCACACCCCAACTGTCACCATCATGTTCATCATTGTCACCATCTGCAACATCGTGCATCATCAACACCATCATCAACCCATCGTCATCACCACTGACCATCATTCCTGGAGTAGATCACCATTGTTCGCTGTCCACTCCACAGAAGAGGCATCATCATCAACAACATCATCACACCACTCATCAACATGTCACCATTATCGTCATCATCATTATCATCATCATCATCATCATCATCATCAATCATCATCAACATCATCATCAGGGTGCATCATCATCATCAACATACATCCACTCCCCAACATCATCATCATCATCATCGTCATCGTCATCATCATCATCATCATCATCATCATCAACGTCATCATCATCAGCATCATCAGGGTCATCAACATCATCATCATACATCATCATCAACATCATCATCATCATCATCATCATCATCATCATCGTCATCAACATCACTCATCATTCAGTCACCATTGTTCACTGTCATCACAGAAGAGGCATCATCATCATCATCATCATCATCATCATCATCATCATCATCATCAACAACACTGACCATCATTCCTGGAGTAGATCACCATTGTTCACTGTCCAGTCCACAGAAGAGGCATCATCATCAACATCATCATCATCATCATCATCATCATCATCAACATGACCATCATTCATGGAGTAGATCACCATTGTTCATGTCATCCACAGAAGAGGCATCATCATCATCATCATCATCATCAACAACACTGACCATCATCCTGGATAGACCAGCATTGCTCCGCTCAGTCCACAGAAGAGGCATCATCATCATCATCATCATCATCATCATCATCAACAACATGACCATCATTCCTGGAGTAGACCAGCATTGCTCAACATCCATCCACAGAAGAGGCATCATCATCATCATCATCATCATCATCATCATCGTCATCATCATCAACAACACTGACCATCATTCCTGGAGTAGACCAGCATTGTTCATGTCCAGTCCACAGAAGAGGCATCATCATCATCATCAACATCATCATCATCATCATCATGATCATCATCATAAACACTGACCATCATTCCTGGAGTAGACCAGCATTGCTCCGCTGTCCAGTCCACAGAAGAGGCATCATCATCATCTTCATCATCATCATCATCGTCATCATCATCATCATCAACAACACTGACCATCATTCCTGGAGTAGACCAGCATTGTTCACTGTCCAGTCCACAGAAGAGGCATCATCATCATCATCATCATCATCATCATCATCAACATCAACATCATCATCAACAACACTGACCATCATTCCTGGAGTAGACCAGCATTGCTCCGCTGTCCAGTCCACAGAAGAGTCGTTCGTCCACACACTTGATGCTGGTCACTGTGCCGGGGACTCGAACCACGGCCAGGGGGTCTCTGGTGGCCGTGCTGCCCCCGCCACAGCTGCTCATGGGGAATATCACCATCCTGAAAGCACCACAAAGGAAAGGATTACAAAAGTGTATAAAAAATGAAAGTATGAAAAGACACTATGGTACCGTCAGTCAATCCTAAAGTCCTTTCTTTTCCCGAGGAGAAGAAATGGTAGAATCTGACCAGGGTATGTCGATCATGGCGAAGGGAAACAGCAAGCTATCATCTCACAGATGAGGAGAAGAAATGGTACAATCTGACCATGGTATGCCGATCGTGGTGAAGAGAAACAGCAAGCTATCATCACACAGATGAGAAGAACATTTTTAATGGTACAATCTGACCATGGTATGCCGATCGTGGTGAAGAGAAACAGCAAGCTATCATCACACAGATGAGAAGAACATTTTTAATGGTACAATCTGACCAGGGTATGCCGATCGTGGTGAAGAGAAACAGCAAGCTACCATCTCGTAGAGCTGTCTTTATATTTTTTATGAGGCATGTGAAAAGTCATGCAACTTTCAGCATGTGCCCATACCATGTTAACTACCATATTTTTCGTACTATAAAGTCATTTCCATCCATTTCTTACTAGTCATATTATAAGGCGCAGGGGTCTCAGCCTGGGGAAAATGTATCGCCTTATAGTCCAAAAAATATGGTAATTTTTTTTGTGTGTAGAAAGTGTACAGGAGTACTCATAATAAAACTGAATAAAAAGGTTTCCTGACCAAGAAACCAACATCATAACACAACCAGCGGAACCTGGCTGGCTGGGTCAGGCTTTCTGTCTTCTTCTTCTACTGTCAACTTTCTTCTTCTCTGTAGTACCTCAGTGCGCATTTCCGCAGATTCCCCTACAGATACAGCGACAGAATAGTCAAAAGTGACTGGTTGCTTTACCGGAAGGAAGGAAACCAACAATAAACAGAACATTGGCAAAAACACAATGACATTTGTACACAGAGCTAAACCATGGCACGGTTAACTTATGACACAGTCTAAGGTAACTACGAGCATGGATGGTGTCACTGACTCGTTCTTGGTGTTGGCCATCCACACGGTGTCCTCGCTGAACATGAAGCGTGCAGGCTCCGTGCAGGGCCCACACCCCGACACCAGCTCCGCACACAGCACGGGGCAGTCGCACGCCTTGAAGGCCTCGGTCAGCGCGGGGCGCGTGTTGTGCAGCGACACCACCGACACCTGGCCGCGCGACACGCTGGAGGTGCACACCCACAGGTGCTGCACGCCCAGTCCGCTCACCTGGGGCAGCGAGGGCAGGAACACGGGGAGGGCGCACTTCACCTGTCAATAAAAAGTACACAGGTAGGGCGCACTTCACCTGTCAATACACAGGTATGGCACACTTCACCTGTCAATACACAGGTATGGCACACTTCACCTGTCAATAAAAGGTACACAGGTATGGCACACATCACCTGTCAATAAAAGGCACACAGGTATGGCACACTTCACCTGTCAATACACAGGTATGGCACACTTCACCTGTCAATAAAAGGTACACAGGTATGGCACACTTCACCTGTCAATACACAGGTATGGCACACTTCACCTGTCAATAAAAGGTACACAGGTATGGCACACTTCACCTGTCAATAAAAGGTACACAGGTATGGCACACTTCACCTGTCAATAAAAGGCACACAGGTATGGCACACTTCAACTGTCAATACACAGGTATGGCACACTTCACCTGTCAATAAAAAGGCACACAGGTATGGCACACTTCACCTGTCAATACACAGGTATGGCACACTTCACCTGTCAATACACAGGTATGGCACACTTCACCTGTCAATACACAGGTATGGCACACTTCACCTGTCAATACACAGGTACACAGGTATGGCACACTTCACCTGTCAATACACAGGTATGGCACACTTCACCTGTCAATAAAAGGCACACAGGTATGGCACACTTCACCTGTCAATACACAGGTATGGCACACTTCACCTGTCAATAAAAGGTATAGCACACTTCACCTGTCAATACACAGGTACACAGGTATGGCACACTTCACCGTAAAAAAATGAATATAGGGATGGCACATTTCACCTGTCAGGGTACAAAAAAGTTGAGATTTTGAAAATGGAATCAATAAAATGCGCAGTTTATAAAAAAAGATAGACTTTGGAATGGAGCATTTCACTTGTAAAGGGAGAGAATTTAGAGTGCATGAACACGGAAATGAGACATTCGACCTGCTAAAAAATCAACACAGCGATGGCGCATTTCACCTGTTGAGAAAAAAGAAAGACATTTTGAAATGGTACATTTCATTTGAGGGCCAAAGGGAGACACTTTCAAAATTAAATACTTGGCACATTAAATCTTAGGGGGAAAGGGCGGGGAGTGGGGGGGGGGGGGGGGGGGGGGGAGGGGAGGGGGGGAGGGGAGGGGGAGGGGGGGGAGGGGAGGGGAGGGGAAATTCAGAAGAAAAAAAAAAAAAACTATCGCAAAAGGAAAAAGAAGGCTGATAGTAATGGCTTTCACCCCTCAAATGTTCATCTCAAAATAAAATGGAAAGATTTTTTGAAGCATGAACAGTCACGGGTGCGGGCACGCAAGTGACAGACACAGATTACTCCTGCTCTCTGACCAAGGGACATCAAAAAAGGGAGAAGAGGCCACCATAAGGCCGGGTTCACATTAGACGCGCAAGTTCCGTACGGAAAACCCTAAATAAGTGGAAGAAAGAAGGATAAAAGTTTACGCATATTGGTTGAATTCGGAAACGTGCGCAAATCTTTTCCCTTCTTTCTTCCACTTATTTATGGATTGCGCACGGGTTTCCGCATGTGTATACATGGCCATAGAGCTCATTTAGTTCAGCATCCTGCAGGTAAAGGTGCTGAGCAAGGGAAGGTTGGGGACTGGAGGGTTCACCTTGGTGAAGTTCCTGGGCACGTCCACGGGCACACACTTCATGAAGAGGGCCGGTGCAGGCTCCAGGTCGTCGCTGCCCGCCAGGGGGGACCGCTCCCACCCAGGCTGGTTCTGCTTCTCTGCAACAGACAGCAGCTTAAGTGCAAACATCAATCCATTTGAGGTCCTTGTTAGGCTGCGTACACACATAAGCGGATATTCCATGCAGAAACACGTGCGCAATCCATAAATAAGTGAAACAAAGAAGGGAAACGATTTGCGCACATGTCCGAATTTCCCCTATATGCGTAAACTTTTATCCTTCTTTCTTCCACTTATTTAGGGTTTTCCGTACGGAACTTACGCGTCTAATGTGAACCCAACCTTATAAACAAACCTCGGACAGCAGCTTAAGTGCAACACAATCTGTTTGAGGTCCTTGTTACAAAGAAACCTGTCTTCCGTTGAACAAAAGAACACAAGGACTTATATATTTTCTCACAATAACAGTCATTATTACTTCACCGTCAAACAAACACTTTTTTGCGGGGGAGGTGGGGAGGGTGGTGGTGGTGGTGTATTTTTAACCAAAACCACTTTTCTGATCAAAGCTTAGATATTTTAGAGCCTAAAAAATGACATTCACTTTTGCTTAATATTTCATTGACTTTAAAAGACCATCACAACCTTACAGAAACACACACACAGCTATACTTTCAAATTAAACAATCCTGTAATTAACCTGACAAAACAAAGAGTCCAGTGCAATACCAATAGCTGGCTTGGCCATGTGGAAGTCCACACACACACACACACAGACACACCACACACACACTAACCAACGGCTAGTTTGGCCATGTGGAAGTCCACACACACTGACCAATGGTTAGTTTGGCCATGTGGAAGTCCACACACCACACACACTACATACAACACACACACACACACACACACTGACCAATGGTTAGTTTGGCCATGTGGAAGTCCACACACCACACACGCTACATACAACACACACACACACACACACACACACAATGGTTAGTTTGGCCATGTGGAAGTCCACACACCACACACACTACATACAACACACACACACACACACACTACATACCACACACACACACACACACTGACCAATGGCTAGTTTGGCCATGTGGAAGTCCACACACACACACACACACACACACACACATACATACCACACACACACACACACTACATACCACACACACACACACTGACCAATGGCTAGTTTGGCCATGTGGAAGTCCACACACCACACACACTACATACAACACACACACACACACATACACACACACTACATACCACACACACACACACACTGACCAATGGCTAGTTTGGCCATGTGGAAGTCCACACACACACACACACACACACACTACATACCACACACACACACTGACCAATGGCTAGTTTGGCCATGTGGAAGTCCACACACACACACACACACACTGACCAATGGCTAGTTTGGCCATGTGGAAGTCCACACCACACACACACACACACCAATGGCTAGTTTGGCCATGTGGAAGTCCACACACCACACCACACACACACTGACCAATGGCTAGTTTGGCCATGTGGAAGTCCACACACCACACACACACTGACCAATGGCTAGTTTGGCAATGTGGAAGTCCATACACCACACACACTGACCAATGGCTAGTTTGGCCATGTGGAAGTCCACACACCACACCACACTGACCAATGGCTAGTTTGGCCATGTGGAAGTCCACACACCACACACACACTGACCAATGGCTAGTTTGGCCATGTGGAAGTCCACACACCACTCACACAGACCACACACACACTGACCAATGGCTAGTTTGGCCATGTGGAAGTCCACACACCACTCACACAGACCACACACACACTGACCAATGGCTAGTTTGGCCATGTGGAAGTCCACACACCACTCGCTCTTCATTGCGGCTGTAGGCGTCTGCATCACATAGTGCGGCTTGTCCGCCCTGGGCAACGAAACATAATAATTATAAGACTAATAATAATGAGGTGATAATGAAGAAGAAGAAAAGAAGAAGAAACATACCAGATTTTTCGGACTATAACTATAAGGCACAAAATTACATTTTTTAATTTTTTTACTATATTACTATTATTAGGAGTCATATGCGATCCAGCACAACGAACTGACCATTCGAAAACTTCAGACAATTCACTTTCTAATGATACAAGAACCATTCTTGTATCTTTTTCCGTTCCAGAGTTATGAGCATTTAAAGTTAGTAGGGTGAGCGTCTGCCATTTTGAGAAAACAGTCTAAATAAAGTCTAGCCTAGCTGAAGAAAATGCATTGACCTACTCGTTTTAAAGCACTTATAAGACCATCTAGAGACCATATTAAAGATTATCCTTTATAAACATGAAAGATAAGATGTTAGAGAACAAGAAATTACCCATAACTGAAAAAAAATGAGATATTTGACTTTGCAAGCCTGTTGTTAGAAACTAGCCCAGCGACTTCATGTCCCTTTCATGGTGCTGGGTCACATATAGCAGGGAGAAACTAGCCCAGCGACTTCATGTCCCTTTCGTGGTGCTGGGTCACATATAACAGGGAGAAACTAGCCCAGCGACTTCATGTCCCTTTCGTGGTGCTGGGTCACATATAACAGGGAGAAACTAGCCCAGCGACTTGATGTCCCTTTCATGGTGCTGGGTCACATATAACAGGGAGAAACTAGCCCAGCGACTTCATGTCCCTTTCATGGTGCTGGGTCACATATAACAGGGAGAAACTAGCCCAGCGACTTCATGTCCCTTTCGTGGTGCTGGGTCACATATAACAGGGAGAAACTAGCCCAGCGACTTCATGTCCCTTTCATGGTGCTGGGTCACATATAACAGGGAGAAACTAGCCCAGCGACTTCATGTCCCTTTCATGGTGCTGGGTCACATATAACAGGAGAAACTAGCCCAGCGACTTGATGTCCCTTTCATGGTGCTGGGTCACATATAACAGGGAGAAACTAGCCCAGCGACTTCATGTCCCTTTCATGGTGCTGGGTCACATATAACAGGGAGAAACTAGCCCAGCGACTTGATGTCCCTTTCATGGTGCTGGGTCACATATAACAGGGAGAAACTAGCCCAGCCACTTAATGTCCCTTTCATGGTGCTGGGTCACATATAACAGGGAGAAACTAGCCCAGCGACTTAATGTCCCTTTCATGGTGCTGGGTCACATATAACAGGGAGAAACTAGCCCAGCGACTTCATGTCCCTTTCATGGTGCTGGGTCACATATAACAGGGAGAAACTAGCCCAGCGACTTGATGTCCCTTTCATGGTGCTGGGTCACATATAACAGGGAGAAACTAGCCCAGCCACTTAATGTCCCTTTCATGGTGCTGGGTCACATATAACAGGGAGAAACTAGCCCAGCGACTTAATGTCCCTTTCATGGTGCTGGGTCACATATAACAGGGAGAAACTAGCCCAGCGACTTCATGTCCCTTTCATGGTGCTGGGTCACATATAACAGGGAGAAACTAGCCCAGCGACTTCATGTCCCTTTCATGGTGCTGGGTCACATATAACAGGGAGAAACTAGCCCAGCGACTTCATGTCCCTTTCGTGGTGCTGGGTCACATATAACAGGGAGAAACTAGCCCAGCGACTTCATGTCCCTTTCGTGGTGCTGGGTCACATATAACAGGGAGAAACTAGCCCAGCGACTTCATGTCCCTTTCGTGGTGCTGGGTCACATATCGAGGGTGGCCTGTATATCGCGTTTCAGTAGTTTGGAGAAAAACGGAAATCAAAGTTTGAAACTTAAGTACATCAATAAACGAAACCTTTGTTGCGCGGAAAGAGTTTAGGCGTTTACTTTGATATCTTCGCCATTAGCAAGAGAAAGAAATATAACAACACAATGGTTAGTTTTATCACAATAATTAATCAAAGTAGGTAGGGGTAGCGCTATAGGAAAAAGGCCGGGGGCATTCAATCCACAAGGCGCTCTAAACACCCAGCCTATCACGAGTATAGTCATATGTCTCAGTTCAGTCTGATGCAACACAGGACAGAGACCGGCCGAGACTCATTAACATAATGGAGTACCCTCACGTGCTCTGCTCTGGCCATACCAGTGGTGGTCAACATCAAAGTGACCCTTTTGTTATATGCCGACATACACTGAGTGAGCAATGTGTACAGGGTTGAAAATCACGTTTTCACGTAAAGCCAGACTGTGATACGTGAGTCAGTGGGAAAACAAAAAGCGTTCAGAAGGCTACCAAAGTAGTTTTCTCTTACCTTTTTTTTTACAACAAACACTTTGATTTACGAGTTTGATAACAATTGAACAGGAACATTTAGATATTCAGAGTAAAAATAAAATACCCTACTCGGGGGGAAAAAATACAGTATTATGTAGGCCTACAACTGATAATCAATAAGATTTTATTGTACGATGTTTCCCTTGTGTGGATATGCGATTTAAGGGCAGGCACAAAATAATATGTAAGAAAATAAAAGGTTAGTTGGTGAATGGAGAGGTAGGGGCTAAAATGGAGGTGTGGAAGGTGCTGTATTGCTGAAAAGAGCTTTTGTCTCTTGTGATCTTTATGAGATAATGGTAATTTGCTGAGTGGGCAGACTTACAAAAAAAAGGAATGACAGACAAAGAAACACGAGAAAAAATAACATACACATTTCAATGTACGTGCGTGCGTGCGTGTGTGTGTGTGTGTGTGTGTGTGTGTGTGTGTGTGTGTGTGTGTGTGTGTGTGACTGACAGACAGACAGAGAGATAGACAGACAGAAAGAGACAAACAGACAGACAGACAAACAGAAAGAGATAGACAAACAGACAGAAAGATTTGGACAGACAGACAGAGATTGAGAGACAGACAACATCGATAGCTTTTAGGTGACCCATCGTTTGTGATGTAGGCATCAAACAAGTGTCAGCATTACCGCCCTTGTGATCTTTGTGCGTTCCTTACTGTTTGGTCAACTACTATACCGCAGTACTGCATACCAGGCGGTAATGAAATACCAGGGGTAATTAAAATGGGGGGAAAGGGAGGGGGGTGGTAAGCAGGATTGGAATGGAAAAGTGAACCGTATCTGCATGACATGTAATCCCACGAAAACGTACGAATGTATGAACAATATTGTTTACTCTCTAACATTGGCAATTCACTAGAATGAAAACTGTTATGCTGATTAAAGACAAACAAAACATGTTTGGAGAGAGAGAGAGAGAGAGAGAGAGAGAGAGAGAGAGAGAGAGAGAGAGAGAGAGAGAGAGAGAGAGAGAGAGAGAGAGAGAGAGAGAGAGAGAGAGAGAGAGAGAGAGAGAGAGAGAGAGAGAGAGAGAGAGAGAGAGAGAGAGAGAGCCGCCACTAGCTCACGTGACTCACAAGATGTCCCATTACAGTCTGTGGTTATATGACCCTAGTCTTTCAATTCAAACATGCGCTTATATTATATGGTCACAAGTCACTGTCTGGTCCAAATTGGAGGCCCTTGTAACTGAATAGTCTGTGCAAGGTACAGGGGCAGAAGTCAGTCCACTGGCAGTCACCTAGTCTGTGCAAGGTACAGGGGCAGAAGTCAGTCCACTGGCAGTCACCTAGTCTGTGCAAGGTACAGGACAGAAGTCAGTCCACTGGCAGTCACCTAGTCTGTGCAAGGTACAGGACAGAAGTCAGTCCATTGGCAGTCACTTAGTCTGTGCAAGGTACAGGACAGAAGTCAGTCCATTGGCAGTCACTTAGTCTGTGCAAGGTACAGGACAGAAGTCAGTCCATTGGCAGTCACCTAGTCTGTGCAAGGTACAGGACAGAAGTCAGTCCACTGGCAGTCACAGACCTGTTTACCCTTATAATGAAAAACCCGGACTTTGCCACCAAAAAACCCGGAATTTGAGAACAAAAACCGGAATTCACATGATCTGTACACGACTCACGATAAAGCGGTTTCTTGTTCTTCTCCTTTCCGCGAACATCGGCGTCAATTTTCAATATTGTGATGATTTCTTGGCTCAATTTTGCAGAAAAGTTTTATTAGTAAATTCAGTCACTAATTCTTAGTCAATTTTAGTATAAAACAAGCTGGAAAAAGCAAAATACCTGGAAATGTCCACGATGGGACAGAGAAAAATCACTCGGCCGCGGATCGGCGGATGCCAAGTTGCAACTCGGCGCCATCGCGATCAATTTTGACTTCATTTTCCGTTGAAAACTTCAAAATTCTCACATCATCGTATTTTCCAGTGATAATATAATCTAAATTGACTCATTTCAAGCCCTAATTACAATCTCTACCATTAAAAAACTGTCTGGAAAGCTCTTCGAATCGACAGTAAAAGTCTGGCCGCCATTTGCTCAGTCCCGAAATAGATCGACCAAAATAAAAACATTACTTCACCCCTTTAACCAATGAAAATGCAGCATTTAATGCATGTGACGTCAAGCACAACCCCTTTTCTGATGACGTAGCGTGTTAGGTACACGTTTCGGTCAACCCTTGCGTCTTTTCCTACGAACGGAAACAAATAATAGACGGTTTTTCGAAATCCCGGAATTTTCAGCGTTCACCCGGAATTTACTATTTTACCCGGAATTTTAGCAAATTTCTGGAATAATTCCGGCTAAACCGGAATGGTAAACAGGTCTGCAGTCACCTAGTCTGTGCAAGGTACAGGACAGAAGTCAGTCCACTGGCAGTCACCTAGTCTGTGCAAGGTACAGGACAGAAGTCAGTCCACTGGCAGTCACCTAGTCTGTGCAAGGTACAGGACAGAAGTCAGTCCACTGGCAGTCACCTAGTCTGTGCAAGGTACAGGGGCAGAAGTCAGTCCACTGGCAGTCACCTAGTCTGTGCAAGGTACAGGACAGAAGTCAGTCCACTGGCAGTCACCTAGTCTGTGCAAGGTACAGGACAGAAGTCAGTCCACTGGCAGTCACCTAGTCTGTGCAAGGTACAGGGGCAGAAGTCAGTCCACTGGCAGTCACCTAGTCTGTGCAAGGTACAGGACAGAAGTCAGTCCACTGGCAGTCACCTAGTCTGTGCAAGGTACAGGACAGAAGTCAGTCCACTGGCAGTCACCTAGTCTGTGCAAGGTACAGGACAGAAGTCAGTCCACTGGCAGTCACCTAGTCTGTGCAAGGTACAGGGGCAGAAGTCAGTCCACTGGCAGTCACCTAGTCTGTGCAAGGTACAGGACAGAAGTCAGTCCACTGGCAGTCACCTAGTCTGTGCAAGGTACAGGGGCAGAAGTCAGTCCACTGGCAGTCACCTAGTCTGTGCAAGGTACAGGACAGAAGTCAGTCCACTGGCAGTCACCTAGTCTGTGCAAGGTACAGGACAGAAGTCAGTCCACTGGCAGTCACCTAGTCTGTGCAAGGTACAGGACAGAAGTCAGTCCACTGGCAGTCACCTAGTCTGTGCAAGGTACAGGGGCAGAAGTCAGTCCACTGGCAGTCACCTAGTCTGTGCAAGGTACAGGGGCAGTCCTGTTGGTGGTTAGGGGACAATGACCCTTAAAGCTGAAGAAAAATAACGCTCAGTGGAACCCTGCTTTACGGTCACCTCAGTATGGCGGACACCTCAGTATGGCGGCCACCTCAGTATGGCGGCCACCTCAGTATGGCGGCCACCTCAGTATGGCGGCCACCTCAGTATGGCGGACACCTCAGTATGGCGGACACCTCAGTATGGCGGACACCTCAGTATGGCGGACACCTCAGTATGGCGGACACCTCAGTATGGCGGACACCTCAGTATGGCGGACACCTCAGTATGGCGGACACCTCAGTATGGCGGACACCTCAGTATGGCGGTCACCTCAGTATGGCGGTCACCTCAGTATGGCGGACACCTCAGTATGGCGGACACCTCAGTATGGCGGTCACCTCAGTATGGCGGACACCTCAGTATGGCGGACACCTCAGTATGGCGGACATCTCAGTAATCCAGTTTTACTCAGTCTCTTCCCTTCTTATTCATCACTAAAAGAGGCTACAGTGTAGCAACCACCTGGCAACTGCCGACAGTTTTGACCAGGCTGTGGTGGCAATGCTGAGGTTGCACTGTCTTTTAAAGGGATTTGATAGTCCCTCCTTGAGCAAAATGCCTCCTCCGAAATCGGAATGTGTCGGCTGTACGCAGCGTGGAGACCAGTGAAAACTGAAAACATACGTACCTTACTCTATATGGCCATGGAACACAGAAGAAGCAGCAAAGTACAAGGCTAAGGCATGACATGGGCAGTGAGAAATGGTGGTAGGGGAAAAAAGGGAGATTGCTCCTTGGTTCTTTAAAAATCTGAAATTCAGGCAGAGGCCATTGGAAAAAAAAAAAAGAAAGAAGAAAAAAAAAAGAGAAAGAAAAAACACAAAAAGTGACTTCAGACCCAGGCCCCTACATATAGAAAAAGCGCTCACTTGGAGTTGTCCACCAGGATGACGGAGCAGCTGTTGACCAAACGAAGCTGCTCGTCTTTGATCTGAATCATCTTCTGCAGGTCGCTGGTCACTTCATTGAACAGCTCTTCAGACATGTTCTGAAGTAAATATAAAAATTAAAAAGATAGCACTTATATAGCGCATTATCAAGCAAAGCAACTCAGTGCATCATTTCCCTCATTATTCATGCTAACACTAAAACAACAACATACATGTGTGCAATACAAACAATTTTAAATGGCATACCCTAACCATACATTTCTATGACAGTAATGATAGCGACAACAAAATTAACAACAAATACATACAACATAGATCATCAAAAAACATGCAATCTATGTTGTGAACAACAACAGGAAAGGACTGCAATATCAAAGTACCATATTTGGGCAATAGAAGGTGCACACCCCCACCCCCAAAATGTTACACCAAATTATGTTGTTATTACGCTTTCTTACTATAGTGTTATTTATATCAGAAGGCACATGGATCTAAGTCCGGGGAAAAGTATTGCATTAGACGTGGAAATCCCACGCGCAATCCATAAATAAGTAAAAAGAAAGAAGGAAAAATATAAGCGCACATGTCCGTATTTCCCCTAATCCGTATATGTTTTCCCTTCTTTCTTTTACTTATCTATGGGTTTCCGTGCGTATATTCCGCATCTCATGCGTTCCTGCCCTTATGGTCTGCAAAATATGGTACCTATTGACCAAGAAAAGGCCTGTTGTCACTTACATATCCCTGGTACGATCGGCGCAGGGTGCGCATGAGGGAGGAGATGTGGGCGAGCACCCCCAGGTCGTGCAGCATGTCGCGCAGGTCGCCACACAGGTGGAAAGGGTCCTCCTCGTGGCTCTCTGCACGCACAACGCATCACCGCTTTTCTGTCTTCTTCTCCCATTTTACACCAAATTATGTTGTTATTACGCTGTCTTACTATAGTGTTATTCACATCAGAAGGCACATGGATCTAAGTCCGGGGAAAAAAGTATCGCATTAGACGTGGAAATCCCATGCGCAATCCATAAATAAGTAAAAAGAAAGAAGAAAAAAAAAAAATAAAAAAAAAAATAATAGTGAATCATTTATATAGCGCATTCCTCCACCAAACATGGAGCTCTATGCGCTTAACAAAAAAACAACAAAAAATTAAAAGCAAGAAATTCAACAACAAAACCAAATAATCGCTTACGCACATGCAAATAGGCATACACATACACACCCCACCCACACATACACGCATGTACGCACATACACACACACACAGTGACACACACACACGCACTCACACACACCGTTACCATCACCACCACTCACCCCACCCAAAACACAATCAGTTGAATAAAGCATCAACACACACACACACACACACTTTCTCTCTCTCTCTCTCTCTCTCTCTCTCTCTCTCTCTCAACAAAGCTGACGTAGACATTGCAGTCAACACACAGTGAAACTAATATGGGGGGGGAGGGGGGAGGCGAGGGTGTGTGAAAGAATAGAGTCCAGAAGTAATGTGGCCTAAAGGTTGTGATGTAGCTTGAATAGGTGGGTCTTGAGAGCTGATTTGAAACATTGCAAGGACTGGATATGGCGAATTTCGCGTGGTAAGGAGTTCCAAACTGATGGGGCCGAAAAGGAAAAGGAGTGCTCACCAAACATTTTTGTTCGTGTACTAGGAACACAGAGAATTTTGGAATCTGAAGATGACCGCAATTGTCTTGATGGAGTATAGACAGAAAGCATGGCAGAGATGTAGCTAGGGGCATTTCCAGAGAAATAAGAATGACATAGAGTGGAAATTTTGTAGTCAATACGTGCTTTGATGGGAAGCCAATGGAGGGATATCAGGAGTGGTTGAACATGATGATACTTAGAGACCTTGAGGACAAGTCTGGCAGCAGAGTTCTGGACTTTTTGAAGCTTGTCAATGAGGTGTTGGGGGCAGATACAAGAGTGAATTACAATAATCTAGTTTAGAGAGAACAAAAGTGCAGACTAGTATCTTAGTAGTGTCTATAGACAGGAGATGGCGAATCGTACCAATGCGACGCAGCTCACAGTATGCTGACTGACAGATAGTTTGAACTTGTGAGTCAACACTCATATCTTGAGAGATGTGGAAGCCAAGATTTCTAGCAGAAGGAGAAAAAGGTATTTGAGTGTCACAGACAGATGGAATCAGGCTTTGGGTATGAAAGTTGTCTAGATGGAGAGTGGATGAACAAGGCCTCCGTTTTGTTGTCATTCAGCTTCAGTTTGTTTTGTAGCATCCATGATTTGATGTTGCGAATGCAGAATTCAAGTGAAGATATAGAAGGAAGAATGGTAGATGGGGATACAGGCTTGTGGAGTTGTGCATCATCAGCAAAAGACTGAGAATCAACTGAATGAGAAGTGATCAACTCGGACAGAGGTTTAGTATACATAATGAAGAGGACTGGTCCAAGTACTGAGCCTTGAGGAACACCACATGTGAGGCCAACCATTGCAGAAGATGAGTCATTGATGGAGACAGACTGAGTTCGACCAGAAAGGTAAGACGAGAACCATGACAGAGCAGTGCTTGATATTCCATAGGTGATTTGAAGCCTCTTAAGGAGTGTATGGTGGTCAATAGTATCAAAAGCAGCTGAAAGATCCAAAAGAGTTAATATAGACGCGTCACCAGAGTCAAGAGCTAAGAGAATGTCATTAGTTACCTTCAACAATGCAGTTTCAGTGCTGTGAAATGGCCTGTACGCTGATTGTGAACGACTGATGAGTTGATGTTCATTGAGATAGCCTAGGAGTTGATGAAGAACTAATTTCTCAATGATTTTTTATATGAAACTTTGAAAGAGGTTGGATATAGGCCTATAGTTCTTGAGAGTGTTTGGGTCAAGGGATGATTTCTTTAGAAGTGGTTTGACAATGGCAGTTTTGAACACAGATGGAAAGGAGCCAGATGTTAGAGAGTTGTTGACAATATGGGTGAGAGTAGGGAGTAGTTCATCAAGATACTCTATGAAAAGTGGCGTCGATATAGGATCAAGAGGACAGGAAGAAATATAATAGCACTCCGATTTTGGATGATTCCTTTCTTTTGATAGAGTGAGTAGAAATCACAAATGCAAAATTTTGGTTGATCCACAATCAACAGTTTCATTTTTTGATACAATAAACAGTTGAGGTTCAAAGTCGGGTAACAAAAACAAAACAAAACAAAAAACTAATCTAAGTTGTTGACCCAGCCAGCCGGGTCTTGCTGATCGAGCCCCCAAAGTGATGCTGAATTTGTTGTAAGGTTGTTTCCATTATTAGCAACGGGAACAACGTCCGCAAAGCGTTGGTTTTGAGTACCTCTCTCTGGGCGGCACAGGGCGCCTGCAGTTGCAGGAGAGAGTATCTGCTCGACGACACAGTGCGCCTGCAGCGTGCTAAAGGTTAAACATTTAAATCAGTCCTAAAGGACGCCTCACACTATCCAACTTTTTATTTTTTAGTCAGAAGAAAATTTGGTTTTCCTTTCTTTTGTTGTTGTTGTACACTGGCTTAAGGACTCCAGGGATCATCCCAACAGCCGAAGCACTTGAACACTATGGTACAAATGCACCAGCTAGGGATGAGAACATTATGTGTGTGACCGTTTTTGATTACCCCGCCACGTGTGCAGCCACACTCCGACTTTGGAGGATTCCTTTCATTTGATAGAGTGAGTAGAAATCACAAATGCAAAATTTTTGTTGAATGAAACCCCTACAACCAGGTCGGAAGGAATTGGCGACTGTTCCCTATTTCAAACCCACTTCACAGAGCTGAGAGTCTGAAAAAGTCGGAAAAATAAGGCGGGTGTCCGGGGGCCGCAGAAGGCCCCTGGTGCAGTCCAGGGGCAAAGCCCCCTGAAGCTGAAGAATTTTTGCTTTTAATCAATACAAAATCATCACTCAGGACAGTAAAGTATCAAAATATATTAAGTTGTCTTGACTTAAAAAGATGCTGCTTCCTGGAAAATTTCTCAAACGGCATCTTTCTTTCTCAAGCATCAACTTCCGCCTTTATGGTCTGGTTAACCATATAGTGGTAACAAAGAGAGCAGTCTTGGTCGGCCCAATGAAAAACCGGAAACGTCCATTTGAGAACAGACTGATTTAGAACGAAACATCGATCGTTCGTCCAGTCGTCCTGCCGATCATCAAAAAACCTAACCCTACCTCCCCCCCCCACCCCCAAAAATCTCAACAGATTTACACTGATCTAAAAAATTACCCCTGGCGCCATCCAAAAGGCGGAAATCCGCCGTTCGGCGGATAAATCTCTTCTCTGACTTCAGGCAGCTGTGGGTGCTTGGCTGATAGGGTAAATTCGGACAGGGCCACAAGAAGTAGAATAGAGTTCACAACTGAATTTTCTTCCAACCAAAGGGTTGGATAGTCTGAGGTGGCTTTAATGCGTCTTTGATGCAACTCCATAAGAGGGGGACCACTACCGGCAAGATCTGATTGAACTTAACAACCCACCCAACCAACCCACTGTACACCGTTTCCCTGGCCACTGACCGAGCTGTGCGGTGATGAGGCGCAGTCTGTTGGGGTCCATCTTGACCATGTTAAACCAACCCACATTACACCCAATTTCCCTGGCCACTGACCGAGCTGTGAGGTGATGAGGCGCAGTCTCCCTGGGTCCACTGACCATGTTAAACCAACCCACATTACACCCAATTTCCCTGGCCACTGACCGAGCTGTGAGGTGATGAGGCGCAGTCTGTTGGGGTCCATCTTGACCATGTTAAACCAACCCACATTACACCCAATTTCCCTGGCCACTGACCATGATAAACCAACCCACTGTACACCCAGTTTCCCTGGCCACTGACCGAGCTGTGAGGTGATGAGGCGCAGCCTGTTGGGGTCCATCTTGACCACGTTCTGCATGTCGGGCGTCAGGTCCATGTCCTTCAGCTCCACGTCGCACAGCCGCACCGCCCACTTCAGCCGATAGCGCTCCATCCGGAACCCGTCCTGGTCCCTGAAAGTTGGACAGTTATTTACCTGAAGGTACTTTAGTCTTTTCCCAGGCATGGCAAAGAAAGAAAAGCATTCTTCTCTGAAAATATTTGTGGGTTTCAGGAGACATTGTTTAATGGTGGCCTCAATGGGTACAGAGCCCTTTGTGGTGATCAGGGGGTTCAGGAGACATTGTTTAATGGTGGCCTCAATGGGTACAGAGCCCTTTGTGGTGATCAGGGGGTTCAGGAGACATTGTTTACCTGGTCTCAATGGTACTTTAGGTCAGGGGGTTTTCCCATTGTTTATGGTGGTCTCAATGGGTAAAGAGCCCTTCTGGTGATCAGGGGGTTCAAAGACATCTGTGGGTTTCAGGAGACATGGGTATAGAGCCCTTTGTGGTGATCAGGGGGCAATTTTTCTTGAGGACTAGTATATAAAACTGTTGAAAATGGTGAAAAAGGCATCTCCTCAAGCTTAAAACTCCATCTGACATTGGTCTTTCTACATTCACTTTTCTCTGATTTCAGAGAATTCTCTGAAGATTACCATTCCTCGAGTTAAAGCCAAAAGGTCTACGCAGCTGTTTTTAATTCCTTTTGTGACACCACCTTCTGGTTTTACCATTACAAATATGCTAATGGGGCATACCTCTGATTTACCATTCTCTACAATATTCAATCCACAAAAATCTGTGTTATGCAATTCAAAGCTAAGAGTAGCATCAAAGTTGCGAATGTTTTAAGCTATTTTGAATGCCAGCAAGTCAGCATGATATACTACAACATAAGCCAACCCCATAAATTAAAAAAAAAGAAAGGAAATGCTCCAGCAGCTTCGATAAATAAGCCAAGTGGAGAACGGCTAGTTCTAGCTAGCTCTGCCTCAAGTTCCCTGAATTCTACATTCTTTCCTGGTTTTCTTGTAACCAGACACTTTTTGTTTGCTTGTTCTCAGTCTGTGCACCATACAAATTTGACCGCAGCATTGTTGTCTTGGGCATGGCACTGATTCGTTCTCTCAGGCTTTCCAAACTGATCGTGAGCGTTTAGACTGATTCTTGTCAAAACAACAAAAAACAAGTTGACCTTTTGCTACAGACCGCAATCAGGGTCATACCGTATTTTCCAGACTATAAGCCGCATCTTATTATAAGGCACCCCCCAAATTTTTTTTTACACAAAATTCATATTTTGTTATGATATTTTCTTACTATATTAGTAGTCATATCTTAAGGCGCAGGGGTCTCACTCTGGGAAAAAAGTATCGCCTTATAGTCAGAAAAATACGGTAATTTAGAATTCTACTGTGATTTTACAGGATAAAGTTGTGGTTTGTAGTCAGTGAATTAGAGTACAGTGGAATCCGCTTTATCGGCCAGGCTTTTTACTTGGCAAAACCTGGCCGACAAAGACCATCATGCCGATAAAACGAACATCGGATACTGTATGACGGCTGCTGGAAGTTCAAAGTTGACGTCCTCTCCCCATCCTGAACACACAAATTCGTTATAAACCACTCACTCGTGTGTGTGTGTGTGTCATAAACACACACACATGCCAAAAACACACACACACATGTGTTTTGAGCCTGGATACATACACTGTACATGTAATTAAAGACACATCGCTATGTTAAAAACAACAATTTTATTTTGATTACAGATGTACACACACATTCATTAAAATCTCTCATGCTTAAAAACGAGCCATCCTGTCAGCTGTCAGTTCTTAGTGTGAAGTGACTTCCAGTGTGAGAGACAAATTGAAATGAATAAAATCTGTCAAAACCCAAGATTTCATACAGTATCAGTTATGTGTAAACAAAAAAACTATTTTAATCTCCACAACATTTGTTCATTCTGAAGCACTGTACAAGACAATGATTTAGTTACAACATTCAATGATCAAAAACGTTAAGCAGGGTCTTTCAAAGGACAACATCATTAACTTTACACACAAAACAAAAACTCATCCACACCATTAACTATCATTTAAGCAAACATAGTATAATACCATTAAAGAGGAAATGCTAGAGCTAAAAAGTTCAGCCTACGGGCTCTGGGAGAGAAGTTTCAGCTTGTTTAATAACAAGAAACTTTTTTAGAAAGAAGATAAAATGCTTAAAATCGGACAATTGGCCATTGAGTCTTTCTGACATCAAACAGGTTTAGAACAATAGATTCCACTATAAACATATTTCTGATTGATAGGGAACTTATATGGAGCCGACCTTGACACAGACACATTTCGTCCATCAGGAACAGGCGGCGGCTGCTGGACTTCAGTTTTCCATCTCCCCATCCTGAACACACACACAGGTTAAA